>BMAU01020766.1:732500-1231752 GCA_019973935.1 Trichonephila clavipes
AAGCCATTGGAAAACCATTTAAAACTTCATAAGACATAGTTATTTTTAAATGCAAAAACCATATTTTTAAGAATACGTGAAAGTCATTTCTATTTCGAGTCTGTATACAAAAGACACAAATATAATCTTTCTCTACTAATACCTGGTTTTATCGTATTCTAGGCATTCCATAATACCCGACATGCCATTTTTAAAAATGTACCTGTAAACTGAAGGACAAATCATTGTCAGCTTAAAAGCGACCACAGTATTACAAACTACAATTCTTTTAGTGTACATTATGCTGAACTTCAATGTTCAAGTCACATGTGTAAAATAGTAGGTTAAAATGTTTGAAAACTCTTACCTGTAAAAACTTTTGAAAATCGCAAAATACACTTTGTTTTGTAGTGAGTGATATGGCAACAGCAAGTGGTCAACTCTTGCTGCATTACATCAGGAGAGTCTTATTCAAGAGTGCAGGGTTTCCCACGCATTAGTAGTAACAAACAGAGTCAAAATCTCGATATTGCATTGTACTCGAATATTCCATAATACCCAACTCCCCTCTACATGCAGAGCAGTATTAAGTTGTATCAGTGGCTTAATGTACACTTTCCAACTCCCACATCGGGGGAGGCAGTGTTCTAGGGGTCCCAAAGCCTATGTTATGCTATGGTTTTACAATCCTTTGTAAGATACGGCTTGGCGAGACCAAAACCTGACTTTGCAGGGTGTCCTAATATTCTCCATTACGCCACTGAGCTATGTTTAACAGCTCTAACAAGCAAAAAAAATACAATAACCTTTTTTGCTGTTTTATTCAATTTAGTTTTTGGAATTCCCTCTAAATTATATTTTCGAGTGGTGTTATTTTCATGTTATACCTTTAACAATTACTTTACTATGATAGATCTCCTCTTATGCATTTGAAGTAGAAGCATGTAAAATTCAAAGTGAAAAATTAATTCCTTCCTTCCTCAGTGGCTCGACAGCCCAGGGTGGGCATTGGCCTTCTCAAAAAGCCTTTTCCAGCCCAGCCTTCTTCTTTCTAGTGTTCTCCAATTCCTAGTTCTCAAACCTAGGAGATCTTTTTCTAGGCTATCAATCCATCTAAGATTTGAACTGCCCTTTGTTCATGTGCCAATTGGTTAAGCATTTATGACTTTGTTAGTGGTGCGGTCTTCGTTCATTCTGACAACGTGACTTCCCATTTAATTCGTTGTATTTTGATGAAGTTAACAATGTCAGCTTCTTTATATTATTGATATAGCTCTAAAATTGGAAGAAGAGTTTATTACTGCTATGAAAAAGCTAATAAGATATTAATAAATTTAAAAAATTATATTTATTTTATATTGTTCCAAAAATGATACACTATTTTTCTTGAATGTCTTTATAATGGATTAAATGTACTTGTTGATGTACCACGAAGACATAAGGGCTATTGGTGTTGGACCTTGTAATTATCGACGATGTCTAAGAGGTGAATACAACACCTGAGATGTTATCTTTTCTCCAAACGTTTACGTCATGCCAACATGAGTACTTACAGCAAAGATCGGTAATCTATGTCACGTGTTCCAAATGAGACCCGTGGTACAAATTCTCAGTGGCACTCTGTTCTACTCTACAATTTTGTCAATTTTTAAGGGGATAGAATTTGATTAATTTATAGTAGATTTTCTTGACAAATATCTTCAGAATTACGAAAAAAATCTGAAAGATATTTTTTAAGACAAATTTACAGCTATTTTGTAAATTATTGAATGCATTGATCTATGTGTATGAAGAGAGAAAATTGCATGTACTCAGTTTTCCTTTTTTGGTAAAGCTGTAGTAGTAGTAGTAGTTTCCCCTTTTCTAAGTAAAAATTCTTTCCTTGTGCGAAAAATATTTAGAGTCCGCAAAGAAATTGTTTAACAACTGAATGCTCAGAATCGTATCAAATTGAAAGTCGCACATTATACCACTGATTTTACGATAAGAAAGCAGAGCGGTGCAAACACTGGGTTCGCATTAAAATTTTTTACTTATCTTTTTATTTAACTATAATGAACTTACTTATATTTTATGTTAACTATTTCTTATTTTAATTTTTTAATATGTTTAAAAATACTTAATATATGTACAATTTTAATTTTTTAATATTTTTGTTGAAGAAATACTTTTGACCTTTGCTGTCTATTTTTATAAGAAATATCTTTAAATGATGTAAAATTAATATATAATATAACTATAAATATCTATATTATTGGCCTCTATTCTCTAACTCTGCACGCATTATGGTGGGAATCGAATTGTTTGAAAAATGCTCTATTGCCTGCCACGCTGAATCCTATTGGTAGAATGGTTTGGCACGCTACAGCTAAAAGGATGCCGATCCCTGACTTAGAGCCTTGGCAGATTTGACGTGTATCGATCTCTCTACTCGGCGAGTCATAAGCACAGAATATTGGCAAAATATCCTGGGGAACAAAAATTATCCAATCGAAAGGGATTAAGAACTACAAACTGGTTCCTCTGGGAACAATCACCCCCGCGCTTCAGTCTTTATTGAAAAACAAAAATCTTATTTTACATTTTTACACACAAACCAGAGGCCAATTCCAATACACATAAATAACCATATAAAACAAATTAAATATAGATTCACAACATGCATACATAAATACAAATGAAGGGAAAAAATCACGATATACATAAATAATAATACAATACAAATAATACATATATAAGAGCAAATTCATAACACACATACATAATCACATATTCAAATGTACAAAACCAATAATGATAATGATAATAAAAGAACACATATATAGGTCAAGAGAAGTGAAAAAAATCTTGCATCTTGCAAGTGAATCAAAAACAATAATAATCTCCGGCTGACGCCACCATTTCCTGATGATACTTTTTCACCTTAAGATATCCGAATACTTTCGGAACTGTTGTTTTGAAAAAGCGTATAAATGGATAATTTTTATGATATTTAGTGTCAGTTAGATTAGAATACATGCACAAAATTGTTTTATTAGAATAAAATTATTTATTTATATTATTAGAATAAAAAATTATTTAGGTGTAATATTTTGCCAAAACATTAACATAGAATTACCTATAGAGGGCGACACCACCAATTTCCACCTCCACAATTTAAGCAGGGAGCTGAAGGGGAGGAAAATATTCTCCAGCCCCCTCCACCCATGGTTTCTGCTGCGACCACCCGCAAGACTTTCTGACCCACATATTTAATGAGCACGTGTGTACTCGTAGGGTATTTTGTGGCATCGAGCAACGAATCCAAGACCTCCGGTCTGGAGTCTGATGGTCTAACCACTAAGCTACCCACGACACGAGGCCAGTATTTAATAAAAATATACGGGTCAGTACAGTAATACTTCGACTTACGCGAACCCAGAGTTAGGCGATTTTTAAATATATCTTAGATTCATTTTTTTGTTTGAGCGCTACACAACTCGATCACTCTTGTTTAGCTTACGTGCATGTTTGGACGTATCGCGCGGAATCAGCACTTAGCCATAATAATTTATTTTGTGTTATTTGTTTTTTTATCTACGGAGTGTGCCCCACATTCTGGAGCTAACAATTGATGATTTCATAAAATGCGCGAGCAAGAGTAAGGCATTGAGGAACTTGAGTCTTTAGACCCAGTTCATTCAGAAGGTAGAATGAAGGCTGGGATTAATTGAAAAAGGGTTAGAAATTTTAAAAAATATATAGATTCCAACGATGAGCGTATCTTTTAAACAAAACATTGAATAATAAAAAAAAATATTTGGAAGGAAATTTTGGGGGAGAAAAAATATTTGTGCCGGCGGAGTTCTTTGTTAGGTTTTATGAAACTTTCTACGTCAAAATAACTTCGACTTGCGATTCCGTTATGTATTTTATCATCCTTTGCTGAATATCATTTTTCAATAGCAAATGAAAGTAAGCTTTTGATTTGTCATGTTTTTCCACAAACTGTTGATTTATGTAAATGTTGAGTTGTTCCTAATGACACCTGTCTGACTGAGTCAGATTGAGGCCCACGAAATTTATCATGGCAAAGGGATAGATGTACGCCTGTCGTTAACTGAAGCTTTGAGCACCATACAGAAGACAACATGATTTGGCTCGGTTCCAACCCAATTTTGAGGGAGAACACCCTGGAGGTGGTGGGGGCCTCCCACCTTTCTCCCTCCCAAACCTCAAGAGAGGACTTCCGGCTAGATGGCTATTTAGAATACCCCCATGCCGCAAATGCACTACATATTTACAAACATCCATGCCATCTCCGGGATTCAAACCCAGGCGCTACGATACTGAAATCAGCATCACTAACCATTATACTGGATGAGTGGTGATTTATATAAATAAAGGAACATTTGCAAATAAAAAAAAGCAAATTCATTTCTTTACTGTTTTTAATTCTATATTTCACGTACTCTGTGTTTGACAAGTGTACTTTGTCACTGTATATCCTCCTCGTGTTAGTTGAGGTGAAACTCTTGCTCAATATTAAGATTTCCGGGGTGATCTGAACGCAGTATGTGTGGAGGAGCCATTGAATTGGGCTCAAAATGATGGCAATCAAGAAATAGGAACAATTTACTCTTACTGAGTTAAGCACTTAAAAATGGACGTTTGTATATATGACCTTGCTTCCCTCCAACACCGTATAAACGACCACTAGGAAAATCAGCATGTATATGTATTTTTTTTTGTGGAGAAGGTTTTTGCGCTATCCTCTTTGTTGCAGCTCCCCACCAGGTGGCACTACAGCATATCAACATCTGCACCGTTCAACGAATCACCAATAGGGTCGCCAAAAACCAGCTTGGCTCTCACGCCAACATTTCGCTGTGTTTTCATTGAATCGCCATTATAATGTAAGGAACGGCGTTGCTTGCGAATCTTAAAATTGTAACATAAAATAAATACAACAGAAAGTAATATTACACATCCAGATATGAATTAATTAAACTATTTTAAGCGTCCATTACACAAAATTTGTAACACATCCAGATCCATGAATTGAAAATAAAACGAGTTACGATGCGCGATCATACAAATGAAAAAACAACCCTTTTTTATCAGCTGTTAGATCTGTAGATTTAAAATTTAACAAACATGGTTTTTTTGTTCAGCTGAGACATGCAAAATAGCTTTTTTTTTGTTTAATTTGCAAATCACGTAAAATTAACTTATTAAAAACTTCTTTATCCTTTAATCTGTATTGTTTGATTTTAAGATTCACCCGTACCAAGAACGGGTGTACCAGCTAGTATAGTAATAAAATATAACAATGATTTATTGAGATATTTCCTCATTTTATTGGAATCCTTTATTGGATTAAACATTGATTTTGTGATGATAAATGTCGGGTGGAACAACAGAGACAATAATATTAGTTCAGTTTATGTTTTTATTATACATATAGGGTAGGCTATATATATATATATATAAATACCTTCTTTTTTCTTTTTCAATCATAATGTTCTAGAAAAGCATCCTTTTGGTCATAACTAAATACAAATTCAAATAAATACATGTTTTCTTTTCGTACAACGCCCTTAAAACTTAGCAATTTTCCGCTATTTTATCATTTTTTTATAATAATTTATATCACCAATTTAGTAGCAACATTGTTCAAAATGGGTAGTTTAGAGTATGAAGAGCAAGAAATATAATAAAAATTGCAAATTTTTAAAATATTTATTGTTCGCAAAAAAAAGCACTTCTTTTTTTTAAAAAAAAATAGAAATGTTTCATAATTTTATTCGACGTTATCCATTCACTTTTAATAAACAAAACTTATTGAATTGCGGAAACATATTTCCCCCTTAGAATACTTTTTAACACTATACGTGAAATTATTATAAGCATTATTTATAGAATTAACCACAATATTTTAATTAAATAAAAAGTACTTAAGTACTAGAACATGAATAAAGTAAGGATTGATGAAAGAGTCATCCTTTGTTCTAGTTTTATACATTGAATTCCTTTTTTATTGTTAATTAAATGTGCGGGTTTATAAATTTTTCTATCTCTGAAGCAATTCAGTGCTATGTTTCAACAAATCAGTGCGATCAACTATATTTAGAATGCAAGACAGTTTTATAGAAGGTTCAATTTCTAGAAGTGGTTTTTATCTCTTCATATACAGCAGTGCTTCTTAAAATTTCAATATTTGCTACCCAATTTTCAATCATAATTTTCATCGTCCCCCTTCTCATACTATAACAATGTATTGAATGCAATAATAATGTTCTTTGACGCTAAAGCTACAATACGACCCTAATTAATATAAACCGTATAAATTATCGAGATAAGTATTAAATTTTGTGCATGTTACTTTTAAGTATTAAATGTTTTAAATAAGTTACTTTTAAGTAATAGCGTAAGTATGATGCTGCTTTTACTTTCTAATTTTTAAATTGCAGCAGGTTGCAATAAATGTGCAACATGTATTTTATTATTTTTTTATTATATCAGAATGTATTTTGTTTTGTTTCCTTTAAGTAAATTAATCATTTTTAAAATAATCTTTTATTTTCGACTTTTTTACATGTACGCCCCCCCCCCTCTCCGCGTAGAGTTATCATGCTCCCTAGGAAGGTGCGCTGAACACTGAGAATCGATGATTTACAGAGTAATGGTATATATAGTTGAGTCACAATGATGTATTTCGTAATAGCCTTTTTTGGGTATTTATTTGTACAACTTTAACAAGAAAAAGAAAAAAAATTTAAAATTGGCATACAATTTACAAGTATATAATTTTAAGTTTTTAAATAAGTTCCCTCTTCTCTTCTCCTGCACGCTCACTATTTACTCAAATAAAATAAAACAAGTGATATAAAAAAAATAAGTCAGTTCCTACATAGGTCAACAAAGAAAAATTTTATTATAGTAAATTAAATTTAATTAATGAACTAATATTTGAGAAAAACTAATCAACATCAAGTGTCATCTACTAAAAGTTAAAAAATATATTTGAACTTCGGTGCATGAATAAAAGTATTTTATTAACGATTGAAAATTTAAACAATATTTGAAATATATATATATATATATATATATATATATATATATAGAATATCGACTGTATATATAAAGAGTGTTTTTTTCCAGGTATAGAAGTTTAAGTTGGTATTACTTTCCAAGATGGCGACCGATTTAACAGCTATCAAGTGATTTATTCTCAGTTTGGTTTGGCAATTCATCAAAACGGTTCATCAAGCAAGGCGTAGATTCGTCGAATGGGCCCAAAAGGAGATTGCCGTTGTTCCCGATTTTCATAAGCGAATTTTGTTTAGCGATGAAGCGCACTTCTGGTTGAATGGCTACGTCAACAAACAAAACTGCCGCATTTGGAGTGAAGCTAATCCACAAGTGTATGTCGAAACACCGTTACATTCAGAAAAACTGACTGTTTGGTGCGCTTTATGGGCTGGTGGAATCTTTGGTCCGTACTTCTTCAAAAACGATGAACGCAACAACGTTACAGTCAATGGTGATCGGTATAGAGCCATGATTAATAATTTTTTCATTCCTAAATTGAACAATCATGATGTTCAGGAGCTGTGGCTCCAACAAGACGGCGCAACATGTCACACAGCTCGTGCCACAATCGATTTATTGAAAGACACGTTTGGTGACCGCCTAATTTCACGTTTTGGACCTGTGAATTGGCCTCCAAGATCTTGTGATTTAACACCGCTAGACTATTTTCTGTGGGGCTATGTAAATGCATTGGTCTATGCGGATAAGCCACAAACGCTTGACCATTTGGAAGACACCATTCGCCGTGTTATTGCCTATATACGGCCGCAAATGTTGGAAAAAGTCATCGAAAATTGGACGTCCAGATTGGACTACATCCGAGCCAGCCGTGGCAGTCATATGCCAGAAATCATATTTAAAATGTAATGCCACAAGATTATCTTCCGAATAAAAAAAATTCATGTCAATCGAATAATACATCGTTGTTTTATTGCAATTTAAAGTTTATATATATATATATATATATATATATATATATATATATAGTGCGAGATTGAACTAATAGTAGTAATTGAAAACAGAAAATGCATTAAAAATGTTTTTAAAAGCTAAATTATGTCCCTCTTCCCCAATACAAATATGTGGATTAGTATATTATTTAAAATTCATTAAATTCATCGAAATAAAGAACGAATTACTTTTTTTATTACTTTATGTATGACTTTATTGCAAGTTTAAGTTTTGTCTCCAAAAGAAACTTCCATGGAGTTCGAAACCATATATTACGAATTTTTATTTTTTAATACATTTTTAAAAACCATTTACATTATCAAAACACGTCGGTGTTTCAGATGTTTTGCTAGATTCCAACAATTAAAAAATAATATTAACTAACTCAACATTCGAAAGTGTTACTTCATTTTGTATTCAGCACTTTCTCTGATTTTTCTCATTTCCATATCAGCTTCTGACCAAATACATAAGTTACAAAGTATGTATACACTGTGTGACAAACAAATCATTTTCTTCTTTTCACTACGTCTGGTCATACCACCTTGACCGTCTGGCTGAAACGAGCCATATCTAGTCTCTTAACCAGAGAAATGATGAACTACAGTGTGAATCATTCCACGAGATAGATGGAGATATCTAATTCTGGAAGGCGTTCCGTAATCGGTTTTATTTTCCATATGCGAGCGGAGAGTCAGTGGTAGGCGAGTGACTCAGAGCTCGATTCCGGTTGTTGAGAGAAAATTGGTTTTCGGTATCTCGCTGCGAAGGAAGTATGTTTCCTTCCCCTTCAATTACCGTGTTCTTGGTGAAATGATGATGAGACGACACCTTACCTATTCAGGAATGGGACCGGGTCGAAGGCGGGAACGTCGAGGCTATAACTGCTTATAATTATAACTGCTGCGAGCTGCTGTTATAAGTCATCGATTGATTTGTAAATAATTTTATTTCCTGAAATGCTATTTGTATATGGATTTTACGAATGCGCATGGTCCCGTTATTTGTTTATTGTGGAATGGTAACAGACATATTAAGGTGACTGCCTACCTTGAAAATGTCGTTTTTCGTCCATATAAGGCTTTTTTTTGTTTCAAAATCTTATAGTTTAAAAATTTTTCTTCCCAAAACAGTTTTTCTTTTTCCTTTACGCGAAATAGAAATAAAGTTATAGTGATTTCTAAAAACATCACTCTCTGCAAAAGGGCAGTAAGATAAATCTTTAAATTAGTTTTTCTAAAAATCATGTCTTCGAAAGAAACTTTTTGTCCAGATACATGATATCTTAAGAACCAAACCAGATACATGATATCTTAAGAACCAAACCAGATACATGATATCTTAAGAACCAAACCAGATACCTTTTTGAAATTTTGTGGGAATGTTTATTATACTATTTTTTTTCATAAAGTGGACCATAAGTTTGTTGTAGGTTAAATAGTTTTCATTTAGGGTAGTTTTTATAAAGAAAAACCTTAAAAATATGAACATTTTCATATTATGTATAATTGTCTGTAATTTTTTTGTATTTAAATATTTCTCTTTGATTTTGGTTCATTTTGAAGAGCACCGTAATATGTATATTAAGCATAAAGAAAATTATGATAATTGTATTAGAAATTTTTTTATACAGTGTTAGCCATTTTAGTAAAAATTTGGTAAAATTTCCTTGAAAACAACCAATTTTTCTAAAAGTACAATATTTATTTAACAAAAATTTATGTATTTACATATTTTTTTTTATTTTTCTTCCTAAAAATACTCAATTTGTTTCGAAAATTCGTTTTTATAAAAAAATTTGATCCGAAGGTAGGAATTCACCTTAATACTCTTTTTGGAACAAACAAAGGAGATTTCGATAATGAAATCTTACAAAAAAGTGAACAAGATTCTTTCAGATATTTTTTCAACTATTTCATCATTTTTTTAAAATTTTGTGACACTTATTCAAACCAGTGGCGTAACGGAGAAAATTTGCCCCCCCCCCCTGCAAAGTCAAGTTTTGGACACCCAAGTTGGATTTTACAAAGGGTAGTTACTTTGCAGCAGTCAGGCTTTGGGACCCTTTAGAACCCTGGGTCCCACCACAATGCGGGGGTTGCGGGAGTGCACGTTACGCCACTGATTCAAACAACATGAAAAAAATGGTAATCTCTGAAAAGATTTCTTGAATTCAAGGAAATATCTGAGCTACGTGCATCAGTTTTTGAAATAAAACTTTTTTTTAATGTTTTATACAGAAAAATAATTATATTATTTAAACTACAAATAATTAAATTGTTACCGATTTTTTGGCTTTTTTCTGTTTGAAAAAATTTACATACTTTTATTGATACTGAGGTTCCTTTTTGTACAATTTTTATGGATAAACACTATAAATGAGTAAATGAATTTTTACGCATTCATCACTTGAAAATGAATCATTATTTCGCAATTTTATTTTTAACAATAACTTTCACAGTTTTATTAATAATTTTGCATGATAATAAATGAGTATTAATAAAAAGATCAAAATCAACGAAAAATGCCTCATTTAAGAATAAATACTCAAAACTTAATGAAATTTTAATGATAAAGAAACGAATTCGGAAACTTTTCAGGACTACTAAAAAATAAAGATAAAAAAAACCGTATTTTTTTCTGATTAGTTTAACATGCAATCACTTGGAATTAAAAAAAAATTGACCGCGTGTTAGAAAACGAATTAATCCTAGGTGTACTATTAAAACGTACTGATTCTAACACAGCGCTTCTCAAACTGTAGGGCGCGCCAGCCTTTGGGGTCTTGATAACCCAACGTGGGGGGTGCGAGCATATCGAAAATGGAAGATTATTTTTTAAAAAATTTATTAATTTACTGAAAAGAAGCAAAACAAAATACTTTCTGTCTGATACACATTTACACTGATATAATACAATTATAAATGAATTAGTACTGCACAATGTGTTTGAAAAATAATTTATCAATACTAAGGTAAGTGTGAGTGACCTTGTCATTTTGAACCATGGTGATGTAACGAGGACGACACGTGAGCTGGCCCCACTCTCTTTAACCACCACACCAACGGGAGGACGTTTGAGCTCTCGACCGATTTAACGTGCATCGCTCCCTACACGAGGGGTTTTCGTGGTACTGGGCTCAAACTCGTGACAAGCCAGCCATGATCTGATACCTTGACCACTAGGCTACCTCGGCCATACTAAGTTAAGAACAAGTTTTCTAGTTACTGATGACTTCCATGTGGGCTCGTTTTATACAAAATTTTAAACAAAATCTAATGCTTATCTTGATAATTTGTACGGTTTATAATTAAATTCGAATTATATAACTACAACGGCATAGTACATTATTATTGCATTTAAAACATTGTTATTGTACGGAGGGGGGAGCGATGAAAATTCTGATGGAAAATTGGGTCTCAAACATTGAAAGTTTGAGAAGCACTATTCTAACAGATTTAACGAAATCTATGAGCGTGTGAAGTAAGTCCAGTAATGGCTTGAAGACAAAACTATAAATAGTATGAACTAGCCAGTACTAGATTTCATTCCGATAGAGAACGTATGGTATAAAATTGGTTACCATATTTCGAAGGAAAAAAGCAACCTCTAAGCAAACGTAAGATTGGAACTTTAATATTTTCCTTCAGCCATGTGTTGTCATGAAAGAGTTTCTTGAACAAAAAAGATCTAGAGCTTTAATTAAACCAAACGGCTGGCCCATAAAATATTGATGTCCAAACATGTAAAAATCACGTAGTTTTCAAAGCGCATGTTAAATGTATCTTGCTTGTATAGTTTTATGCTATTCTGCTATGTATATTATGTTTATAAATATTGTGTTATTCTGTACATACCAAACATACTTGTGCTCTGGTGGCTGTACAAAAAGAAATATTTGCCGTATTGAAACACTAGTAACAGTTTTAAAACCAGCATAATAAAATGCATCATTAACAATAAAAATAGATAAGATACTACGATAATTTCATAACAAAAAACAGTCAAACAGAAAAATTAAGCAAAAGTTGAGTGTGTTCAGGACTTTTTGTCACCACTGTATATATACATATATATATATAAGGCATATATGCATATACCTTTTTTAATGTTAAAAAAATTGATTCTTTTTTTTGTAAGTATAATAATTACTTATAAAAACAATACTATTTGGATACACAACTGTACCATTTTTAGAATTATGGCCCAAAAGTGAAGATTCCTAAGATTCCTCTCTGTCTGGGTTTAGAAAAGGTAAATACTGCTCCAGACAGTAATGATCTGTTGACAACAGTGAGTTCCATGGAATTTGGCAATCTCACTCATCTTTTTTCATACGAAAATTCCTCACTCGAGAGTAATTAATGGCAATTAAAAAAGAATAATTGTCATTTAGGATTTAATCCTCTGTGTGTGGCATCACTCAGAACGGTTCTTCGTAATTAAGGGTATCATTCAAAAATAATTCTCTATGTAACATTCTCAAGCGTACAGTTGTCGGAGAGATTTTACCTCACTGATCTTCAGCTTAATTAAGTATTCCAAAGTTGTTCTAAAAGCATAAAATAAATTAGTATTAAGGTACTTGGTGCATGCTGAGGGATGGAAAAAAATTTTCTGCTTTAATGACTTAAACTCCCATGCTTAATGGCTTGGAGCTCAGCGACCGAATTAATGATTCGAGAAAAAAAGTATTCGCTTCAAAACTTCAAGAAAGAAGAGGGGAAAAAAGAGTCTAGGCAATCAAAACAGGGTTTGTGTGCGTAAAATTCTCCTTCCCCTTCAAAAAAGAAAATTAATGCTAGTGGATGTTATCGATTAAAAGAGTTTTAGGTGATTTTGTCACTTAAACATTTATTTTTCAGGCTGAACTAAAATAGTTTCATTAAAAGATATCCTTTAAGAAAAGTTAATGTTTCTGCAAAGAAATTTTTCACTTTACTGTTTAAATTCTAAGCAGGTGGGGAGTAATGAATCTAAAAAGTCATCAAGACTTTTCATGAAACATTAAGCATATATTTCAAGTGTTTTTTTGGCAAATACCCTAAGTCTGTTTTAATTCTGGACAAATTACTTCTGCCATTAGAAGTCTTTTTTTAAATGGAAGTTTGTTACACACTCTTGGAAAGTATCCACGTTGGTAAAGTATCGTCATTTGTATTTGTATTGATTCTCAGTTTTTTCCTAAAATTTAATGATCGTTGGAACCTTTTTAGATCTAAAGACAGTTTAAGCCATGATCTAATACTTTTGTAAAATTAGATGCTTTCATAATAATAATTGAATATTAAGTCTCATTACATTTTTGCTTTACTACGAATATTAATGCTTAAAGAGTAACAAACATATTTAAATGATGGTGTTATAAAACAGTAAAATGATTGAATCTATCGATTTGTTTCAGTATATAAATTTTAATCCATCTAGTAAGCATTTTATAAAGTAAAAACTAAGTACTTTCTTTAATCGAAACTTAAAACTCCTTTCTTCAAAATTCAATGCATATAAATACACTTTATAACAAACAAACAAAAAAAACGACGCACCAAGAACTAGTTGTCCGATAAAAGCAAAAATTGGTGGGTAGAAAGATTATGTACAGGATAGAATATAATTAAAATTTCAGAAAGATTGAGCCATTTATTTAACAGTTACATTGTTACAAAGTAACGAGCTTAACAAGGTATTCACCCACCTCTAACCTAGATGCAAGCTACCACACGACGTAGCATAGAGTGATTAAGCACCCTGATGGTTTTCTGTAGTATTTCATGCCAGATTTGCTCCAATTGTCGGGCCAGGTCATCAACATTCCCTGGTAGAGGCAGTCACCTTCCCATCATATCCCAGACATACTCGATTGGAGAGAGATCTACCGATTTGGCTGGCCAAGGAAGTGTTTGACAAGCTGTAAGACAGTCCATGGCAACACGTGTTGTATGTGGTCCGGCATTATCTTGATGAAAAATAAGGCCAGGCAAAAGGAACCGTAACAAAGCAGTTCTCAGAATGTCGTCGGCGTACCATTGTGCTGTAAGTGTGCCTCTAATGACGACCAAAGGAATCCGGCTGTCAAAAGAAATGATACTCTAGACCATAACTCCTGGTTGAGGGCTGGTGTGACGTACAATGTTGAAAGCAGGATCGGCACGCTGCCCTGGGCGTCTCCAGATACGTCTTTGATGATCGTCAGGACACCGTTGGAAGCGGGATTCGTCGCTAAACACTATATGTCCCCTGACAGCATGATTCCAATTTGATAGAGACAAGCACCACTGTAATCTGTCTCGACAGTGTGCAGGCGTGAATGGCAGGTAGCGTAGCGGTCGATATGAGCGTAAATTTCGCTCTATCAGCCGTCTGTGAATGTTCATAGTAGACACTCGTGTGCGGGTCGTACGTCTGATGGTTGATGACGATGAATCAAAGGCTTTGAATGCTCATCTGACAATCAATCTGTCCTCCTGATCTGCTGTGGCCCTAGGTTGACCGCTACGATCATGACGCAGAAATCTGTTTTTGTCCACCCATTCTTGCCAGCATCTTCTAATAGCCGCATCACTAAGACCTATACGGCGCGCGATTCTCCAATTTTCCCAGTCTGCCTCTTTCAGTCAAATGATATGACTTCTTTCAAACTCTGACAGTTGCTCGTAATGAGCTCGAATCCTGCGGCGTAGTATTTTTTCAGTGAATGAAAGGTATCCTATATCACAATACGACAGAAATTTTGACCATCATATTGAGAATCGCTTCTTATAGACACTTAAGTGTGCAGTTCCGATGCGCTGTAGCTCCCGCTATTCATCTCCATTGGACACTAAATTTTAATCATTTTCATGTTCGGTACAAATGTCTTTGCATACGAAATTTCATTACAATCGGGCAACTTCTTGGTGCGTCGGGTTTTTTTTTTGTTTTGTTATAGGGTGTAATATCTGTTATAATTAATTCTTTATTGTATTTATTAATGTATTTATAACTTCTCTTGGTTTGTTGAAGATGCATAAAGAGTTATCTTTTATTATTCTTATATCATTTATTGAAAAGTTCCCACAAAAATTTCTAACATACCTGTTTTTCGCTTGAATATTAGGGATCCTATCATAATGTTAGTATCAGTTTTTACAAAAATAGCAATAAAAAATTTCTCTTAGTGATAAGCTTAGAAACAAAACTTATTTTAAATATTTGAAAAGTAAAAGTAAAACGAAAAGGAGAAAATCTGAGGCTAAACTCTCTAATAGTGGAAACTGAAATTAAATGCATGCACATTACATTGATTATCAGTATAATTCATTTGCTACTAATGGCATTTTATGAAAAGAATTTGATTTCAGCTGAGGTGAGCACTCAAACATCAATATCAAAAATATTAAAAAGCTTAAGATCTGATACACCTTAAACTTATACAAAAGTATGAAATCTACAATAATATAAACTAAAGACATACAAAATTTAAAATGAATTCACCCTAAAACAGAATCACATAAACATAAATATATACATCGACAATAACACATTAATAACGCCTTAACGTCTACACACAATAATGCTTTATACCCTAGGCATTTATTTGCAAAATTACTAATTAATAATAACATTTGATGCAAAATTTAGTTGGTTTCTACATCTGTTTACTTTCAATAAAATATATGTTGCATAGATACAGTTATACTCAATATATGGGGAAAAACATAAATAAGGAACGTACTTTAGGAATATCAAACATTCGTTAAATTTTGAATTTTAGAAGGGATGTCTAATGTTTTCCCCATCCCTCACCGTTAAATTATCTCTTTCTATTACGTAGCAATGACACCAGGAGCATTTAAAAAACAAAGTAAGTCAGAGTACAGCAATACCCCGACTTACGCGAAGCCGGGGTTAGGCGATTTTTAAATATTGTCGATTCGTCTTTTGTTTGAGCGCTCTACAACTCAATAATTTGTAAGGCATTGGCCCGTGGGTGTCGCCCTACTTCTACATTATCCTCGTGACCTAGAGGTGAGGGTGTGAATGAAGAACTAGACGTTGCCATAATCTTAATATCACTTTATTAAGATCTTAACTTAAACAATATAAATGATAATATTTATATTTAAACCAAGTGAATCTGTGGTGAGGAGACACACAATACGTATTACCAAATAATTGCGTCACTGACCACTATGTTTAACTTTACCGGCATTCCTAATCTCAATAAACACACTGTTTTTAGTAGTTTAAATAAGCGTTCTTACCTCCCTATCTAGGGTAAGCAGCGATACTCTTGAAGCCTAACTGACGTCGCTTTAACTCGTGTGGAATGGTATCCACCTTTAACTTGAACGTACTAGCCCGGATATATTAAATCTTGAATGCGGGATTGACTCTCACTTTAGCTTAATCACTTGTACATATATACCTCGTATAATCACTACCCGTAGCCACACCGCGTACGCTAAACTTCTACTATTTATAAGATCTCTAATTTGAATATTTCTCACGCTTCATTTCTCGAGTTGGTTAGAAAGAATTGCCATTCTGGCCCTAAAGAAAACCAAAAGGAGATTTAGAGGAAATCGTGATAAGCCCGTCACAAACTCACTTCCCGCTTTCTGTTTAGAGATCGAAGAAGGTTTCGCTCTTGCCAGACAAATAATTTTAGATAGTAATCACATTCAAGAACTACTGGATTCTCAGAATCAGAGGCTGACAATCGATGAGCTCATATAAATGCACGGGTAAGAGCAAGATGTTGACGAACTTGAAACTTTAGACACAATTCAATTGGAAGATCGAATGACGGTTGGGAATTTGACAGAATATCTCAGTTCAGTTTTAAAAATGGTTACAAATTTTAGAGAATATAGACTCTACCGAAGAATGCATTTTCCCCCAACAAAACAAGGAGCAAAATAACTATCATCATACAACGAGGGAATTTTGAGGAAGAAAAAATATTTGAGCCGGCAGAGAACACACTATGTTAAATTTTATAAAACTAGCTATCGCAATATGGGACCAAAAGTTTAATACTGGCATTGGGTATTTTTTTTATCTTTGTAACGATATACCGGTTTTAATACAGATAGTAGAAATTTTAAAAAAAAAAATACAGGTGCTTCTTTGTTTTATTTGCCAGTTTTATTAGAGAGTTTTAATATCACAAAAAATGATTTGTAGCTTATAAATTACAACAGTATATAAGAATCATAAAAAAGTAAAGGAACAACTTACTTAAATCACAAAAAGTGTAAATATCACTATTCAGTTTGTGGTACTATTGCAAAAATTTCTAATTTTTTTTATGTTCTGTAAAGTTATTCTTAATCATTACTATGATTATTATTTCTGTGAGTATATATATAAATAATTAATCTAAAATATATTTTGAACCTAAAAGTAAGATATGCAAATACGTGAATAACAAACTCCCCATTTTAATAAGTGTCGAAATATTACACACTTTCTTCACTGCTACAACCTTGTTTTCACAGATACGATTATCAGACAAGAATCCTGCGCGTGTGCAGTATCGCTCTGAGCTGTAATAGGATAGCTTTGGCCCATCTCTCTTTGGATATTTCACATATTTTATCACTTCATTTTATTGTATAATGCAACTTTATATTCACAGTCTAATTAATTTTGCCCGTTAGGCAAGCATTAAAAAAAAACGTATGCCATTTTGTTATGCTGGCTATCCCTGAACATAGAGTGGAGACAATTTAAAAAAGTTCCAGTAAATACCGAGAAAACGGTATTTAAACTTGTGAATACCGGTATTACAAAATTGTATAAATGGCTTAAAATACCGGTTTTCGGAATCCCGGAATAGTTGTTGTTGTCGTGTGTTTTTTTACTGGGATACATACGAAAGACATGAGATAGATGAACAGACACATATAACACAACCACAGAAGAATACAGATTTTATTACAAACGATGATCCCAGCATATAACAAGAAGAGGTGCGCTGCTGTTCCTTTCGAGACGGGAATCCATTTCAGGCGAAAGACCGACTTCTTCCCCGAAGATACAACCAAGTCTTACTCGGGATTCGAACCCACTCGGTTACAAGCCGAGGGTCATAGCCACCATACTGGCGGGGCGGCTATACCGGTATTACAATCCCTATATAAAACCTTTTACATCAAAATAATTTCCTTTTGAGATTGTATACTTGTATGTGTGTGTGTTATCTAGGATTTTATGAATTTTTTTTTCTAAATTATTATTTTCTTTCGTCTCTTGCTCCAACTTAAAATATTTTATGTGTATTTATTTGCGAAATTATACCCCGACTTCCGCGCACCTTACGAGGTTATCACTCAGTTCCAACTACCGCAAAAGTTCGAGATATTACTGTAATTTTCATGTTGATTATAAATTTAGTGTCCCATCAGATGCAATACAACAAAAAGAATTTAAAATAGATTTTTGTCTCATTTTTAATCCACCAGAAGTTAAAAGAAATGGAATATATTACAATCAGTCAACATTCTTTGCAGGATTTAGATTTCTAAACAAGAGTCACAGAATAGGGATGGCGATCTAAGATCGATTAATTAAAGAATCGATTTCTCGGACCAAATAAATTGATTTTTTAAATCGATATGTAGCCCTGAATCGATTCAGTGAATCAATATTTCCTCCTAGAAAATTAAAATTCGATTTTTTCTGTTTTGGTAAAAACCATAAAATTATTTACAATTAGTTGAATGTACTATCTTTAAAACCCGTTGTATTACAGTGTTGGTGGTTAAAGGGATAATTTACTGGCAAGAACAAATAAATTGTATTCATCATCACGTTCACTCAATAGCCATGGTAAATATGAATATCGTTAGATCGTGTGTCCTTTGTGAGCACCTTTTTTCGATTGCCGGCAACGTCGCAAGTGATGAGTGGAGCCGCTTGGATCCCAGTAGATTTGACAGACTGTTATTTTTAAAAAGCTTATATATTAAACATTGGGAATTATAAGCTATATTTGTCTATTTTTAAAAATTTTTAATGTAACAAATACATTTAGAAAATATACATAAATGTCCTCTTTTATACCTGATACTTTGATATGGTAATAAAATAATTGTAATTATCGAATACCCTGAAAAAAAATTGGCTGATTTTACTGATAAGAGATCGTTTATTATGGTATCCTTCTTGTTTTTCATAAAACGGATTTATATTTACATTGTAAATGCAGACTTAAAAAAACCCGATTTTTTAGAAATCGATCTCTTATAGACCTCTATTTTTTTGTGAATCGATTCATCAGGTTACGATTCGAATCTATTTAAAAATCAATCTTTTGGGTAAAGAATCGCCATCCCTATCACAGTGTTCCTTACAAGCTCCAGCCTGCCATTTGTTAAACGTTATGAGGACATTCCCAAAAACCTTTTGTGGCACATCCTTCTCTCATCTATTCATCAAGTTTCACAAAAACAATGATCTCCCGCCGATTCGGACAAAGTTCATTGCTTCAAGTGGGTTAAGGATCCAACGTACACATGGAGTTGCGGAATACACGCACGTGAAATGTTCGTCACCCAAACGATGCTGTTCCTCGACCACCTGAAGATGTTGGGTGCATTCGCCCTGATTTGGTGAAGGTCGACACGCGAAGATACGACGCAGCAGCGAACTGAAGGACGTCCAACAGGGGAGGTCAAGGATGGTGCATGCAGTGTTTTTGTTTGCGGTGAAAGGGAATTTGTTTGCGATATCACGCACTTTCGGGAGGGGTGCACCGAAGAAATGAGGTGAAAAAAATTACTTATTCGGGTGGGAAAACAATAAATACATCTTAAAAAGAAGGCATAAGCAAAGTAATTTTCCTTTATAACACTGAGTGACATATTGTTTATTAAAAATATTACCCCTGTGTTTTAAGTGGCATATTATTTAATTTGCATACAATAATGTTGAGGTATAAAGCCTAGTGGCTGAGTGGTATTGCATCGCGCTTCCACACGACAGGCCCGAGGTTCAAGCCCGGGGCTCGGCAAGATCGACTCAGCCTTTCATCCCTTCAGTGGGTCGATATATGAGAACTATGCTTGATTGAGAACTTAACACTGAGGGGTTCATGTCAGACTGATCACCTGATCGGAACATGTGCTCATGCACCTCAGGAGTCAAGATAACGTATACTGATAAAGACACAGTAGTCATTGGCCCTAATGGGCTGTTGATGCACTGCGTTAAGTTAATATTGAGTTATATGCAAAAGCTTTGGATAGTTTATCACAACTGAAACGAGTTTCTAATGTTAAATATCTAACCTGATTTGTATGTATTTTTTGAAAATTAATTATGCATTTTCAAAGGGGTTCTAATTCTAACTTAAGACTGTATTTTATCGAACGTTTTCTAATGTTTATTTCTGCCCGACTTAAATCTCCTTCGATTATAGCCAATACATCTTTTAAGTAGTGCAGACGGGCTTATTCATGTTCAAGTATAGCGAGGCTGTAAATCCAAAGGAAGGTGTGGAAGCGTAGAGCGCAGTCCTCGTCACTTTACCGTGGAGCAAAATTACAAGGTCAGTCACCAATGCCCCTAGTGTTGCTTCAGAATGTTACGTAATTTAAACTCAAAACGAACAATTTTATCGTGCATCAGGCCCTCTACAAGGTTGATTCTTAGACGCAGTAAATATGGATTCGAACACAGAATATGACAGATTCGATGCTGGCCATGACTATTCTGCTGCCTGGGTTACCTCAACAAGGAAAACGTAGTTATATGCATTTTATATAGCTATTTATATTTATTTATTTATTACCTTAAAAACCTCCACGTTTTGTACCCTATCACCCTATTCTAAAATATTAAGACGAATGCCATTCTACAATGTAATTAAAACACATAATATCTGAAAACATTATGAGTTTGAAAATTAAGCATTGATAACGACTTCAACACATACATATATTCAGAGACATCTTAAGGTATTGACCAACTGGGCCCGGGCCTAGGGCCTCACCCTCGATGGAGCCTTAATTCGTTCTCGACTCTCATTCGCGTAAAATCATGATTCGGATATTTTTAATTTGGTCAAATATTACTCCCGTACATATTCTCTGAAAATCGAATGGAATTCAAACTGCATGTCAACTGGCAAAATTTGTAAGACTTTATTATTATGTGATGACCATTGTCCAGGTCATGGCTTAGGCCTAATACCCTAAGCAATCATGCAAGTCTTTCAGTCAAAATGCGGCTGTTGTTCGGGCAAGTTTATGTCTAGGGCTTGAGATTGTGAGTCATGCACATTTATTTGTTTCAAATTACTGTTTAAAGGTGTATTTGACAATGCATCCTTTTTCTGTCTACTTTTAAAGATCTCAGGTAGGGCCTACTTCAGTATAGGAGCTCAGGGCCTCTCAAAGAGTCTTAAGACGTCCTGCATATATTTAAATTTTGATTAGATCAATATGGATATTTTTTAAAAGTTAAATGAAGCATTTATAAATCTCTTTGAATCAGCAATATTTTTAAAAGGTAAGTTGGATTTTTTTCTTATGTTCCTCTCTGACGGTTTATTTTACTTCTTTTGGAGAAACTTAAAAGCTTAGATTTGTTAATAAAACATAGAACGTTAACCATTTTCTAATTCGAAGTATCTATTTTCGAGTTCCATTAGTGATTGTTGTCAGTTGTTAACGGGAACTGATGAAGAGAGACAGAGTGATCTAAGTGAAGCGGAAATTACATGAAATTCCCCAAATGCTCTTATTCCTCCTCTCAACTCAGGAATATCGCCTCTAGCAGTAGTATGAATTAATATGTTATCTGCAGTTACAGGATCTATCTGAATCCATTCTTGTTGCCTGATTTCGGGGATAATTTCATCGCAGAAATATATACGCTTCTATTTTTATTTACCTTTATCTACCGACGGTACTTATAAGTACCAATCACTTTAAAATTACATAGAATAATCATTTTTACGAAGACTGTGACGATACTTAGCAGGAATATTCATTGAAATCCACTCTTCCGAGATATATCACAAAACGGGTTCTATGGTGAGTATTTTAGTGGAGAAGGTGAAGAGTTTTGTAACAGAGAGAAGTTGTGTTTTCAGTTGACATTTTGATCAGATTGAGAAGATTGCCATTTTTGTTCGGAAAAAATAGTTAATGTCAAAACGTGTCTTACTTTATTGTATGTTAATGAAGATCTTAACAAACGTATTGACTATTTATTTTATGTGAACAGTACATATAATTAATTTTAAAGTTGAATTTTGTAGCACTTATAAGTACCGACACACACACACACATTGCACTGGATGTCAAAGCAAGAACTTACTTCTTTTTTCATCCATGTGACTTATTGTTGTGTTGTAGAATCATCACTATAGTGCAATAGACTCAGTGGCGTAACGGAGATAAGCCCCCCCCCCCGTCAAAGTCAGGTTTTGGACCCCAAGCCGGATCTTACAAAATGTATATACTTGGGTCAGTCAGGCTTTGGGTCCCCTGGAACCATGAACATCCCTCAATGCGGGGGTTGCGGTGGTATACGTTACGCCATAGAATAGACTTATGCTGTTTTTGGCATTTCTTATTAGCTTAACGTATTTATTTTGCTTATTTATTCTTTTATTTAAACGTTTTCAAAAAAATTTTAAGCTTTAAATCTGAGCTTGTTTTTTTTTTTTTTTTTTTTTTTTTTTTTTTTTTTTTTGCCTCGCAATTAAATGATTCCTAAATATTCGTATTTTAAAAAAAATAACATTTTAATATCTTTATATGTAAATGAGATTTAACAATAATAGGATATTTTCAAAAAGGTGCTATTATTATTATTATTATTTTCCTCTTCTTAGAAAAAAGAAGCTGTCTTCAAGAGGCTTTGGATTTATCACAGATCCTACCATCTGAAATCAGTGAAGTAATAACAAATGATTTTTCAGTGGAATAAGTCGCAGCAAATAATGTGCTAGAATTTGCGTTAGATTCTTATAATGGCGATTAAGAGACTGGACAAGATTCAAGATGCAATAGTTCACATTAAGAAAATACAGCATTTTCTACGCCAGAATGCAGTGTGCTTTAAAAAACATTTAATTCATCAACATGTACAACGTGTAATGAATTTTTGTATATTAATTGAAAGAAAAACTGTTTCTTTGAGTATCATCAAATAAAGCTTACGCATAAAAGCTGTTTTTAAACGTAAAAAAAGTAAAACTATAAAACATTTGTAATATTAAAAATAAATATTTTGTGCTCTAAAATATTAGTATTCTTTGGTTATTTAGAATTTTTAAGAATTAAAACTGCGTTAAAAAAGACATTCGGTCTTTTCGCATTCGGGGAACATTTTAGACCTTTGTGGACTGACGGTACTTTAAAGTACCAGTTTAATTAATTAGCTCTAGCGGATTAAATATTCCAAAGTTGAGTACTTTATTTATGTATATCCCTTAATTTTCAATGTAGTGATTTAAAAATATTTCATGAAAAAATTGCAGTAAATCATAGTGCGATAGATAAAAGGTAAAGTGATGGATACGTTTTCGAAGGATTCGTGTAAAAATGTATTGCATTGATTAAAAAATGTGGAAAATTGTTTTCCACATTAAGAAATCAGCAAAAATATTACTATAAATTCTTAATTTTTCTTAAAATTAACATTAAATATATTTTCATAAAAATTGCACACAATCATCATACAAAGTAAATTATCATTTGAAATCAGATAAAAAACCTTGTGGCATTAGTTCATGAACATAAGAAATTTTTTAAAACAATATGAATCACACATAAAAATATTTTAGACAATAAACTGAAAATAAACGCAGACCTTTGCGTAATATAGTAATATTATAGCTATAATTAAATGTCTTCGGTATCGTAATCGTGCTTCATTGGTAAAATTCTTTTCTCTAACTTCTAGTACAAAATTAGACTGACCTTCTGTGATACCAATGTTTCGGTAGATTTAAAGTATCCGACTACTTGCAACAACTTTTTTATTAAAAAAAATGGGTATATGGAGATTTCTTCCCTGGTTTTTAGATTTATTTAGCACATTTTAAGAAAAAAGACTAAAATTAGGAAGAGAAAAATAAATGATTGCTATACTAAAATGGGAAAAAATGGGTAAAAATTGACAAAAAAATTATATTAACGGGGCCTGAAGAAACAAGTTCTCAATTTTTAAATTTTGATGTGTGTATTGCTTTTGAATATCTTCTTGAAATAATCTTCAGGACAAGAACTATTTTAATTTTTACAAAAACTAGAGCACTTTATCTTAGTTATTATATGAAATTACTTAAAAAAATCAGTCATTATATTCACATAAAGAACTGTAAATTTTGTAATAAAACAGCGATTGATAAATCTGTAGGTTAAAACACTTCTACTGTTATACAAAATATGCACCCAAAATTCAGTAAATTATTTTCAAAACCTTTTGAGCAATCACTGTCCCCGTTGGAGCATTTTTCACAAAAAAAAACACCCGCACATTTCGAGTAAAATTCATTTTAAAGTATGAAATCTTGCTTGCATTTGCTTTTACTAAATCACTTCTAGTTTTTGTTCTAGAAAACGGAAAATACTCGTTTTTAACTTGAGTTTTATAAAGCTAATAAGATGGCCTATAAAGTAAAATAATTATAAATAATTTGTCCTGTTTTTGCAAAATTTACAATTTTAGAGTAGTCTGATACTTTAAAAGCGAAGTGCCTCAATGACTGTCTAATTTATTAAATGAAGAGCATTAGATATTAGTTGATAATAAAATGTCTTATTTTATCTAGGTCATCCTGAAGATTTGAACGATATATATATATATATATATATATATATATATATATATATATATTTAGGGAGAGTGTGAACTATTAGTAGGAATTGAAAAGTCAGCTATTTTCAGAAATATTTCTTTTAAAATTAGAAGTATACGCTCGCACTCTTTAAAATCATTAGAAAATAATTAAGGATCTCTTTTCATAAAATAGAAAAGGAGCAAAAACAATTTGAAAAGGGTGAATGATGCTGAATAAAGGAAAGACACACTGAGTATATTGATCTCTGTAGGATTTATCCTTCAAATACAAGGAGAAGGAAATTTTTGTCAGTTACCTTGAACCTCAACTCAGGAGTACGACATAAAGGAGACTAAATCGTATTTTAATACTAAAGAGACAATAGACTTTTTGTATTTGCTCCTGATTTATGAAGACTTCTTTACTTGCGGCCTTCCCATTTCATTGGCATTCAAGCGGAAATTGTTCGCAATGACTTCTGATTTTGCGTTTAACTTGACAGGAAGGTTAAAGAGATTTGTTTCCTGCTGAACTTTAAAGGTTTGTCAAGGATGAAAAGATTTAAAGTAAAGGTCACCACACTAAACTTGAAACAATAAACATGACCATTTTCTGATTTTTGACTTCGGAAAAGCGGAACTTTTTCGTCACGAACGGTATTAATATAACTGTGATAAAATGATTGTGTGTGTGTGTGTATTCCACTTTTCAATATCTAAGATGTGACTCGCCTTTTCGATTGTAGTGGAATGGGGTGGGAGCTCTTAGTTTTTCCGATCCTTCATCTCCGTTTTGGACATTTTGGATGACATTAAAACGCTTTCAAATTGCCCTTTTTAATAAGTTTAAAAATAACTATAGTAAAATGAGGAATAACTTTGATATGAATACATTTACAAATACAAACAAAATAAAGATAAAAATTGATGAAAAAAAACTTGACTTAGAAAAGATTTTTATTTATTATTTTTTTTCCATGATGGAAGGGGGAGGAGCGATGGCTATCCAATCCGGTTGCAGCAAAGGAGTCTGAGTTAAACAGAATAACTATTTAGATGTAAAAGCTAAAATGAGTTGGTATCGAGTGCAGCTTGTAAGGACGCCCCCCCCCCTCGGGTGCCCTTCTCCTTGATTATAAGCGTGAGCTAGAGGTGTAGGAATAACGGAAGAACTAGAAGCTGCCATGATCTTAATTTGACTTTATTAAGATCTAAAATCTTAAACTTCTAACAGATTAAATAATCATGATATATGTGAGAGAATCTACGGTGGCTAAACACACAATATATATATAATACCGAAATAACGTAACCCGGACCACTATCAATAATTAACTCGCCTAAACTTAATTCCTATACTGTTGCAGATTCGAATATTTAATAGTCACTCCTACCTTAATGTCGATCTATCAATCCAATCCTACTGGAAGTTTCGGATTTATTGGAGTGCAATGGTATGCACCTTGACCCAAGGACTCTCTATCACGTATGACTTCTGTTGGCTGTCACCTAATCTTTCCGAAACCTCTTCACGCTTAAATCACGGCTTATCACAACATCCCTCAAATTGCCACACCGCTTACGCTAACTTCTGATATTTAAAAGCTTCCTAATTTGCATCTTTCCTTCACGCTTCACTTCTTGGGTTTGGTTGGAAAAGAGTTGCCATTATTTCTGGCCCCAAGGAACCCAAAGGACATGTTAATGAAAATACGCTTGAGCCCGTCACAAGCTACTGTGGAGGATGGCTGATCAGAGTAGTCAGCAATATTTTGCATTTAAGTTTAGGTGAGTAGCTCGACCCATCATTGAGTAGTAAATAGAGATAATTTAAGAATTAAAGGAAAAATAATATAGGTAAAAGAGAGCACAATTAAAGAAAAGCGGGATTAATTAGAATTGATCTAAGTCTGAGGAAATTAAGATTAGTATATTTTTAGATGCTAGGGATCGATTTATTATCAGAGTAGTCAATTTTATTAAAGAAGTTGGTAACATTCTCCAGATCGTTTGTCTAATAGTGGCTTTTTTACTCGCAGCTCTGAGGTCTAGATTCCTCATAAACCAGCGAGAGTTAAGCATTTGCCTGACAATTCAACTTAGAGAACTTTCTAAATGATTAATATGAGTCTTCACTGCATGTCCCCAAACAGGAAAAACGTAGGTTAAAATCGGTTCTAGAATCAGTGAGTAGATAAGCACTTTTGTTTTCATAACTTAATTTTGATTTTCCATAAATTAAGGGATACAGTTTATATGCATGGCTTTTTAAAATTTTTCTCTAATAAAAGTTACATACTGTTTGAAAGTGAGAGTTTTATCCAGGATAATTCCTAGGTATTTAGCTTGATTAGGCCAGGAGATTCTACTCTTTTTAATGTTGATGTCAGGTGCTTTTTTGTATGTAGCGAAAAATATAGCTTCCATTTTTGAAGTGCTGATGGCTATTTTCCACTTGGTAAACCAGTGTTCAAGCTGGATAGGTATAGTGTGATTATATATGAGATGAAGGTGGGTTCTTTGTGTGTCTTTTTGAATAAATATTAAACTACGTTTTTTCCTTACTATTGGTCAAAAAAGTATGTGGTGATCCAATTATTTACTACTGTTGCATCAGTCCTTCACAAGTATTCACCGTTTCATCAAGTTTATATGTAAATATCATTTTTTCTCTACTACAGAACGAATAATGGCAAAAAGTTGAAACTTTCGTCAATTCCCTATTCATTAATCTTTTCACAACTAAGGAAAACATTTATCCCATTTTAAACTTGCGAATCTTCGAGTTTAATTAAGACCTTATCTGAATTTTTTACACAAAATGTGTAAGCAGAAATCATGTCAACCGCAATTACGTAAACGGGAAAGTTTTTTTAAGAAAACTGTCAAATCAATTGGCGCCGACGATAAAATATTCGCGGGGACAGTATTCTAATTTTATTACTTACTTGGGTTTATTGTGTCATGTAATAATATATCACTGTGTTTTTCTCATGTTTTATGTTATTCGATAAGTACACTCATGTCCAAAATTAAGGTCACAAACATGTTTTTCGTCATAATTTTAAACTGCCTAAAGAAAAACTTTTAGAATTTGTATTTTATATATTCTGAAGAACGAGTAGTACAATATTAACCTTCAGTTTAGAAGAAGATATTTTTTAGCTTTAGTTTTTGCGGAATTACTGGATTGAGTGTGAGTTTTCTTGCAGCTTTTTGAATATTGCATTAAAACAGACAAGCTAGCATGTTAGCAGTGAGGATGAATAGTCTTGTGTATCCCTTTGTCTGCATTTAACGGAAAAGACAGGATATTTGAGGAGCTGAAAACATCAGGTGTGGACACCACAAGAAAGAGGGCATGTTCTATTCAGTGATGAGTCAGTTTCACTGACAAAGTTATTCTTCTCGAGTCTTCATCTGGAGAGAAAGTGGAGATCGCATTCCCTATGTAACAGAAATAGACAGATTTGGTGGTAAAGGAATCCTTGTGTAGAGGGGCATAACATTGAACAGTCGTACACCCCTGTACGTTTTCGATGCGAGTACCGTCAACTCACAGCATTATAGGGATGAGATCCTGGAAGCTTATATGGAGTTTCTCTGGGTGCAATGGGCCCGGACTTCATTTTTATGGACGGAAATGAGCGGCCACACAGAATTCACATCGTTAAGGTTCACATCATTAGGGAGGAAAAATTATCGCCATATGGATTGACCCTCGAGATCTCCGGATCTAAAACCTATTGAACTTATTTTAAATGATATAGGAAAAGTCATTTCTCAGGGTAGCCCTCCTCCCATAACCCCCTGTCAAAGGTCGTGCTTTTAGAAGGGGCTTTGTTCCCACAAATATTTATTGACACCCTCATAAAAAAATGCCATCTCGTTATGAAGCTTGTACACCTGAGCACGGTGGTCACACTTCAAATTAGACAGACTTTTAAAGATTTAAATGATTTATATCTGATGAAGGATTTCGCGTATTTTGAAACATCCTGTATCTTAATTTAAAATTAAAGTCTTTTCTATATGGTTATGTTGCTATATTCTTTTTCACACTATAATACGTCTCTGTGCCAAATTTCGTGGCAACACAGCCAATAGTTCATCAATTTTCCTAGATTTTGTGTTTGAGACCTTAATTTTGGACATGAGTATATAATTTTGTTCAGCAAAAAAGTATATTCAAACAAATGCTTTATAAATCTATACATTGATCTAAATTGAATCGACACATTGATCCAAAAAACCTGTGCATTTTTTAAAGTTGGTTTTTGGGATTATTATTTTTTTGTTTGTTTAAGCAAACTAAAATAAATATCTACATGCAAATATTTACACTTAGAAACCCCTTAGTCAGAATGGGTTAATTTATGTTCTACATTCATCTAAATCACATTATACTCATTTTATAAGTGATTCATGAAGAAAATTTTGGCAAATAAATTGTAAATTAAGAATCAACATTACACTAGAGAAAACATGATACGTGAATTGATACTTTCCTCTAATTATTTTCAAACCGAAAGAGGACTATGAGGATCAGTTTCATTTTGATGCGCATTTCATCTCTTCTCCCTTATTCTGCAAAAAGAGCCTTTAATTAAAAAAATTTAACTTTCTTAATTTACGAAATGCAACATGAGTTAACAAATTTTGGTTTTGGAAAATTGAGATACATAAAGGTAATTTCAGAAAAATTCGTGAGTCAAAAACATCTTTATTCTGCTCTTCATTTAAGAAACCAATATATACTGGGTTGGCGAGAAAGTAATTTCAGTTTTTCAGTGGACAATTTTTCTGCACTAAAAATAAGCTTTAATCATTCAAATAACATCCATTCTGTTTGCTTACCTGTTGCCATTTCTTTTTGGCAACTTCATGATTCCGAGCTCATAGAGATTATGGTCCTTATTATCAAAAACTCAACCAAGTGTGATTTGAGGTTATGATTGTTACTGATTTTTTACGGTTCAAAAAGTTTTGTGAACTTCAATATAAAGGATAATTTGATAATGTAAGGTACAGGGTGAAAAATGGAACGTGTACAATAACATTAATCGAAAAAGATCATGATTCAAACTTTATGCATCTTAAGCATAATTTTTAGCAAGATGTACGAAATTATTGGAACTTTGTTGGAAAGTGATGTTGCATCCTTTATACAGCCCCGACTATGCACCATCTAATTATCATTTATCTTGAATTTCTCAAAACATTTTAAGTGGTAAAAATTTTAATAATAACGATAATTTCAAATTACACTTGGTCTATGTTTTGGCTGACAAGAACCAGAACTCAACGATAGCGGATTTATGAAGTTATCAGTAAAATGGCAACAGGTAATTGAATAGAATGGAAGATATTCAACAGATAAAAGTTAATTTTTTTATGCAGAAAAATTTCATATACTAAAGAACCGAAATTACTTTCTTGCTTACCCAAAATTTCAATTTTTATTTTATAGATTTATTCATTGATTATATTAATGCTGTAAATAGAAGCAGAATAGGGTGTCGATAACATATTCGTTATGGTTGTAAGCTCGTGACCATCGTTGTCCCTATCGAGCAGTATGTTCGAGTCTTGGTGGCATCTAAGACCCAACGTTTGGAAAGATTGATGCATGCTAAATATTTCGAGGATCGAAGTATTATATTTATATTTTGTAGTATGAAAAGTGTGAAAGTCGGGTACCATCCATCTCATGTGTGATCGTCACTTACCAGATGTTCAAAATTAGAAGTCCTTCGACAAATAGTTATTGAAAAGACAGAGCTTGAAATAAAACTTGTAAATCCTCAAATTTACAAGTATTTATCTGAAACAGTATTTAAAAAACACCAATGTTTACCGGGATTTCCTATCAATTCTAAATAATTGGAAATCTGCAATATCACTCATCGCTCAAAAGTCCATTCATGTAACTTTTTTTTTTACATCTTGTCTACAAAAGAGTTGTTTGAAAACGCAACTACAAGAATGAAACAAGAAATTCAGAATTAGCATGGAAACAAGAAAACAATACAGCATCACTATCGGTTAAAAAGCGTGACATTCGCATGCAAAAGAGTAACGATCATTCATTTGCATTGCTAAGTAATGGCGGAAGTGACAAAAGCCCACGTTAAGAGGGTTACTTAACGCATTTAACGACCAACCCCTTCCGAGTTCTTAATTACAGCAAAACTTTTTTTTAAAAAAAGAAGATTCTCCCAGGATGAATCATACATGTCTCTGCGAAAAATAGTACTCAAGAGGTCGATTCGACAAGCGCATACTAATGTTGTGAGGGAGTCAACTCTTCGATATTTGTGAATGCGTGATATTCAGTCGCAGCGTTTCGGAATGAATCACGGATATTTACGTTGGCTGCTGCGATCTTCCTACGAGCAGTGTGTTTTGTAATTGAGCTCATGATAAATCGTTTCAGAAACATGAAAAGTTTTCTTTACGTTATGGCTTCATATTTTTCTTAATGAAGTTCTTTTGGTAGCATTTGGAAACTTCCCTTTGAACTAAAACGTTTCATCTTCATTGCTTTTCTCAAATTTATTTTCGCTTTTATGATTAATATACATTATTTCTTCAGGCTATTCTTCCCTTGCTTGATCAGTTTCAACTTTATTGAATAGAGATCAAATATATCTATTTCTTCTTTTTATATTCTGTTCGTTTACATTTATAAACCATAATGAGTCGTACAACACAGCAATCAAAGCCACTAAGGCGTTCACAGGGGAAAGATGCAACCTGTTCATAGAAAATATTTTGCGACTCCAAAAAAAAGGAGGAAGATATGTCACAAATACATTTTAGTTCCCATGAATACTGTCATACAGGATGATATTGTCAAGGTCATTGGTAATAAACAAACAGTTTTCCCAGAATTAAAGATTTCGTAAACCTGGGGTGACTCTGTGCCCCGCAAGACCACTTCTGGGTTTAAAACCACGCGCTTTTCTTAATGCTCTGTGGTTGAATATCAAGCGTATGTTTTCTCTCTCGTTTTTTAAGGTTGTCTAATTTACCGTAGGGAGTGATATAGATTTTATCCTGCCCTGGCAGAGCAAGTTGAGTTAATTAAATGGATACAATAATGAAAACACCTGGTTTATTTGCAACATTAATAATACATATTAAAAGTAATATTTCTAGAAATATATATTAACCTCTTAACTGGTTTGCTCGTACACCGTGTGGGCTGCTGAAAGCTTGTGACAACCGGTTTGCCCGTACTATGAACGGGCACTTATATTTTGTTTTTTTCTATCTTTGATTTTACACGTATTTTTAATACATATAAATAGAATTATTAGTGCTAGTTTTTTTAAGGTATGCGGCTTGTCTAAGATACTGAAGTACTTCTCTTCCGGGAATTTCTTTGTGGTGAAGGCGGAAAAATTTAATTGAAGGCAGGAATTTAGATTCTTGAAAATATTCGGTAAAGAATACGGATTGGTAAGGCAATGTGCAATTTTTAGCTTGAGAAGAAATAAAAATGGAAAGATAATTAAAAAATCCGATATTATCTCAGTCCCCATTGCAATGCAAGACTCAGTATTACACCATGCTTCAAATTCTGTGTGCATATATACATGCACGCACCACAAAATACTCAACCATTTAAAAAAGAGGTACGAACACGAAATTTTTTGGTAAGCACGAGGAAAATTCTTTCAAAATATTTGAAACATTCCTCATAGCATGGAGAGTGTACTCCTAAAAAGCAAACATTTAGAGTGTGAGTGTGAGTTAATATTAACGTCGCACTGTTCAGCTACACGAGGGCTTTTGGCGACGGACCACGTAATTTTGAACCATGGTCAAGTGACGTGGACGACACCTGAGCTGGCACCCCCCTCTCCTAACTACCACACCACACCAACGGGAGGACGTTTCAGCTCTCGACAGATTTAACGTGCATCGCTGCCCTACACGGCGCAAACATTTAGAGGTTTTAGTGCTCCACTATTATAAAATAAAAAATAGTGTGAAAAATTTAAAATTTAAAAATTAAATATAACTCTTTCATTTACGCAATATGTGTCTCGTATTATGATTAGATATATGCAGTAAAAAAAATGCCTTTTTTTTTGTGGAACATTTTGGGCAAAAGAATTTACCTCCTAAGGGGTTAATAGTGTTTGCTGCATTTACAATTTACAACACAAACAAATTGTTGTTGCATTGGCATCGCACTACTTAACTGAATGACAACAATGTTGATAATATGAACAAGATAGTTTACAACATCTTGTGAAATATCTCTGTCTTCTCACTGTGAAACTTCAGTATGGATCTAACTGCATGGCTCGGTGTTGCACGGGCTTTCTTGAGTATATAATTTTTCCCTGTGGGGATTTCCTCTCAATGTCAGCACTTCCTGGGGGTAGTAATTCTTATATTAATATGCCATTAAATTCCCTTTTTCGAAATTCCTTTAACTTCTTTGCCACGTTGTACAGGGTTTTGTCCCTTCCGCTTAGCCCGGCGTTGCACTGGTTTTTACTGAGTGTATAATTTGATCCCAATAGGAATTTCATTTTCTCTCTTAACATCAGCACTTCTAGGTTTGTGTTTATACGAGTGCGATGTGAGTGATTTCTATAATTATGTCATTAAAAGTCCTTTTTTTGGATTTTTTTCCACTTCTTTTCACTATCAGACAGATTTCTTTTCCCCATTTCTAGCCCGACTATGAAAGTTCCCATTTTCCCTCTAGGAATAAAATCTTCCTCTAAGTATCTATTTTCGATTAATAATTTAAAAAACGCAATATTGTATTAGTTAAAAAAATATTAATTTAAAGCAACAAAGAAACATATCAAAGAATATCTTTATATATAAAAATCTTTTGTGCGCGTGTATGTGACTAAACTCCTCCTAAGCGGCTGGACCGATTTTGATTAAATTTATTGTGTCTGTTCCAGTGGATTCGTAAATGGTTTGCATTTACAATTCGGTCCAATATCGCAATTAATTAAAAAGATATTAATTAAAAACATTAAAAACATTCAACTCAATATTCACCTGCATAGTTGCAACAACGTTATTGTTATAAAAATACCGTAAGTTGGCGTCGAAAATCGATTTTCAGCCAAACTGGTCAAACCGGGTTCTCATTGTTACCAAAATGCATACAAAACATGCTTTTTAGCGTTTTTTTTTTTAAAAAAAGCAATCAATCGTTTTTAAAATTAATAACTTTTCAAATTATTTATATAATTCTTCTGTGCGTGTGTATGTGACTGAACTTCTCCTAAGCGACTGGACTGATTTTGATGACATTTTTTGTGTCAGTTCAAGTGGATTCGAGAATGGTTTAGATTCACAATTTGGTCCATTATCGCAATTAGTTAAAAAGATATTAATTAAAAACTTTAAAAACATTCAACTCAATATTCACCTGCATTGTTGTAACAACGTTATTGTTATAAAAATGACGTAAGTTGGCGTCGAAAATCGATTTTCAGCCAAACTGACCAAACCGGGTCTTTATTGTTACCAAAATGCAGACAAATCATGCTTTTTAGCGATTTTAATTAATATCTTTTCAAATAATCTTTATATATATAATTATTATGTGCGTGTGTATGTGACTGAACACTTTCTAAACGAATGGACCGATTTTGATGACATTTTTTGTGTTAGTTCAAGCGGATTCGAGAATGGTTTAGATTCACAATTCGGTCCAATATCGCAATTATTAAAAGATATTAATTAATAACCTTAAAACGCAGAATTGTTTTACCTATGTGTGCTGTTTATTCTGCTAATGCACGGCAAGAAAAAAGATAGAAGAGGGGAGAATTTTCCGATATTTTCACTGTTTTTAAAATTGTAATCTAATTTTTCTATCAAAATCAGACAAAAAATAATTACAGAATCGGAAAGATTATTCATTTCGCCACGAGAGATACGGCATATATCTTTACGTATAAAAATCTTCTGTAGGTGTGCATGGGACTGAACTCCTAAGCGACTGGACCGATTTGGATAATATTTTTGTGTGGGTTCAAGGGGATTTGAGAATGAATTGGATTCACAATTCGGTCTGATATCGCAATTAGTTAAAAATGTGCCAAAATTATGTAAGGGCACGTGATGGTTCATAAAAAAATCATGGGCAATACTCTTGAGGCCACTATTTTGAGCGGCAAACTTCAAGGTGAAGTTGTACTTCTACCATAGATCCTAATGATTCTTTCGGACTCACCTACCTATTCAAATGTTTGCAATTTCCAATTCACTTGGCAATTGCTATGACCGTTAATAAGTCATAAGGTCATACAATGACAATTTTTGGCTTAGATTTAGAAAATTCTTGTTTTCGCACAATTATATGTTGCGTGTCCGAGGGTTGGCAAGCCACCGCATTTGTTTGTTTATACCCCTCAAGGATTAAACAAAAACATTGTACATTCAATGGTTTTACGATAAATGTATTTTTTGGGCATTAAAAAATATGCCTGTTATGAAAATAGCTCGAGTTTTATCTTTTTTACCCTTTAATCAAAACTAGATTAAGCTTCTATTCAGAATAGCCTCTATATTCAACTTAATTCATAGTAAATACATACTCACACGCCACCGATAGGTCGAATTGTGGTAACTGTACAAGATGATGTCAGGTACTGTAATATAACTTTCTTTATAAAAAATTTCATCAAAACGGTCCAAATTGCTAGAACTTATTCAAAACATTTGTAATTTTCGGATTTAAGATGTGTACAGGACAACGTCTGTTGGGACCGATAGTAATTTAATAAAAAACTAAGCATACTTATTATTTTAATAATAAATACTTTCTTGATATCTGAAAAAATAAAGAGGGTCTCTAATTTTTATTTACCAATCAATCATTACATACTGTGATCCTAAAAATGTCTAAAGAAACTAATCCAGTTTCATCCAGAGGAAAACTGACATTGTAAGATTATATAATTAAATAATTAATTTACTGATGAATAATGAAATACAATACTGTTGTAGTTTTTTAAAGAAACTATTAATTAAAATCCATTATCATTAAAAAATGATTTACATAATTCTTACCGTTAGATATTGAAACGACTGCTGATTTTATTAAAATTATATAACTATGATAAAAGAACCGTTAGGAAAAAAACTAGAAATTTATTTACATTCTCTAAACGGTATTAAAAAAACATTAAGAAAATATTACTATCTGATAAAAAACTTTTCAAGATTTATTTCTTCTACTCTTAGTGTTTTTCTTTCTATTTTTTTCAATTTCTACTATTAGTTCACAATCAGCCTATATATATGTATATCTTCTTCAAATTTTCAATCGTTAATAATATAAATTTTAAAGCGCCCAAATGGGCTGAAATTTTATATACACGATTATTTTGGATAACAATTCGGGGTAATTTAATTATAACTAATAAAAATTAATCGATTAAAACTAATTATTCAAAGAATTACACATACAACCATGTTGGCATAATTTTTGGCGACTTAGAGACCCTTATGGCGAAATTTGTCAATACTTTAAAAGGTTTTATTTCTCACAATCGTAAAGCCCTCATTTGAGTTGAAATTTTCTATACATGATTGTTTGGGGTGACAGTACCATATAATAATAAAATTAATTAAAACTAATTGACTTAAACTAATTATTTAAAGAATTACAGATACAGTAACTACAAGATAACTGATTTTTTCATAAAAATAATAATAATAATGCGCAGTACGTATTCTTTTAATAGTAGTTTTTAATGCATAAATGTATTCTTTTAAAACAGGATTTTAACTTTTGTCCAATATTTATACTGTATAATATGTACTTCTTAAAAATATTTTGAAATAATTTTATACGCATGTACAATTGTTGTTTTTCAATTCCTACTATTAGCTCACACTCTCCATATATTTATTTATTCATCTTGGTGGAATTTTTCAATCGTTAATAAAATACATTTTAAAGCGCCCAATTGATCTGAAATTTTATATGCATGATTATTTTGGATGGCAATACAATAATTTAATTATAAATAAAAAAAATTAATTGATTAAAACTAATTATTCAAAGAATTACAAATTCAGCTACGTTGGCATCATTTTTGGTGAATTAGCGACCATTGTGAAAACTTGTGTCAAAACTTCAAAAGGTATTTTTCTCACATTTTAAAGCCCTCATTTGAGCTGCAGTTTTCTATACACTATTGTTTTGGATAAAAATACTATAATTTAATTATAACCAATTAAAATTAATTGACTGAAACTAATTATTTAAAGAATTACAAATGCGACTTGTGGCAAAACTTGAAAAGGTTTTTCTCATGTTTTAAAGCATTCAGTTGAACTGAATTTTTATATACACGATTGTTTGGGAAGACAATACGATACTGTAATGCAAATTAATAAAAAAATTATTGCTACTTAATATTGTGATTCTGTCATATGTATATACATATTTATATTAATTTTAATTATTTGATAAAAATTAACTAAATTAATAATCTTCTTTGTTGGAATTGACTTTAATTTTTTTATATTACTTGTTTGGTCACAGTTGAACTCATAACTCCAGCTATTGGTCTCTGGATATCTTGGCTGGGGTAAAAACCAACACCCTTGCAATCACAAGACATTAGGTGCTGGATCGTTTGAATTATTTGGAATTCTGGCCTCTATAAGTCAAATTCCTCAAAAATTATATAGTGGGGAATGTCATCTGGTGCTCCTCCGGGAAACTAGTTACATGTTAGTCAGTCCTTTTATCGCAGTATGAAAGCCACTGCACAGCAAATATGTTCCCAAAGAGTGGTTCACTACAAACAATAATACAATGAGTGTAAAATAAAATCATGATATATATATACACACTCGTATCATTTTATAAAATTAGGGCCAAAAATGTGCGCGTTTTCGAATAAAAGTTTTAATCAAATTCTTTAAGGTATATCAAATGCAAAATATTGCCATGTAAAACATTTATTGCTTCTTTGCTTTCGTTTGATGCAACAACGATGGAAATAACGAGATATTAGTTCCTCTTGAAGGCAGGTTCTCGTACACACATAAGTGGTATAAAGGAAACCGTCTAGGTGCAGCTTCGCTTAAGTCAAGTAGTAGACGAGATGAAACTATTCTTACAATGTTTCGCTATGGGCATACTCGAGCTCAACGGCATGTGGAGTGTTTTAAGGTTTACCCTCCTTGTCCGAATTGCAGTTTGACCCAAGATGCTCCTGCCCATATTTTGTCTTGCATTGGTTGCCATAACAGCCAACTATTCTCATGTCCTGCTACAGTTCGTCGTTGTTTAAAAACGCACGTGTTTATGGACTTCTAAATGTTTCTGTCAGCCAAGTGAGATAAGAAAAAACAAAAACACGATAAATGATTATTTGATTATGATCAAAACCATTAACAAATAACTTGTTACTGAAAACACGCATTCTTGAAAGTTATTACGGGGTTACATTCTACAATAAATACTTTAAATGGGCAATAATAAGAGCATAAATGAATTTAAAAAATGGTGGGGTTATAGAATTGTCCAGAACTATGGATACACCCATGAAAAGTTGTTATTTCATGGCATTTCTAAAAGCAAAAAGTTTAAGAAAAACATGGTACAAAAAAAAAAAATACTAAAAAGTTTCTTATTTTTATTCAAAGTTTACGAAACTCGGTAGAAATTCTTCTTTTCAATGTTGCATATTTTGTTATATACATGCTATTTAAGAATATCCCTTATTTTTTTTAGTTATTAAAGTTGGAGCTTGTGGGTACTTAACAACATTGTACTATAAATTAGTAGGTAGGCTGTTGGTGGAAACCACGGTCGTTTCCTCTCCAAAATACCACAAATGGCCAACGGAAAAACCAGGAAACTCGACAGATGAAACGAGAATCAGTCCCTTGTACTCGGCTGTTCTTTAGTAGCTCTAAGCCTCATCTTATGACACGTTAGCCATGAGTTTCTTGACTATAGCTATAAGGCAACCACAGCCACTATTAAAAGTAAAATTATTAAATTTTTGACCAATTTGTTAATCTTTATTGAAATAACTTCTCGTAATTTAAAATTTGAATTAATACTTTTTATGAAATTCCTAATTATATATATATACGTATATGTTTAATGATAAATTACACAGAATTCAAATATGTGTTCCTGAATTGCAGTTAGTACCATAGAATGTAAACTCGAATATTACAACTCTATTTAAAAAAAAATACTTGAATACAGAAAAGCTGTACAAGTTTAAAATAAATTATATATGCATATGTTTATTTATATAATTTAATACATTTAAGGTATCCGACTACTTGCGATAACCTTTTTAAAAAAAATGCAGATATGGAGATTCTTTTGTGAGTGTGTGGTTTTTAGATTTACTTAGCACATTTTAAGAAAAAAAAAGCTAAACTTAAGAAGAGAAAAGTAAATTATTAATGCTAAAAAGAGAAAAAATGGGTAAAAATTGACAAAAAATGACATAAACGGGGCCTCACTCTGTACAAATAGTATATGAACAAGTGATCAATTTTTCAATTTTGATGTATTACTTTGCTATTCCTTTTTGAAATGACCTTCAGAATAAGAGATATTTTAATTTTTACCAAAACTAAAGCACTTTATCTTAGTTATGTGATATTGCTCAAGAAACAGTGATTATATTCACATAAACAACTGAAAAAATTGTAATAAAACAGTGATTGATAAATCTGAAGGTTAAAACATTTCAACTGTTATACAGAACATGCATAAAAAAATTCAGCAAATTATTTTAAAAACTTTTTGAGAAATTACTGTCCCCCCGTTCCAACTTTTCCAAAAAAACTCCACACATTTTGAGTAAAACGTATTTTAAAGTTTGACATCATATGTAAAGTTAGGGCATCTGCTTTCAGTAAAACAATTGAAATTTTTGTTCTAGTAAATGGAAAATAAAACACTTGGTATTTTTATAAAGCTAATAAGATGGCCTATAAAATAAAATCAAAAAAATTGTCAATTTTTATGAAAAAAATTCATGTTTTTAGGGTAGCCTTAATTTAATCAGCAGCTAAGGAAAGAATCGATCTACAACGATAAGTAAAGCCGATAAAATTCTGAAAAACGTCTTTTCAATTTGTGATGATTATTGTCATATATAAACACCCATTTTCCTTAAGGGAACTTGGCACCCTTTGAGCAAACTTCTTTATTTACGTATTTAAAAATTATATTTTAACATTTTATAAATGTTTCTATTCAAGAAAATGTTACCAGATGAAAATTTTCATATATTATTCACACAATTTTAAAAATTTAAATTTTTTGAAGAAAATTGGGAAAATTTTAAAATTCTACTCCTTTTGTAAAAATTAATTTTTTGACCAGAAATTTTTTTATAATATTCTTATGGATGTTCTTAACAACTTTAGGGAACGATTTTAGAATAACTTCATTCGTTTTCGAGAAAAGAAATAAAATGTTGATATATAGGCTAAAAATCAACGAAAAAGCCAACATGTCTTACATTTTATTTTTTTTTAAAAAAAGAATTCAGTTTATAGCAAAACGGATCCAATTTTATTACATGCTTTATTTTTAACACAAAGGAAAAAAATTGAAGTGATTGGTAAATAATTGTCGAAGGAGTAGCATTTTGAATGCACTAAGGTTTCGAAAAACACAAACTGAGAAAAACCACTTTAAAGTTTATAATTCTGAAAAAATAATTATTATAAGCTTATTAAACTTAAAATACCACTTTGAGATATTATTTATACGTTTTCCTTTAAAATAATTGCATTTTCATATGTTTTCAACCCACACATTTTTATAAATGATCAACTTTTAGAAAGTACTAATTGCACAAGAAAACTCAAGAAAAACTTTAAAAAAATTTTTTTTCTGTCACAACAGAAATTTTAGCTGTTTTTCTTCTTATAATATTAAAAGTATTACATTTGTATGAAAAAAATATATCAGGAATAAGAACTGAAATTATAAAATTATTAATATAAAGTGCCTTAATTTTAAAAATTTTACATGCACACATTTCACAAGGAAGAAAAATTACATTATTGTATTGCCTCCGAAATATTCTGCTTTTAATACTACACATTCTTTTTTATAGTTATTATTTCTATTTATAAAATAGATTTTTTTTATCATAACGCATTTTTTAGCTTTTTTTTTCTAAAAAGGGGTTGTGGCTGAATTGCCTAATTTGTTTTCAAATGAAGTTTTATTCAATTTCTAACTTTCCGACATGCACAAGTGATATATCAATCGAAAGATAATACACTGCTGGACAATTGCTAAGGACGGATAACACTATCATCCATAGCAACCACAAAATGAAAGGAAGCAAAATGTGGAAAATTAGAATAAGTGCGGGATATTAGTAAGAAGTATGAGTATGCACATTTTTTTTCCACGTCTGTTCATCACGTGATAGCGTTCATAAGAGGTTTTGACACGTGTTGACAGTTGTTGTTTCAAGTCAAAGTTTTACAGGAAAGATTTAATAGACGAACTTAAAATTTTTGGCATGTCTTCCCGACATCACATAGATGATTTTATGCGTGGCCGAATTATTGGAAAGATCGAAGAAGGGCGAAAAATAACAGATGTTGCCAGGGTGTTCGACATCGCTCACAGCGTTGTTTCACGGCTGTGGAAGTCATTTAAAACTACTGGAATGTGTAGTAGACGGCACGGGGGAGGTCGTGTTAGAAGTACGACGCCTGCAGAAGATAGATATATCGTCCTATCAGCAAAAAAGAACAGGCGCACCACAGCTCAGCAGGTGGCAAATCAGTTTCTTGCTGCCTCAGGAAAGCATGTCTCCCGAAAAACTGTTGCCAGACGTTTGAGCGGAGGAGGACTATACGCACGCAGACCTGTTGTGTGTGTCCCATTGACCAGACAACACCGTACTGCCCGTTTGCAATGGTGTCGTGAGCATCACAATTGGACTGAACAGGACTGGGCATGCGTACTATTCTCAAATGAGAGTAGGTTCAGTCTGTCATCGGATTGTAGACGCCAACTGATCTGGCGCGAGAGTGGTACTGCTTATCGTCCAGAAAATATCCAGGAATAGGACCGATATCCGACATGCAGTATCATGGTGTGGGCTGACATCTTGATGAATGGCCGCACGCGCCTACATGTGGTTGCGAATGGGACTATGACGGGCCAACGATACATTGATGAAGTTCTACTTCCTCATGTTCGTCTTTTCCGTGGTGCTGTCGGTGATAAATTTGTTTTTATGGACGACAACGCAACATGTCATCGAACACTCGCTGTTCAGGATTGTCTAGACAGCGAGGGTATTCAACGTCTCGTATGGCCAGCGCGTTCTCCAGATCTAAACCCCATTGAAAATGTGTGGGATTCTTTGGGGAGGCAAGTTGCTGGTCGAAACTATCCTCCGACAAACAAGAACACCCTCATCCGTGCACTTACAGAGGAATGGGATAAATTGCCTCAACAGCTGCTGGATAATGTTGTGCAAAGTATGGTACGACGTGTGGAATGTTGCATCACACTCCACGATGGACATATCCCGTAGTGATACCTTTCTTTAAGGTGCCTGCTGACTTTTAGATGCATTGTTCCATTTCTCCGTACGCAGATCAAATGAACATTTTTTTTTCTTTCAGATGTTTCACAGCTTTTGTACTTTCCAGAACAATAAATATTCTTTATTCTAATGTCTGAACAGTGTGGAAAATATATTTTATCCTACTAGGCCTCATGTCTCGCTTTATGTTAAGCTACATAGCAATTTGTGATCCGTCCTTAGCAATTGTCCAGCAGTGTAATACAAAGAATAAGATTAAATGAAAATAAAAAAAACGATAGGTTTGTGATTTTGAGGGTACCAAGTCTCCTTAAGGCTGCTTAAGCAATATGTACGAGAGCGTGAACTTGACACGGAGCACATTTTCGGACAGAAAAAATGCCTCAATTTTTACAAAAAATTTGTGACATTGTAACTCAGGCATTTGTTTATAGTACAGTGCTTTTAAAAATTCAGAGTTTTTCATAAATAATTAGTTGTTCCTTTTAACATGTGAAGGGATAGCTCATTTAACAATTCGGTATAGGAAAAAAATGCAAAAACACATTTTATAATAGAAAAATGTGTCAACTCGGATAAAAATGAGTAGTATGATAAAATAAGTGATTCTCTACAGAATAGTGTAGCCAGAATATAATATTAATGTTTGAGTACTTTTATGTCTAAAGAAATATTCCGAATTTGGCTCCTATCCCTTAACATTAGCCGAAGATAGCCTTAAGGAAGATTATGATGATGTTAATAATGATGACTACCATTATTAAAATAATGCTCATTGCAACATTTAATAAGTACCAAATTTGTTATTTTGAAATTAAAAAAATGCCAATTACACAAGATGTTAAAATAAATGAAACTCGAAATAAATTTTGTACAGTAAATATACTTGAGAAATTTTCACAACACATATGTACATAAAATGCTACAATAAATTATTTAGAAGATAATAGAACCATTATAAAATTTAAATTTTTTTTAAATATAATTCGAAGCTTGCAGAAGTGTTCAGTGAGAAGGAGAATAAAATCCATAGTAATATTTTTTCGAACGTTAACGACGTTATCAATCTTTTACGATTCAGACTCTATGTATAGCCGAGACGGTTGGCTTGAAAAGTCTTAACCTTAAGTAGCTGTTACGTAAGATCTATTTGCAGAGTGACAGCAGAAGTATTTTGGCATCCTCACCCCCACTCTTCTCTTACAGAGCTGGCAGGAGGAGTAACAACAGCGACCAGCAGTTGTAACTCTAGGTTTCAATGTTGACAGGGTCTCTTATTTTGCTTTTGTTATTTTCCTGCAATGTTTTTGTTTCGTTTTTAACGAATTAATATGTATTTTTTATCTCATGCATTCGTATGAGCCACATTTCCGACCTCATACGTAGATGAGAGTCGAGTATTATGGTAAACCATTTACATTTTTAAAAACATCTTCACTGGTTTTTGATAAAAATCTTCAAAGTCATCGTGGATATATAATATAAACGATTGTAGAAAAGTATCATTTGTTAAAAAGAATAATATTTATTTTGCTATAATAAATAAAATTTATTTTTATTTGAAACAAGGGGTAATTATATATATATAGAGAGAGGGGTAATATGAAATTGGTGGCTTAAATCATTGGAAAACTACTTTCCAAAACGAAGATTTCCTAAAACGAAGTTATTTTTAAGAATACTTGGAAGCCTTAAAAATAACTACGTTTTGAGTTTATTAACGAAATTCACAAATATAATATTCCCTCTCTGCTTCAGGTGAGTCCATGGAAAACAGCTTAAGCATTTAATCCAAATTTCCACTTTCGTTGATTTTCGGAGATCTTTTTCGTTACAGAAATACATTCAGCAACTTTATTTTCTAGTTCTTTTGTTTAGGGAATGAAGTTAATTATAATTATTCAACTTAATAATTATCCAAACAATTACAAATACAGCCACGTTGGCATCATTTTTGGGGACTTAGTAACCCTTTTGGCGGCTTGTGTCAAAACTTGAAAGGATTTTTTTTTATTTACATTTTAAAGCGCTCATTTGAGCTGAAATTCTCCATACACAATGGTTTTGGGTGACTACGATAATTCAATTATAATAAATTAAAACTAAATGACTGAAACTAATTATTTAAAGAAAACTGATACAGCCGCGTTGGTTTCATTTGTAACGACTTGGGTCAAAACTTTAAAAGGTTTTTTTCTCTCACATTTCAAAGCATTGAGTTGAACTGAAATTTTATATACACGATTGTTTCGGATAGCAATACAATACTGTAATGATAATTAATGAAAAATAATTGCGCCTTATTGTTGTGATTCTATGTTATATGTTTATACATATTTATATTAATTGTATCTATTTAATAAAAAAATAACTTAAATAAAAATTTTCTTTGTTGATTTAAGTAGGAATTGACTTAAATGTTTTTTACTACTTGTTTACAAAATATCTCCCAAATTAAAACCTTTAAGAATCTTTAAAGAAACTACTTCACAGATGAATAATACAAACAATTATAATAAGGCAAACACAGCTGTTCTAAATGATAATAATATAAATTATAAAAAACACTTAATTATTTAAAACAGAATGTATCTTTTTAGAGACAAAACAGATGAAATTTGTGACAGATTTCTTGTCTAATTTGTCGGTAATACATCGTTATGAGGTCTTTGCCTATAGTTTAATTAACTGCAAAATTCCAGAGCTCAAAAAACCTAAGACTTTCACACATCAGGGACTAGGAGCTAAATAGTTTTATTATTCAAGTATTTGATTTTAAAACTGAAAAAAAACATGAAAGAGAAACTTAGTGGTGAATGGAATAATGTTTAAGGTATCCGACTACGTTCGGAACCATGATTTTGCAAAAGCCTATAAATGGATAATATTTATTATATTTAGTGTCACTTAGATTAGAAAATGTATATAAAATTGTTTTAAGAATAGTATTACAATAAAAAATTATTTAAGTACAATATTTTGACAAAAAGTAAACATAGAATGACCCATTTTCAAAATATTCTCCTTTTGTGAAAAATGCTTCTATTATAGTAATATTTTGCGTGTATATAGCTCAGACCTCTGTACAGAGGCTTAACTAGAATTTCTGAAATCTATAACTTAGAAGTGGGTTTATCCATGTGTTTTACGACAACAGAGGGGAGAAATTTTAAGAAAAAAACGCCGATAACTATTTCAAATGGTTGTAACTCTGAAAATAATGTGAAGTTTTCAAAAATCATAGTCGAACCTCTACGCAAAGATCTGAGCTATATACAGACAAAATATTATTATAATAGAAGAATTTTTCACAAAAGGAAAACATTTTGAAAAAAAATTATTCTAAGTTAATTTTTAGCCGAAATATTGTTGTTAAATAATTTCTTTTGTCAAAATGTCCTTAAAACAATTTTATACATGTATTCTAATCTAAATGACACTAAATATCATGAAAATTATCCATTTATTCGCCTTTTTAAAATCATGGTTCCGAACGTAGTCGGATATCTTAAGTTAACAGAATTTGGGATATAAAAACAAGTACAGATATTCGAATTCGTGAAGTGAAGAATGTGCTTTAAATCTGAATTCGTCGTCCTGTAAGAAAAATTTGTGATAGATGAAAGTATTTTCTTTTCGAGGAAATGTAATTGAATCTCTGACTTGTATATTGTATATAAAAACACATTATACATAAATTTCCAAAGACACTTCTCCCGTTTTAAGTATCTTTGCTTAAAAGATATCAGAATAGAAGAAATATAATTTTTAGAACAGCATAAATTCTCCTATTGAATGAATAAACTAAAATTAACAGAAATTCTTACAATATTTGGATTTTAATTTAGAAATTTATTTTTATATTTTCCCTTCTTTATAACTTTAGAAAACTCAAATATTCTTTTAATGCACAAACACGTGTATAAATATATATATTATATATATATATATATATATATATATATATATATATATATATATATATATATATATATATACAGTCGGACCTCGAATTAACGGAGTAGTTGAATCCCGAAAGAAACTTCGTTATATAGAAAGTTCACTATATAGAGGTTCATCTTTCAATGTTCTTTACAAACTACATAAAGCAAAAATTCAAAACACTGTATATTAAAAAAAATAATCATTCACACCTGTTTGTAAAAATTAATATATATTTATTTTATCTATCTTAAACCCAAACTCAGTGGCGCAACAGCCCATGTGGGCCAGGGCATACTGTGCCCATCCCAGTATACATGACCATTGGGCGCTGAGTTGCAAGCGCAGATGTCCCGATCAAGTGGTCAGTTTGAAGCGAGACCCCCAGTGTTTAAGTCCCCATGCAAGCTTGGTACTCATTTATCGACTCACAGTAGTAGGAATGAAAGGTTGAGTTGATTCCGGGAATATTTTATATATCTTTGTGTAAAGCTTGGTAAAATGGGCACAAATATATTCATGACATGATTAAAGAGGCATTCGGTGATGCTGCCATGGGTAGATCGGGTGTTTTTGAGTGGCACAAGTAGTTCCTAGAAGGCAGGGAAAGAATGGAAGACGAATCACTCCAGACGACTTTCGTCCAGCAATACCAACCAAAACGTGTCGCGAGTGAAACATTAACTGAGCAGTGATGGTAATGATCAGAATTATTGCTGATCTGATGAACTAAACCATTGTTCGTGTCCACCCAGCCATCGCTAACAATTGGCAAAGGCACCATGGCAACGCACTGAGCCACCCAGCGTTCCGCGTAGTGGAGTACCTTGCCCAGCACAGTGAGGCAACAATCCTCATCACATCCCTTATAGCCCCTACAGACTTTCTGTTGTTGTTGTTGTTGTTGTAGCTAATGCCACCTGTCTGACGTAGTCAGAACGAGGCCCACGAAATTCATCATGACAAGGGGCTAGAAGTATGCCTGTCATTGGCCTAGGCCTTGAGCACCATACTAGCTCGGCGAAATTCCCCGAAGGGACGATAGATGGCCACACCACCTATCACCTCTTCCACAATTTTGCCATGGGACTGGAGGGGAGGGAAATATTCTCCAGTCCCCTGCACTCGTGATTCAGCCCATAAGACTTTCGGACCCACTGATATAACTAGCACGTACTCCGTGTGTACTTGGATGGTATTTGGTGGCATCGGGCATCGAACCAGGCCATTCGGTCTGACTGTTTCTGTTCCCAAGAATAAAATCGACGTTTAAGGAGAAGCATCACGGGTCGGTAGAGGGGGTTCAACAGCTCGTGACAAGTGAACTAAACAGCATTCCGCTCCCGGCGTCCTTGGAGGTGTACGAAAACTGGAAAACTCATTGGCTGCAGTGTATATATGTCGAAAGGTGCTATTTTGAAAAATTCTAATCATTTGTACTATTGTTATGAATATTTTTTTTTGAAAAAAAAAATGATTTCTACTACTTTTAGAACAGACCCTGTGTATTTACAAAACATGGACTTTAATTATTTATATTTATTGAGTTATGCTAATCACAAACTCACGTTTATATTGGCCGTTTTAAATTCATGAAAGTAATATCTTATACCTATGGAGAAATTATACTTCTTTCTCCAATTCTAGATTTAAACCTCGATTCGAATGTGACAGAATGATTCAAAAGAATAAAAAAAAATAATGTCTTTTTCTATAATTTAATTTTGATACATATTTCTAGAAAATTTTGCTGATCCGTTTGTGGCTTTTGAGATCTCTTAGAATTATTTAAAACTATTTTTAAATATTAGATAATTCGAAAAATATGACTCCAAAAATCTTCATTCTCTTTTACTCTTTTGGGAGTACTTAATTGTATTGCAATTATGTGCTAGTCTTAAGCTTCACAATGAAGTGCAAGTCACAAATATCACACTAATCACGTGATCAAGGCTCTAAATTACAATATACAGCTCCCACTAACTCGTTGTTTACGCTTAGAGTGGTATTAACTACAAATTAAACTAGCCCTTACTTTTCAATTTAACTCTCTTAGCACACTTCTTAAATGAAAGTAATATAAAAAGAAATTTTTAAACTCGATTTCTACTTAGGTCAACAAAGAAAAGTTTCCTTTTAGTTATATTTTATCAAATAATTACAATTAATATAAATATGTATATACATATGACAGAATCACAACATTAAGTAGGAATTGATTTCTATTAATTTGCATTAAATAATCGTCTTGTCAGTCAAAACAATCGTATATACAAATTTCAGTTCAAGTGAATGCGTTAAAATGTGAGAAAAAAAAAACCTTTTAAAGTTTTGAACCCAAGTTGTGCTAAAAATGAAGCCAACGTGATTGTATCCGTAATTCTTTAAATAATTAGTTTCAGTCAATTAGTTTTAATTAATTACAATTAATATATCGTACTGTCACCCCAAACAATCATGTATAGAAAATTTCCGCTCCAATAAGCGCTTGAAAATGTGAAAAAAAAAAAAAAAAAACTTTTAAGGTCTTGACACAAGTTGCCAAAAGGGTCACTAAGTCACCAAAAATGATGCCAACGTGGCTGTATCTGTAATTCTTTGAATAATTAACTTTAATCAATTAGTTTTTATTAATTATAATTAAATTACCATGTTGCCATCCAAAATAATCATGTATATAAAATTTCAGTTCAATTGAATGCTTTAAAATACATTTTATTAACGATTGAAAAAATTTGAACAAGATATATATAATGAGATTGTGAACTAATAGTACGAATTGAAAAATGACAACTGTTTTGATATTTCTGTGGATTTAAAGTGCTTTTAAATTCTTTTAATTTCATTAATTATTCTCTCACCATAGAAACGTCTTCGCGTGGCTTAGTATAATCTATGGAAGAATGGAATACGTTTCGTATTTTGTGTCCTTTTTCGATCTCCATAAATTTATTTTCGAGCCCACGAAAATACTTGGGTTGACCTCTCGAAAAAAAAATTAAATCGAGCCAGGGAGACAAGAAAAAAGAAAGAGTAAACGAATTAAAAGAGCCAGTGTAAAACCTTTCTCTCACACCCCACGTCAGATGCCATGAATTATTATTGTGGATGGATGAAGCTTGAACGGAAGCCAAACCTGCAGGGAGTTTGACACTTTCTTTTTTGCGTGAAATATATCCACTTCGTGCGCATCTCGCGTGAGGTTTGAGGAATGGCCAAAATCGCAGTTTGCCTGGAATAGTGGAGGTATCTTCCATAGTGTGTGTGTGTGTGTGTGTGCTTTATTGAAGGGGATAGTAGTTTTTGATACAGAAATGAATGCGTAAGAATGAAAGAGAACATGTAGATATTTTATTTTTCTTTCTTTTTGGCGAGTGAAGTAACTCTTTTCATGATGTTAATAGCTGAAAGCTTTGTTAAACTCTTCTTTGGTTCCTCCCGTATAAAAATAAATCTTACAAAAGAACATCTTTTTAATGTTGAAAATAATGGATACGTTGAACCAAAATCAAGAAAAAGGAAAAGAAAAAGTTCCATGCAAAATTTTACAAAGAACATGTTTGGGTACTATGGAACTATGTTAAGGTATCCGACTACGTTCGGAACCGTGATTTTTAAAAAAAACGCATAAATGAACAGTTTTCGTGATATCCAGGGTCACTTAGATTAGAATACATGTATAAAATTCTTTTAAGAGTATTATCACAATAAAAAATATTTAAATGTAATATTTTGGCAAACAATTAAATTAGAATGAACTATTTTCCCTCAAAACGTTCTCCTTTTATAAAAAATCCTTCTATAATAATAATACTTTGCTTATATAAAGTAAAGACTTCTCCAGGGAGTCTGAACTAGGACTTTTGAAAAATTCACATTATTTTCAAAGTTACCACCAATTGAAATAATTATTGACGTTTTTCTCTTAAATTTCTCCCCTCTGTTGTAGTAAAATAGGGGAAAATCCACGTTTAAGTTATATATTTCAAAAATTCTAGTTCAACCTCTGTTCAGAAGTCTGAGCTATATACAGGCAAAATATTATTATAAAAGAAGTATTTTTCATAAAAGGAGAATTTTTTAAACATTGGTCATTCTATGTTCATTTTTTGTCAAAATATCGTATTTAAAGAGTTTTTTATTATAATAATATTCTTAAAACAATTTTATATACGTTTTCTAATCAAGTGACACTAAATATCATAAATGTTATCCATTTGTACGTTTTTGCAAAATCACGGTTCAGATCATAGTCGGATACCTTACTGAAACGCATACGTACTAGCCATTGTACACCCCCACTTCGCTGAATATTTCATAATATGGTATGTATAAGTCGGTACTTGTCAAACTTTCAACCTTGGCGACCCAATTTTCAATCAGAATTTTCATCGCGGCCCGTTCTATAATGACACGTATTGAATACAATAAACACGTACTTGGACGCTAAAAAGCTACAATACAACTTTAATTAGAAATCATACAAATTATCAAAATAAGTAATAAATTTTGTATATGACAAGCCCATGGACTGTTTTAATAGTTATTACACTTCTTTTTTAAAATTTAGTATTGGTAAATTAATTATCTGAAACACGTAGTACAGTTCTGATACATTTATAAGTGTATTATTATATCAGTTAAAATGTGTATTTAATTTTTACAATGTCAGAATGCATTTTAATTTGCTTCCTTTAAGTAAATTAATATTTATTTTAAATCTTTTTTTTTTGACTTTCCCTCGCGTCCCCCACCTAGGGATATCACAGCTTGAAAAACGCGCTTCTATAAATCATTGGTATAAAAGTTAATCTTTTAAGGGTTATCCCGTGACGTCCATTAGTGTTGGAGAGTCGGAAGGAAAAGATTAGCCATACTTAAAGCAACTTCAATTGATTCTTAGTTATGAACAGCAACAAAAAGATTCTATTTACCAAGTTAAGAAATGCACCTAAATACCAAATATGGAAAGCAATAGCGAGGTAGACGAGATACGAGAGGGCTTTAAATAATCAGATGACTTACGCCTTGGCCAGGAGTGGAGAACCTTTAGGCATCAACGTGACATTTTTTCTTAAGAAATGTTTAGTGAAATATAGACGTACCGTCTAATATTTGTGACTTGTGATTATTGGGAAAATAATAAAACTAAATACTTACAACTCAAAATCCTGTGTATTTACTACGAAAAAATACATTTTGCACTGTATTGCTGTAAATGTGTGTGTGTTTTAGAGAGTTACACTTGTAATTCAAATTAGAGCAACATTCGTGTAACTTCTGTTGTTGCAGATTAGATCAGTGGCCAAACGAAGGATATTAGCCCCCCTCCCCTGCAAAGTTAGGTTTTGCCATTAATATTTAATTAATCAGTGAAATACGTGCTTGACTTTGGGCAAGCTTTGGGGTCCCCAGAATCCTGCCCCCCACGCTGTGTAGAGGTGTACTTTACGCCACTGGATTAAATAACAAATAACTTATGTTAGGATTGTAAGACAATAACAAATGAGTGTGCTCCCCGCTGCCTCGCGCTGCCCCCCCCCCAATCACTCGCATTTATTCGTAGTGCTTCATAGAAAACTTTGTTATTTTGAACTAAAATGAAAATCGTTTTGATTGGTTGCAAGACCAAAATGTTGTGTCAGGTGCCGTCAATGGCACGCGTGCCAATAGTTCTCCAACCCTGGTCTAGGAAATATGTTCTAATTCTTAGCGACCTAATCTAATTTGATTCCTAATTGACAAATCGTCAGTTTTAATATTACAATAATCAGCTACGACGTATCTATGCCTCACTTCACGTTTAAGCAATCACTGTTAGCCTTTAGCAGTGTAATCTCTCTCTTTCTAAACTGAAAGTTTAATCTTTGTAAACAATTCTTGATTTGCATACTCACATCTTATTTGGGGGAAATATCTATATAATATAATAATTTTTTAAGACCCAATATTTCCCAAGAGGATTAATATTTGAAAGAACGTGGATAGACCCGTCACAACTTTCTATTGTGTTCAAAATTATACTTATTGCCCTCTCTTCTTGTTTTGTTTTAAACAACACTGAATTTGGATCTCGAAAATTACATAAATATTTGCTGTCGTAAAAGCCCCTCTTGAGAGTCAACTTTTGCAAGCCCCTGTTTTAACAAACCTGTTCTCAACAAAAGAAACCTGATTGCTAAATTTACAGTCTGTAGATCTAATAGTTCAAAAAGAAATGAGACTTTTTATATATTTCTAACAACCCCGTAATCCACCGCAGTCGAATTTAGGAAAATCCATTCTTAAGGGATTTTTTTCTGAACAAAATAAAAAAAAGAAGCTTGTATAATTTCAAGTATATACATCTAATAATTCTAGAGATCTGATGATGAGTGTGTAAGTGAGTGAGCAAAATTCAGTTATTTGATTCATATGTTTTGGATTGACTTATTGACTGGGAAGTGGCCCCAAGATGCATAGATATACATTTGTGCATGAATTTAAAATAAGTCGTAGTGTCGCAGGGAAGTGATTAAATAAGGGATTTCATCAAATTCCAAAGGGAGATCAACAATTCACGCAAACGTTAAAATATGAACTCTGTAAGGTGATTTCCCTAAGGAAAGTAAGTGATTTAATCAAATCCCTAACATGTTTCAGTGAAATGAGGAAATAATATGGTCAAGAGTTTAAAAAAGTTTATTTCACAAATATGGTGCATTACTAAAAGTAGAGCAATTAATTCAACAATAATCATTGAATTACAAATTATTTATCCGAAATTAATTAACAAAATAATTAAATAATAAAGCTTAAAGCTGGTACATTTTTTTAAAAAAAAATAGTAGAATTTCAAACGTTTTTTTTTTAAATTATACATTAATGCAGTACTTCAGAAATATTCCGCATTATTTTTATCACCTTTTCTTCGTTATAGTTTCCCTTTCTAAAATACCTCTTTAATTATCACAATTTATTTTTATTATCTATAAAGAGTGCGTGATCGAATTCCCTAAATTGTTTGTTCATATTTTTCAATTGAAGTTTTATCCAGTTTCTAATTTTCAGGCATACAAAAGTGATATATCAATCGAAAGATAATACTGCAAATAATATAACTGAACAAAACTAAAAAAAATGATAATAAGGTTATTTTGTTTTGGTGCGTTGTGTCAGAAGCCAGGCGCTGCCTGGTACGGACGAGGAGAGAGGGGGAAAGCAAAGGGAGTGGTAAAAAGCAAAAACATAGCTCTACAAATGCTGACTTGTTCATTTCATCATTTCATTAAAACAGTTCGGGGATTTGATGAAATCACTTACTTACACCAGGTAAATGACCTCAAAGAGATGCTACTTTAACATCTTGCGTGAGAATTGATCATCTACCTTAGGGATTTGATGAAAGCCCTAATTTCATCATCTTTTTGCGACAGTACCACTTTTGTTTGAAAAGTGGTCACATGTGACAACTTACTGGCAGATAAAGCAATAATCCTCTTAATGCAGTGCTTCTCAAATTTTCAATATTTGGGACCCAATATTCAACCATAATTTTCATCGCACCCCTTGCCTACAATAACAATGTATTGAATTCAATAATACTATACTTTGACACTATAGGATTGACACAATATACGATTTTAACTTTTCACGTGCCACCCCCTTGTATAAATGTCTGGCTCACCCAAAATGTTAATTTCCAAGAATGTATATATATCTTTCCGAAGTAGGATCTTTTCCGTGCACTGCTATTCATAAAATTATTCCGAAGGCTTTGGAGTGGAATAAAAAGACCTTGGCAGTGTTTGCGAATGATTTGCTTATTTATACCCCCCCCCCCCAATACATCACATACGCACGCGCAAAACGCTGGCATTATGGAGCGAATTGTGTTACTTTTAATTAGCAGTTAATTGATTAATAATAAAAAGTGCAAATTGTTAAGAAAAGTGTTGATTTTTGAGTATAATTTTATATATGACAATCCCATGGAGGGCTCGTGTAATTACTAAAATTGTTCTTTACTTGGATTTGAAAATTAATTATAAAATACATCATGCAGTAATGATGCATTTATAAGTATATTATATCAGTGTAAATATGTATTTTACTTTTATTGTGTCAGAAAGTTTTATTATTACTTTCAGTAAATTAATAACTTTTTAAAATTATTTTTTGTTTTCGACTTTTCAATGTGCTTGCACCCCTCTCGTAAAGGTATCACGCCACTCTGAGGAGGGGGCGCCTCATCGTTTGAGAAGAGCTGTTATAAACCATAGAAATTATCAAGATAAGTATTGAATATTTTATATGACAAGCCCGTGGGGTAACTCTTAATTATTGAACTTGTTCTTAACTTAGAGTTGATAAATTCATTTTATGAAATACAATGGAATTACTGCTACTTTTATAAGCATATTATATCAGTGTAAATATATATTTAAAATTATGCCAGACTGTTTTTTGCGTTACTTCCATTCGGTAAATTAATAATACTTTTCGATATGCTTGTAACCCCCCACGTAAGGTTATCACACCTCACTTGGGGGAGGCGTCCCCCACAGTTTGAGAAAAGCTGCCTTAATGACTAACGCGAACCCTGAACTATTTAATTATGTCTAGTACAATCATACTTTTAAAGCTCTTTATCTATTTTATGGAGTTTTTTTTTCTTTGCAAAAATGAGCTTATTTAAGTTTTTCCTCAAAGAATATGTTATCTACTGCGGTATGATTTACTGCAGTTTTTTTCATGCGATATTTTTTTAGAATCACTACATTAAAAATTAAATGCTATACATAAACAAAATACTCAATTTTGGGAAATTTAATCCGTTAGAGCAAATTAATTAATTAAATATAATCAACTGTCAAATAATTATATACACTGTTTACTTAAAATAAAGAGTCAAATCGTTTTCTACGGTTTTCCTTAACATATAAGTAAATAAGACACTTACCTTTTGTCATTAACTACTTTTCAGAACAAAAATAACAATCTTTGTAATACGATCAAAATACCAGCTGAAAACGCAACTTCTGCTATTAAACTGTTAGCCTTTCTTGCAAAAATACTCATCATAGAACTCGTGCTGCCATATATCTTGAAAGTGGATTTAAAAGATGGTTATTCTATGTAATTTTAAAGTCAGAGTGGATTTTATAAGTACCGTCGGTAGAAAAAGTGTTTACAATTGAATGCTCAAATCGTATGAAGATGAAAGTCACATGTTATATCCCTCGTATTGCACTACGAAGTAGAGCGCTACAGGAACACAAGTTACGCATAAAACATTTATTATTTTTATTTAGCAGTATTGTAGGGGAAGACTTACATTTTGTGCTGATGTGTCTTATTTTAATAAAAATATGTCTAAAAAATACATAATATATGTAAAAGTTTAATTTTTTTATTTATGTTGAATGAATAGGACAATTTGCTAATAAATAACTTTAAATGATGCAAAATAATATACCATAAGCAATTTTATGTTTTAATCTGTATTGTTTGAATAATATTAACTACACAATTATTTTTCGTTCAGATTTCAAACGATATATATATATATATATATCGTTATTATATATATATATATATATATATATATATATATATTTGGTAATGAAATTCTTTAACGGCACACAGTATGATTCAATTGACAAAAATCGGTCAAGAAATCATATCTAATTTTCTTAGCCTAAATTATTTTTATATACTTTTCTACAAACTCACAAAACTTGAAAGCTCTAAGTTTAAAAAACGCAGAGCTATAATAATTTTTATTTCCGTTTTTATTCACATTCCAATGACAAGTCAAACATTTAACAGACTTATATCGGAAAGATAAAATAACTAGTTTGTCTTCATCTAAAATTCTATGTCTTTTTTCTATTGTGTCTAATACTTGGAAATTGTTTTCACTTGTTGCTAATAGTACATGGAACAAAAGTTGGTATGCATTTTTCAATATCATATAGCAATACTTATTTTTTTAAAAAAAATTACTGAATTTAGAATTTACACATTTTTAGGGAAGTTTCAATGAACATTCATAAAAGAAGTATTATACGAATACCAATCATGTTATCGCAAAACACATACCGACTATTATTATACACAGTTTATCGTACTTGTAAATCAAATTTCATGAGTATACGTAAATTTTTGTAGGAGGAGCAGCATTTTAAAATCACTTCATAAGTTTCAAGTTTTTCCCTTGAAAAATTAAATGGTTAACTTTTATGAAATTTGGAGCACAAAATCTGTTTGATATCGTACATACGCATAGGAGGCAAGCAAATAAATAATGAAAATCATTAGGATAAAAATTTCGTTTAAATCGTACCATGTTCCCTTAATATCAGACAAATCATATATTTGCCTACGATGATAAGATTTTACACGTGAAAAGATGGGGGGGAGGTCATGAAAATGTATTAATGTTTACCCATTAAGGAAAAGTTACCAGAAAAAGATATTAAATTATTCTTATTCAAAAGATAACGAGACTTGAAATAGTTTAGAAATATGCTGTTTGAGATTCGTTGTTTTCAAGCGATTCTAATCCGTTAGCTGAATACCAAAAAATATTATTCTCTAACTGATTAATTAATAGATTATTAAAGGCACACTCTAAGCCAGGGGTCGACAAACTTTTAGCTGTGCCGTGCCAAACCAATCTACCAATATGATTCAGTGTGCTGCACAATAGGATCAGGGGCATAACTACCGCCGTATCAATGATACGAGGCCCCAATATATGTAAGCAAAAAATTGTGAAACTCTAAAGGGGCCCCCCAAAAGAGCCCCGAAGAAATTTTAAGGATCCCGTCAGGATTAACTACGCCACTGAGTAGGACTTATTTTAAACAATTACAGCACTAATGCATGCAGAGAGTTAGAGAACAGAGGTCAATAATATAGATTTACGATTTTATTATACCGTAAAATCCGGCATATAACGAGCACTTTTAACACAAAAGAGGTGACGGGTGCGCGTTATACGCCGGGCATAAAAATAATAGCTTCAAAAATAAACAAAGAGATGAGCATACGAAAAATTAAACTTCTACATAGAACGGAATGTTATGCATTTGAAAGAAATGACATACCTAAGGAAGTTAAAGGGTTCTGATTCTAATAGTACGCAATGTTTTCAAAATTCTGGGATAGTAATTAAAAAAAATGACTTAAAAACATATGAGTATTGAAAAACACGTTTTGTAAAAAAGGTGTGTGAGTGTGTTATACGGAGAATATATCTAAAAATTAAAAAATACAGCTTGAAAGTATGGATGTGTGTTATATGCCGGATTTTCACAAGATGAAAAGCCGTTTCGAGGAAGTGATTTAAGACACAATCATGTAAGAAAATAGTTAATCCTACTCTGCAGTTCAAACTCAGAATAAAGTGCTATTTTCTACTTTATGGTACCATTACGCACCATACATCTGATGATATAGCATCATTATATTCGAAAGCGCCATGCAGTAAATAGCACAATCTGTCATGATATTATTCAAATCTTGCTGAGATATTCTCCAAGCAGGTCACTAAGGTGAAACACAATTAAGGTCAGCTCACGATTATGAAGAAAACTTTTTCAACACTGCGCCCATAATTACTAGGTTGTAACCTTCTTGTAATGCGATTAGCAATTTAATGTTAAGATATCCTAATTTTCCGCCAAGGAAAGATGTTGTTATTTTCTTTCTTTACAAGACATTTTCTTTTTAAGTAAGTGAAAAGAATACAGATTGCAACTTCTAATTTCCAGATTCCTAGATCCGACTCTCTAAGAGGGGTACTCAAAATATTGTCAATATCTTATTTTTTCCAAGTTAGTTAGGCAGCGTTTCTCAAACTATGCCCCCCCCCACTAAGGGGGCGGGGGGCGTGATTACTCTATGAGAGAGGCGCGAGCATATTGTTAAGTAGAAAACAAAAGATAACTTTAAAAAATTATTAATTTACTCAAAGTAAACAAATACATTCTAACTTAATAAGAAATAAATACAAATGTACACTGATATAATACACTTAAGAATGTATCAGTACTGTGCACTGTATATTTTATTATTAATTTAACTATACTAAGTTAAGGACAAGTTTCATAATTACCATTGATCCCATGTCATGTGTAAAAAAAAATTAGACACTAAAATTAACACTTATCTTGATAATTTATGAATGCTTTATATAATTAATCCCTTAACTGCCGATAAAAGGTACGTGATTCGCTCCACAACGCCACCGTTTTCCGCGTAGGCACGCGTATGTGATGTGTTGGGGGAGGAATAAATAAGCAAATTCTCTTAAATAAGTAAATCCTTTAAAAAACACTGGAAAGGCCATTTTGTTACATTCCAAAGCCTTCGGAATAATTTTATGAATAAGAGTGCACAGAAAAGATCGTACTTCGGAAAGACGTACATACACACACAAGGAAATTAGCGCTTTAGCTGAGCGAGACGTTTATATACGCCGGATGCACTTAAGAAGCCATATTGCAACCTTAGCGTCAAAGTATAGTATTATTGAATTCAAAATATTGCAATTGTATGATAGGAGGGTGCGATGAAAATTATGATTGAATATTGGGTGGAAAATATTCAAAATTTGAGAAACATTGTAGTAAGAGGAATATTATTTTCGACAGTTACCTTAGACCCTTTTTACGTTGCAATGCTTTTCCCATGCAATATTTTTCCAACAGAGGATCTCAGTCTTTTACTGGTCTAAGAGATGGAAAAACAAAAACTAAATATCGAAAATCAGAAATTTATGAACAAATTTAATGGCGAGGGCTCTTAAATTTAAGAGTTAAATTCTGTAAATTACGATCTTAGAAAACTGACTATAGTGGTAGTGTGGAACGCAAAATATATAATTATTTCTTAATAATCAACATCTATAAACAAAAGCAAAAATTACCAAATTGCAATTAAATTATGCTATGAATTTATGCATTTTAAATATGGTTAAACCCATAAATATATAAATTATAGTTACTGTCCTCCGTATTTCATCAACCGTATAGCGTGAGTGAGTGAATATTAACGTCGCACTGTTCAGCTACACGAGGGCTTTTGGCGACGGACCAAGTAATTTTGAACCATGGTCAAGTGACGTGGACGACACCTGAGCTGGCACCCCCCTCTCCGAACTACCGCACCACACCAACGGGAGGACGTTTTAGCTCTCGACAGATTTAGAGTGCATCGCTGCCCTACAAGGTGGGTCTTTAGTGGTACTGGGCTCGAACTCGTAAAAAACAAGCTACGATCGGATCCCTTTACCACTCGGCTACAGCGGCCCATCAACCCTATAACAATTTTCTAATAAGTTCGGGGTTTGAGGTCTTTATGTTGCAATGGCGTTGAAGTTAGAGGAGGGGAGTACAAGGTCAGATGTCGTCTTTGTCATTTCTCTATGGATCTACATCACGAGGTTCGTCAACAAAGCCCTTTATTAATAAATATAACTACCAATCAATTAATCCTTGTTATTTCTATAAAAATACAAAATGTATTAAATGCGTGTGCTTCGATTTCCAATAAAATAAAAAAAAGAAGAAAAACGTGCTTGTTTTATAATAACCTGCGAATCTAAAATGCCAATGCTTTAAAGTACCTTTTATTCTGATATATCCCTTTAAGACCTAACACGCACGATCGCGTGGGTTAGACATTCTTATACGTTTCTGTTTCTGGAAAAGCCGTATGTAAGACCATCCCGAATCCAACCATTGAGCGTGTTTGCAGGAAGTGTAAAGTTTCACTTTTTATCAATAGATGGTGATTGTAGTCCATGTTTTACTTTCAGCTGGCAAATCTAGCTTTGTTCTTGAATACAACGAAAACACGTCTTCTTTTTATCTACATCAGTGCTTCTCAAACTTTCAATACTGGCGCCCCCCTTTTCGATCTCAATTTTTATCGCGCCCCCCTTATACATTAATAATGTACTGAATGCAATAATAATGAACTTTGATGCTAAAGCTACAATAGGCGATCTTAATTATAAACCATACAAATTAGTAACATAAGTATTAAATTTTGTATACTACTTTTAAGTAATAAATAAATAATATAATAGGATAATTATTATGTGTGTTATTTTTCCTTTCTCTAATTTTTAAATTGAACGTATTGCAAAATGCGGTGGCTGCTTAGAAGACAAAATATAGATATCTGCTAAATATAGAAAAAGAACTCAGAGGGTCAATTTCTAATCATAAGCATTCCTTATAAAAACTTTGCTTTCCAAGACAAGCCCATAAAAGTCATTAATATTTATTAAAATTGTTCTTAATTTAGTATTAAATAATTAGTTATAAAATACTCTGTGCAGCACTGATACATTAAAAGTATACCGGCTGAAGTACCCGCTATTTGCACGAGTTCATTTATAAGAAAATAAAACATTATTGAAATAATCGCTGAATTTTGTAAGGAGCGTAAAGCCAAGTGCGCGACAATGTTTACAAAAATGTAAAATGATTTTTTTAAAATGATTGCTCAAAGTATAATTAGTTTAAAGCGAACTATAATTTTAAGCCTTACAGAATTATCATTTAGAATTGATGTTGAATAATGAACAATAATATAAAATTCAGATGAAGAATAATTGTATTATTTTTAATATTTAAAGCGAAAAGACTTCAACATGTTTTAACCCTGGAGCAGGCGCGCACTCGATACTAATGGTCCAGCTGGGTTATTGAGTCACCCCAATCCTTTTTTTATAATTATTTTTATAGCACACAATAAAAATCGTAATTCCAGTAAATAATTTAACTATGAGAAAATATACTTACCTACTTTCAAGGACTTTTCTATTTTTCTTTGGTAACAAACAAACAGTTTTGCCAGAATTAACGATTTCGTAATCTATGTGTCCTGCGTGACCACTTCCGGGTAAAAAGTGTATTCATTATGATAATATATATGTTACTAATAAAAAATTTTGTAAAACGTTTTTCGTTGTGCTTTATATATTTTAGAATACTCTTAAATAATCTCTCCGTGGTTTTCCAAATATCATAAAACTCTTTTCATGGAAAAAAGCGCAACAGAGAAATACATTACTTACAACTTCCCTAAATGAGAAACAAACACATAAGAGAGGGGTCATAAGTAACTGTACCTATAACTTAGAAGGTCAAACACAGATTACAGCTATAATGTGCAGTATTTTAAAAATAATGACAGTGATGAATTTTTTATGTTCCTAAATTTTTTCGATTCTGGGTACGGGATCTGTTTTTTTCTCTTAATGAGTAGTATGTTAGGATTAAAAAGGAAGCGTAATAAAAAAATCTCTCATTGGATTACAGAAAATCAAATAAAAGTTTTTTTGTTTGGTTATAGGATCAAAGATAGCTAATTAGGTATTGAAGAAGTTTTTATTTTTGATGACTTAATATCGCGCGTGCGCTTATAAATTATATCAGAGTAAAGGTGCATTTTTTATTATGTCTGAAGGCATTTTGTTTTACTTCATTCCAGTAAATTAAATATTTTTAAATCTTTTATTTTCGATATGCTCGCGCCCCCCTCGTAAGGTTATCGCGCCCCCCAGGGGGGCGCGCCCCACAGTTTGAGAAACACTGATCTACATAAAAAGGTAATTATCAATATATTTCTAATTGCTTGGATACAAATTTTTCTATTAATGTTTATATAATAGTAAAATAGAAAAAAATATTAATTATATATAATGTATAAAATATTAATTATATAAAATATTAATTATATATAACTCTATTAATGTTGAGTGTAGGACTCGGAATTTCGTTACCCGTACGATCGTGCGGGTAGGGTGTTATTTGAGTCATTGTAGCCACGAAGGTAAGTTCTTGCCGTGTGAGTTTTCTTCTCTATTTCAGTAATGTTGATAGAAGCCTAAATAAAAACAAAATATATTGTTATATAATTAATACTATGTTTTCTTGGAGTTTGTCACGGACGAGTCCCTTTTTTCTTTCCCTGGCGCTTTTTTGCAATTAATTTTCTCTTTCACACATTTAATGAGGTGTATGGCATTTTCATCCTTTACACCGATATCTGCATCCATATCTCTTCCTCACCCCCAAAATAAAATCTGAATATTTCGGTGGGAGTTAGAGTAGTGTGGTTTACATATTTTATTTTTTTTTTAAATAATAAAATTTTCTGAGGCATTTTATTATTTTTCATGGAATATTGTGCTAACTTTTATCCAAAAACTTTTTCAGGTGTCTCAAAAGAGAATTCTCACACTAGAAGAAATTATGTAATTGATGGATAAATCAAATTGAACTTAGATCAGAAAAATTGATCTTTTGGATGATGACAATGCTGTGAACAAAACATATGAATGACATATACTGAAAGGAGAAACAAGTTCAGATGAGAGCGATGGAGAAAAACATGGAAATATTTAAAGTGGAAAGACAATTTTGGATCATTCTTTGCCATCAAAGTCTCTTGAACTCATTCATTTCATTGTTTTATTGGTTGCAAATTCTTAGTTTATGTGCAAACAAGATGCAAAATCATATAAAATTCCTCCAAAAATCAAAATGGATCGCTTAAAATTTAAGTTAGAGTTAGTTGAAGCGCGAATTATCAACTTCTCCACCTACTAACAAAAGTATTTAACTGATGATGAAGAAAAAAGTTTTGTGAGTTCATTCACAAAAAGATCGAAGTGTTATGATCCACCTACTATACATGCCATGCATTTTATCCTGGCCATTTTAGGTTAAAAGGGCTTGACATGTATAGCCGTTTTCGATGTGTTGCTGACATTTCAAGGCCTCACAAGGGCACATTTGAAAGCTATGAAAGCTTTTCCGAAACATGTGAAAAATGCAATGTATATTTATGCTTATCAAAAACTAAAACATGTTTTAAAGATTTCCACAGGAAATAAATAAGGAGTCAGTAAAATAATTAATTTTACATCAATAACTTCCTTATTTGTAACAATTTTAGCTGGGTTAAGTGTGTCTTCCATCAACTTGTAAAAAATGTAAAATTTCACAGAAAACACCCAACCCGCACGATCGTGCGAGTACCGTCTACGTTCCAGGGTGGGGGGGGAGAAGCCGGATTCCCCCAGTTTCATTGGGTTAATATAGTATTAATAATCCGAAGAATTTAATATTTAAAGATAGAATTAATTCATGTCTTGAAGGGATATAGAGCCAAAATTAGTGTCTATCTGTTATTAGTCATAAAAATATAGTTCCTAATGTTTAAAATATGTTCTCGATCATAAGCCTTTATTGTAGAAAAATAAAGTTGTATTTCTATAGAATGTCTCAAAAAAAATTTTTTTTTAATTGAAAATTGTTATGATTTAAAAACGTACGAAACCATATATAAAGAATATCATTAACTATAATATTTTCTCCCCAAGAATGAAAACAATATGATAAGTAATGAGTAAACGTACATTTTAATTTAAAGAAGAAAATCATACGTGTAAAATCAGAAAGAAACTCCAAAAATTCATGGATACCAGGAAGAAATAAATACTGTAGATTTAGGATTACTTTAATGAAGTTAAAGCAGTTTTAGCAGCTATCCTAATTTATTTTTCTGTTTATAAAATCCATGTCAGTATGAAGAGTTAATCTTCTGAATCTATTTAAAATACATATACAATAATAATAATATACAAATGTAATAACGTATCAATAATATATTAAATATTAGCACATACTTAAAATTCATTAAAACGCATAGGTTACAGCACGAAACAACGAACAATAAACAAGTTATAGCACAAATCAAATGAAAAAGGAAAAACAAAATCAGAGAACAGTTTTTTACAACCTTACACTATTTTAGTACTGAAAGTAGTATATCATTAATAAAGTTTAAAAAATAATGATAAATCTCAAAATTGTAAATATTTTGAAAAACTATGAAAAACAGCGAATTATTGATATTTTTCATTATTTCAATGAATTAGAAGTTTTGCTATACAAATATATGTTGGGGATATAAATATGCATGTTACTATACCAATTTGGAATTTAAAAAATGTTGGAGCTAAAATCGTTTTTTTATGCCGTACGTTTTTAAAGCATGCCGATTGCTTGGATTCCAAGGTAAATAATTTAGTTGCATATACTTATTCCTTTGACTACAACTAATAATTACAAAATTAACGGATGAAAAAGACATGAATAATGGGTGAGCAACTTTTCACATTGACAAATAAATCAATTTTTTTGAAATATTGATTTTTAAGTATAATCAAAAGGTGTGGATTTTTTTTTACTATTGAGCTGTAAGTACAATGTTCAATGAAAAGATTTTTGAGCAATTATTCAGCTAGAGTTCTATTATATCAGATAAAGTATTTCTTCGATTTTTTAACTTCACTGTTTGGTCATTGGAACAGAGTTTTATATCATGTGTTCACAGGAAGTCATTTTAGAATGATAAGAATAAATGAGAAATGTAATATCGATTGCCAGGTGGTCATGGTCTTAAGCTACTGTCCGTCATTGTTACAGTCCAATCGCGAGATTTTTTGCTCCAATTTCCTTAACCCCTTCAGGACCGTGTGGTTTTTCCTGTTAAGACTAATTACATTTAAAAATTCATAAACAATCATTACTTACATAAAGTAAGCCAAAAAATTTATAGTTTATGATCATTCCAAATTCCGTAAGTTCCTAACTAAGATCACACTCATGTGATCAGGGGCCTCAGAACGGGAAAACCGCAATATCACATAAGATACCGTATTCCCTGAAGTGATCACATATATATGATCACTGTCCTGAACGTGTTAAAGATATACCTTGTAGTAAGGCGGGAGATGCACGTTAAACCTATCGGAGGGCAAAGTCTTCAGTTGGTGGACTGCAAAAGTATGGAGAGTGTGGTGCTAGTTAAGTCTTGCTAGTGTGGTGCTAGTCTTTGTCACTTAACCATTATTCAAAATTATGATGTTTTTTGGCAATAACTTTCATGTTGTTTCTAATTTAGTTGTTGAAAAATGATTAATGAAAACTGGCCCTAGATCACGTCCAGATAGACCTCGTAACTTAATATTTCTCTGTTCTTACTTTCACATTACCAAGAATTCGATGAACCAATAGAATTGAACAAGCAGTGTGACGGCTCTATCCGCGTGATCTTCTCACTAACAGTCCTTTTGGGGAATTTTTGGTCCTTGAAAATTATTTTATTAGAAAGTTTCCTCCGATGAAGAGAACGTGAATATACAAATTAGAAATACTATATAATGTCTAGACTTTCAGGTTTGAAGGAAAGAGGTAGGGTAGACTGCTAGCGAAGCAGTGATTAATCAAATTGACTGTGAGGCGCGGATATTTAGTAAGTGGTAATTGTAATAATTAAGAGGACCATGTGTCACTTAAGATTTATTCTAGATTTGATAGCCAGAAAGTCAGAGTAACTGGATGAAATTAAGTATTACAAGTAATTAAAGTCTTCGCGCGTACCTCGTTAATTGTATTCATATTGATTAATTCGGTCCATCTCTTAGCTTTGATTGATTGAACTTGTGTTGTGGTTTGTGCTGTGAATAAATTAAGTGATTTTGAATATGGCTAGTCTTCCTTCCCTTTCTCCAACACATTTAGGCCTGAAGGCCAGATCCTTACAGCAGCACTTCTCAACTTTGTAAGGAATTTGAACTCCTAGCCACTTATCTACAGTGCTGTCTTGAATCTATCATAAGACAACGGCAGAGTTATTATAAGCAAAAAGAACGCAGACACACTACGCAAGAAAATAGTTTTTTTTTATTCAGGGTGTCAACCTCACTCATTTTTTAATGGTTCCTCAACAACATTTTTGACCTCAAAACTTCACTTTTTTATTATTCAGAGGGATAAAATCCCTCTCTGGCACAGGGAACATAAACAAACTCCACAGTGCGTAGAAAAATGTTCGAATGCGGGGAAGTATGGAAAAGAAATCATTCTTTTGCGAGAAACGTACTCCTACGCCTCTCTCTTGTTACCCAAGAAACTAATAATAAACCGCCGAGGTCTCGCTGAAAAGTTTCTTCCCCCCCTCGCACAGTTTTGCACGAATTCGCCACAAATACGAATCGAGTTTGGAAGGGGAAGAGGGGTTTTTCTCTCTCGAAAAGAATTCCAAGGCCAGACGTTCTATTTGGGCTCTTAAGTTCAAGATACATTTTCCAAGACGTTTTAGCATTCCGATAGACGTCAGTCCTCAAATGACAGTGATGTGTTTCGCTTTTCTTCAATGATTTCTTGTGAAAATAATATTTTTATTCAAAAAAAAAAAACTTGTTTAGAGTGCAATCAAATGCCCTGAGAGAGATATCGTCTAGGAAAGTAGTGACTGTGAAGCACTCTACCTCATGTAAATGAAACTTTTATTGCTTTTTTTTTATTGTAAGACAAATATTTTTCACGTTCTAGTAACTCATCATTTTTTATGATAAAACGTCAACAATGAAGAAAAGTAATTTGGATTTTCCTGAAAATTCTATCTTGTAATGCAACGCCCGGTTAACTTAAGTTAATTTAATTTATTCTTATTATCCGTTCTTTAGTACCCAGGTTCTAAATTAACATTTGGCGTCACACTATAGCTTAAATTTAGACATTAATCATTAAAGACAAATAAAACGGACACTAAATTAAAAAGCCTTCTTTAAATTACACTTAATTTATTTACAAAACATTTAAATTACGTTAATTACTAAAGATATACATTATCACTTAACTGAATTAGGATCTGAGAGAGAGAGAACATGGTGTGCCATCTCGGGAGTCTCCAACCTCGGCAATTTGTCAAAGGGTCGTCAGACCAAAATCGGTGATAAAATTTGTGTCAGAGAGTGTCTAAATTCGTCGCAAGCGCTTATATTTTGCGGCGGTTTACCTGTGTATTCTGGAGAGGACTCTTCTCGAAACACAATCAGCTTTTCTGATTGGTCTGAAGTCATGGCGGAGGGATATCTTCCCGCGGTCCATAACTCACCCAAAACGCGGAAATTCCCAAAAACATCCCATACCATGATGTATTTATGGGTACATTGCCTTCTTCCAGGCGTGGGAAATGCGTCACCCTTTTTCGGTGGGGTGAGAGGCACTCCCAGAAATTCCTCGGCTTGTAAACAACAACAGGGTCTGTATACAAATTACTGTTGTAATCCTTATGGAAAGGCGGCCCCCATCACTCCTCCCCTCTCAGATTAACAAAACCAAAATGAATAATAATAAAAAAAATTTCAGTAAGCAAACGAAATACAGAATTGGCCTAGCGTCGGCAAATGTCTATGTCAAGAACAAAATTTGTAGACCCTGGTTCACTATCAGCTGTCCACGTCTTATGAGGGGTTCTGTCCATGTTCATCCATGATATTGGCAGCTCCATCGTTGCTCAGATATTGCTAAAGAAATCTGCTATACTGCAAAAAAAAATAACAGAAACTTTGTCTCCCAGGGAAACCATATTAGTAATGAAACAACAGTTATGAGAAAAAAAAATTAAACTTGGCCCTTGTGACCACACTTGAAGACTCCAAGCACCAATTTCCAACCTCTCACCGCTCATAAAATGAAAATAAGAATGTTAAAAAAAAAAATACAATCAATTTCTGAAGTTCCTAACCTATTCCGTGAGGGAAAACCAAATTAACTATCAACAACTATAATGACGTTAATGTACTAAGAGGAGAAAAAAATTTACTGAATGGATCACCCAAACAATTAACAAAACATCAGACACAGACTGACAAATAGAAATAATTAAACAATCACAAAAAGAATCGTTTGCCACTAAATAATAAAAAATATTAAGACAAATAACACGTAAGAATACAAAATTGGCGTATGTAACAACTGCGCACTAATAAGACAACACTTAGAGTGTTGAACAAAATACATTGATAAGAAATAAACGCCAGTGAAAACATTTACATACCATTCAAGCGTGGCGCCCAGAAACAGACACTTCATAATCGTTTAACATCGAAATCTTGACACGACCAGTGTGAAGTGAAAGTCCCAGACCATCAAAAAAAAAAAAAAAAACTAGCAGAACTCTTTACATACTCAAGCGTAAAAATTTCAATGGTTCACTAAGAGCATTGATAATATTTAATGAAAATAATTAAGTAAAAAGTAAAAAAAATTAGAGATTGAAACGATGAGTGTGCATAAGTGGAGAGAAAAAAATTTTGTAACTTCATAGAATGCTTGGTAGCCTAAGAAATTAAAAAAATTCACTACAAGCATTGGTTACAAATAAAAGTTTAAAAAAAAAATTTAACGGAATTCAGATTTGCAAATTAAAATTTTATAAATTAACTAATCGTATAAATGATAAAAAAAAAAATATAACCTGCAAGAATGCTGAGTAGCCTAAGGAATTTTAAAAGAAAACTTCACTACGAGCATTGGTTACAAATAAAATTAAGAAAAAAATTACTGTGATTAAATTTAGAATCGCAAACTGTGAGTGCGCATGTGATCAGTATGCACCCCCACTGTTTACAAATGCAACACAAAAAAAAAACATGCCATTCCCTGCGCAAACGATTTGCTGCATGCCGCAAACGCCAGCACAAGAGATAGAATGAATTTAAGATAAAAAAATTTTGCAAATCCGATTGTAAAAAAATAACTATAACGATTAATATTGCTTAAAAGAAACTTTAAAGAGAAAAAAAATTTCTTCCACCTTCAATACATTTGAATTTCCATTTGAGAAATGAATTCCAGAAATCACAAGTGCAGTTGAAAATTTCAGAAAAAAATTTAAAACATAAAATTGATATGCAACCCAAGTCATATGAGGCGATACATACAGAGTAAAGTAATTTAACTAAAAGAAAATTATTGCAAGTGTTACACAGAATTAAACAGTTTCCAATATAAAAAAATATCGCTTAACTAATCAACATCACTTTTTAACAATCCTCGTAATACAATGTATCCACAAGTCCAAATAATATAAAAACTAAAATTGTTTCACTATACGCGCAACAAATATACAAACACGAAAAAAAAACAAACACAAGATCCTCGATTTACAACAATACCGCTAACTCAATTCATCGAAAATCCTCTAATTAGTAACTCAAGTACAATTCTATAACAACAACCTAAAATTCTCAGTAACCTTAAAATGATTCCTCGATGATCCAAAATTGCCTTTACCTCAGATCGTTCACATCTTATGCCTCAACAACACTAACTAAACTCATCTGCAACTACCGAATAATCAATTGACTGCTCCACAATACCATTAACTAAAACCATCTATGCTCCTCAGCTTATGTACACAAAATCTCACATACCCAATAACACTAACTAGACTTATCTTCAACTTTCAAATAATTAATCGACTTCTCCACAATACCATGAACTAAAACCATCTATGCTCATCAACTTATTTACACAAAATCTCACATACTCAATAACACTTAACTAGACTTATATATCTTCAACTTTCAAATAATTAATCGACTTCTCCACAATATCAATAACCAAAACCCATCTTAGCTCATCAACTTATTCACAAAAAATCTCGCATAATCCTCCATTCGAACTTTCCTAAATGCATCTCAAAACATTCCTAAATATACCACACAACCATTAATTCAACTTATCCATGTTCATCAACTATTTACTCGAACTGTACCAAATCATTAACTCAAATTATCCTATCTACATCAAAACAACTTTCTCAATTATACCGTATAATTATATCAACTCAATATTTCCTTTGTCCAAAATCCGTAACTCAAAATATCCTTCTGTACATCAAACAATTTTCTCAAATAAACCATGACTTTCCCTTCAATTCAATTATCCATTTCCATAAAAAAACAACCATCGAATAAACGTACACCTTGAACACAAACTCAACTATCTCCATAAAAAAACTTCCCAACCATTCAACACATTCATCAGTGCAAACTTTATCTATCTCCTTCAAATAACTGTCTCAAATATTCCACGAAATCTCTTAACTCCAGAAATTCCTCGGCTTGTAAACAACAACAGGGTCTGTATACAAATTACTGTTGTAATCCTTATGGAAAGGCGGCCCCCATCACTTGAAACGTAAAATATTTCATTTCTGTTTTTGATTCAGAATATTTTTCTACTTGGTTTCAGATATTTGAAACAAAGCCTGTAACGAGTCTATTTGCGAGCCTAAACTAATCCTCTTAGAGTAAATCTGTTTCTTTTAAATGTTGTTCTATTGAAAACTTTCTAATGAAAAAGAATACATGCAGTGCTTCTCAAACTTTCAATACGGGTGACCCAATTTTCAATCATAATTTTCATCCCGCCTCCCTCCGTAAAATAACAATGTATTGATTTAAAAAATAACGTACTAAAAGCTACATGCTAAAGCTTTAATATGACTTTAATTATAAACCGTACAAATTATTAAGATAAGTATTAAATTTTGGGTATACTTTTGTATATGACAAGCCCATGGGAGTCACTCTAGTAATTATTAACCTTGCTCTTAACTTAGTTATGATAAATTAATCATCAATTACATTATGCAGTGCAGATGCATTTATAAGTATATTATATCAATGTAAATGTGTATTTTATTTTTATTATGTCAGAATGCATTTTGTTTTGTTTCCTTTCAGTAAATTTGTAATTTTTCAAATCTTTTATTTTTGACTTTTTGATATGCTCGCCCCCCTTGTAAGGTTATCACGCCCCCCAGTTTGAGAAACACTGACGTAAAGTAAGGGTTATATTTAAGCATTAGATTTTAGGTACGTGAAGTTGGTGGAAAGTATTAGAGAGCTAGTCGAGAGTTACTCGACCATTAATTGCTAAATGATTAAATAGTGCTAATTGGCGATTTAATCAATAAAGTTAGAACTGAATAATAACTACCAGAGGTCGAACAACTGTGAACGGAATTACGTTACGGTAATTTAGAGCGTAGATATCCAAAGCAATTCAAGAGTAAATTAATTGAATTATAAACAAATATTTACTACCCTTAATGTCGTGTAATTGCTCCTATACTTAATAGAAATTGTGCATTTCCTACCCTGGGTTGTTAAGAGGTCTCAGGGGTGTTAAATTTTTCTAGAGGTCTTAAAATATAAACGATTTTCAAACGCGTATAATTCTTTAAAATTTAAATTAAATGATTCGAATCTTTTACGTATTATTTAAAATAGAATGGGGCTTTAGAAAAGTATAAAATATTTAAAATATACTAATAATTTTAAAAGTCATAAGCATATGAAAATTCTACAATAAATATTAAGTATTTTTTTGCTTTGTGCATGCACACTATTTTCTAAAATATTAGCCTCTGATGTAGAAAACTTTATAGAATTATACAATGCATCATACTCTTTAAACCCTACCTAATTTTAGTAATATATATCTTTTGTATTTCAAAATATTTGTAAAATATTGCAATTTTTTAAATATTTTTTAAAAATGTATATTTTTTATTTATTAAAATATGTAAGTTATTATTCTATTTATATAAAAGTAGCTACCAAGTATTAAGAATACATTTGTCTTTATAAATCAACTTAAAGCTAGTAATTAAACTTACTCTTTTAGAAAATAACATGCGCGACGTAAAAAAACTTAATAAATATTTCTTATAAAAAAGTTTCTTATGTTCATATGCTTATAATTTTTTAAATTATGATTATATTTTAAATTTTTTTACTTTTCTGAAGCCCCATTCCTTTATAAGTAATATGTAAAAGATTCGAATTATTTAACTTAAATTTACAGAAATTATACCTGTTTGAAAATAGTTTATATTTTCAGACCTCCAGAGAAATTTAACTCCCCTGTGACCCCTTAAGTGAGAGAATAAAATAAATTAGAATTGTTCTGATTATGTGGCTGATATTTCTTCTAACCCCACCCCCTAAACACTAATAAGCGTAAAAGCAAGTTTATCACACGCCTATACGCGAAAAACATTCAAAGGACAACAGCAAAAAAAAGAAAAAAGAAAGGGGAAAAAGAACCACATTCGAAACTGAATCATCTTCTCTCAACCTTATAGCTGTGGTGTACCTAACCAATCTACCCGCATTATTCATTGTGGCTCACTGTTGGAAATATTTGAAACAATTCGATTCCCGTGGTAAGGCATGCAGAATAAGAGGATAGAGGTTAAGAATAAGGATTTGGAGTTTTATTACGCATTAATTATGTATTATTTAAAGAAATTTTTTAACATAAAAATATAACTAATTCTTCAATATAAATAAAAAATTCAAATTGTACATATGTTTTGTATTATTATTAAATTTTTTTCAAATGGGGCTGCGGACTAGTATTTTACCATAGAAGGTCTAGAAGATTCCCCGAGAACTAGTATCAATTTTTAGTGCAACGTGAGTGAGTGAATATTAATATCGCACTGTTCAGCTACACGAGGGCTTTTGGCTACGGACCTGGAAATTTTGAACCCCGGTCAAATGACGAGTACGACGCCTGAGCTGACACCCTTTCTCCTAACTACCACACCAACGGGAAAACCCTTGAGTTCTCGACAGATTTAACTTGCATCGCTGCCCTACACGGCGGGTCTTTAGTGGTGATGAGCTCATACTCGTGACGTGCCAGCCACGATCCAATAACTTGACCACTAGGCTACCGTGGACACTTTTCAGTGCGGCACCATACAGGTAGATACCAATTACCTCAACGAAATTTTGACGCCCAGTTTCCTCCCCAGTGGGAGCCACCTGAGCTCTGACGATTTGAAATCATACCAAAAATTTTGTTTTTGTCGTATGCACCGAAGCCAAGCAGGCACTCTGGGAATATTTAATGTGCAGTATAATCATATGACAGTGAGGCTGTCGATTGAAAATCCAATGACTTGGGCCAGGGGTCAAACCCGTAAACTTAAGCGTTGTTGTGTCCTTCTCGAATGGAAGGAAAGTAAGTTGCCAGAACCTGAGAAAGGTTGAACTTCTGGATGCACGCCTGGCATTGGTCGTAAGTTTTAGCACCATATAGGTGGTAGTATGATATTTTTAGCTCGCTTCTACCCCAATTTCGAGGGAGAACACCCTGGGGAAGATTCAGGAGCCTCCCTCTTCTCTTCCTATTCCATCTACCTCACAAGAGGACTTGCGGCTCGATGGTTATTTAGAACTAGAGCACCCCCATGCCACGAAGGCACTATACATTTACAAACATCCATGTCTTCTAACGGTATCTGAACCCAGAACCTACGGCATAGCAGTCAGCGTTTCTAATCACTATACCGAATGGGTGACCTCGTTGTTATTAAACAACTTTTTTCAGACTGAAAACAGATTCCATATAAGAAAAGATTTTTTCGCTTAGATATATATAGAACGAAAAGTGGAAAACAGAGCACATGCAATTTTCTCTTCAAACGATTAAATTTCTCCAACAATCATGTTCAACAATTTAAAATAGCTGCCGATTTTTCGTTAGAATTATCTTCCAGAAATTTTATTAATTTCGTATTTTCCCCCCATACTTCTAAAGATTCTAGCTCGATAAATTCTTCTTCAAAATTATCAACTTTACTCAAAAATTGACTAATTTATAGAGAGGTGTAGAGTGCTATTGAAAACTGTACCGCGTGCCGAATTTGGCACGTATGCCATGGGTGGCCAATCCCAGCTACAGACTCTTATGTGCCTTATTTTTCTAAACTGCTGTTTGTAAAAAATGCAACACCATGAAAGAATCATCAGAAGTAAAAGAAATGTAATGATCAAACGACTTGTATTAGTACAAATAAATGCAAAAAAATATTATTAAGTGTCTGAAATTAGTATTTGGTGTAGCCACCACGCGCTGAAATAAGTGCTGCTATACGACGTAGCATAGAGTCAAACAGATTTTGAATGTCTGCTTGTGGAAAAGAATACCATATTGCTTGTATATGCAGCAAAAGTTCGTCTTTTGAAGCAGCCCGAGGCGGATCACGAGCGAGACTCCAACCAACCAACGTGCTCAATAGGCGACATATCCGGCGAATAAGCAGGTCAAGAAAGAAGTTGCATGTGTTGGGCTGAATAGAAATCTCGAACAGTCTTTGCAACATGTGGGCGTGCATCATCCTGCTGAAAGATTGCTCCAGGAATGCCTTGAAGGAAGGGAACGACTTCAGGGTGTATCACTTCATGGCCGTACCTGTTGCTATTGAGATTACCCTCAATTCGTAGCCAATTGGATCGTCCCTGATACAAAACCCCAAACTCCATAACTATGTCGTTCGATAACGCACTCTGGAAGGCAGCGTTCACCGGCATAGCGTGTAGCACGAATACGGTCATCATGGTCCTCCAAATTCAAACATGATTCATCTGAAAACACAACTTGGTGTCAATTGGTTTGCCAGGCTCTGTGCTCATGAGACCATTGCAGACGCAGCCGTCGATAGTTTGCAGTGAGGGCGATCCTGTGTAAAGGCATCCTTGCCCGCAATCCACGGTGCAGCAGACGTCGACGAATTGACGAAGCCGACATTATCCGCCTGTAGTAGTATACCAACGTGCTGCCAACTGCCTGGAGGAAGCCGTACGGTCATTCACCCTCTTGAGGAGCAGATGTCCATCGTCGCGCTGACGTCACCTTCCGTCGTTCACTGCCAGTTTTTCGAGTTGTTCGGTGCTCGTTGGTCCACTGCTTCCAAACTCGCATAGCTGTGAAACTTTTCCGCTGCCCACGAGCTCCTATTGTGTGATAGGAAAATTCTTCTTCTCGAAGGCCGATAATCCTCCCCCGTTCAAACTCCGTAAGTTGGTGGAATTTCTCCATATTTCGTCGTGGAGGCATACTTAGGTCTCACTAAACGTTCGCCACTAACAAATAATCGTTAATTATTTTCAACGTCCCGCTACTGTCCTCTATTTATACACTTTCAACATCAGTTCAGAGGGCGCTGCGTACGCCACGCATGTGTGGTGGCTCTATTACGATTTACTCTATTACTATTTTACGTAACATCCTATAATTGATATTTGCTTCAAAGTTCATTTAATTCTGATGATTCCTTCATGGCGTTGTATTTTTTATAATCCAATGACTAATATAGAAAACGGATTTTTTCAACTCTGTATTCAAGGAAGACTGAGCCCCCACAACAAAATTGATTAATTGTTTGTAAACTTTGCACTTTGAAACTACACGAGGGGTTTTGGTGAAGGCACTCACAATTTTAAGCACCTGAGTTCTACCTCACTCTCCAAATTTCCACACCAACTTGCTTAGCCCGACAAATTAAAAGATCATCAATTTCTGTACAAGACCTGTCTTTAGTGGAATCCTGCAGTGGCGCAACGGAGAATATTAGAGCCCTCCCACAAAGTCAAGTTTTATGCTCCAAGCCCAAAGACGCATATTGCGTGAGTCAACTTTTGGGCCCTCTAGAATCCCCGGGCCTCTCCGCAATGCGGGGGTGTATGCTACGCCACTGGGACCACGACTAACGTACGACTCGACAGAAGCAACTAGTGCGCGACTATGACCACTCGATGTGACCAACGTGGTCATCTCTCTCAATAAGAATATAGAACTATATACTGTCCTCCTGGGAAGTCAACTACTTCGACTATCAAGAAAAAATTGTGGTCACCAGCCTGTAAAGTAGTACTTAATTAAATTTCAAAAATATTTTGAGAAGAAATTACTCATTTAGAAATAAAGTTTTTCAAAGTATTTGGTAAGTGAATTTCCATCACTAAATTTTCCATTGCGTTCAAATGTTGGCCTCTGATAAAGTATTTCAGCTTACAATAAACAAACAAAAAAAATTATTAAAAGAAAGTGAGAAATAGTTAACAGGGTTTGCAACTACGGGAATCCAAGGATTAGCTATTTTGATACCTGGATTTAATTTTTGTTTGAATTATATTTAAATTTTTGTTTTCATCTAAATTTTCTTAGAATTTATAATTCTTACAAGGGGAGGGCACAACTAAGTTAATTCATTTTGGGACGACACTTTGTGTAACAATAGTACTGCTATAGGGTATTCGAACTCCAATGTAATTCCACCGAATGGCCAGTCTGAATTCCGAGATATGCATACTTAGCTTATATACAAGTTATTTTCGCTCTGACACAACGTTGCCGTGGCATGATCGTCAGCGTATCGGAGTACCGTGCAATGGGTCAGGGTTTGATTCACGCGAGCGGCCGACTCTTACTGTTTTTATTTTTTATTTCTCCAATTTATTTTATTATTCAATTTCAGAATTAAATAATTTTATTTTTTAAAAAAAGTCTCATTGATTTTTAAATGATATTCTATATAGTTCTAGTAACGATTTTACTTTTTTAAAACACAAAAAAAAACTAATAGTTATGATAATAATACTTATAAATAAAAAGTAAAAATAAATTAAATTATACAATAAATAAAGTTAAATAGATATGAGTAAAAAGTTAACTTTGTCTTACATAATTTTTTTTATTAAGTACAAGAGCTTTAGGGATAATTATCATAAAAACATTCAAAGCAATTATTTTTTTTAAATGTAGTGCAGTTAATAAAAGAAGAATTACCTCAAGAACAATGTTTTTTAAGTAACAAGGTTATATTATAAAAAAAATGCGTAAAAATAGCAAAACATTTTAAGCAATAGTAATCCGTTACCTTACTGATTTCTCTTGTTATAGGAGCATTCTTTGTTTTTAAAAGAATTCTTTGTTCTTAAAAGAATAACACCTGCTCTTTAAAAACAGCTGTCTTTCTCTTGATCAAAATCAGTTTGTTAAAAACGGAAGTAAAATCTTATGGCCATTTAGATTTAAGGAATAATTTTAAAAATACACAATTAATTAGATCTTAATGTAATTGTAGTTATACCATATATGAATTGTTTTTGTGTTTTGATAAAGTAAAACAATTACTATAATTATGTAGAATAACATATAAAAAACCCTCAATGAGTCTTTTTCAGAAATACAATATTTTTTAATTCTGAAAATAAATAATAAAATAATTGGAGAAAAACATAAAAACAGGAAGTTAGCCGCTCGCGCAAATCGAACCCTGAACCATTCATTGCATGGTACTCCCATTCGCTGACGTTGCATCAGAGAGAAAATAACTTGTACATAAACTAAGTATGAATTTCGAAGGCTATTTTCTCGGAATTAATTGACTGGCGGAATTGCATTGGGGTTTGAATACCCTATAGCAGTACTACTGTTACACAAAGTCTCGTACCCTAATGAATTTCTTTAGTCATGTCCTCTCCTTGTTGGAAAATTTATATATATATATATATATATATATATATATATATATATATATATATATATATATATATATTATGAAATATATACGTATCAATAGGTACACAAAAACCATTAAGTACAACAAAAGAACTAGATAAAGTTATCAAAGAGAGATATGCACCAATGCAGCTTATTAGATTTGAGGCACAGTCAACGAAAATTCAAAAAGAAATGTCTCTTTTTGAAAATGGAGGGAGGCCTGGTGACTACGTGGAAAGAGCATACACTTATTTAATGACGATAAAGCCTACTAATGTAGAGTCTAAACGAGCATTTTCTTCGGCAGGACAATTTGTAACAAAAAACGATCAAAAGGTGAAAATAATGCCATGTCTTTTAAAAGCTCATTTACAGAAGCACAAGAAATGAAGAGATGTTCTTTTAGTTTCAATATGTACTATTTTTTATTTGTTTTTCATGATGAATTACGTTTTGTTTGATTTATTTCAATAAATAATAATATTAAGGTATCCGACTACGTTCGAGACTTTTTTTTTTAAGTTTAACTAATTATTTTTATTCTTTTATGCACAATTTTTTATGCAATTTCAACTACGCTAATGTGTAAGCATTTTTCACAATTAGTTCAATCCTAAATCCGGGATTTGAATATTACAATCCAGAAAAATCCCAGGATTGAATGTAGAGCACGGGATTGTAAACACTAATATGTATGGAGGAGATTTAATTTCGACAAAAGAGGAATGTTTTCAAATATTTCACCTAAAGAAATGTACTTCCATTTAATAAAAAAAATCGAGAATCATGATCTCGAAAATTATGAAAGCTGATCTGTCAAGCCTATACTGAGCTAAAAGTTAGGATATAAAAAAAAACTCATCAAACTAAAAGAGAAAAAAAGCAAAAGAAGTTATTTGAAAATAATAAAAATGAAAAGGAAACGGAGTTATAAGATAATTAACAATGTAAATAATAATATAAAATAAATATAATTAATAACATAATAAATGATATGGTAATTAATAAAATTAATAACATAATAAATGATATGGTAATTAATAAAATTAATAATAAATAAATAATATAAATTTAATAATATAATAACATAATAATTAATAATATAATAATTTATAATACAATTAATATAATAATTAATGTAATCACTAATAGATTAATATAAATACTTAACATAATTACTAATATATTAATATAAATAATTAATACAATTAATAATATTAATAATGCAATTATTAATAATTACTACTACTACTAATAATAATAATGAAATAATAATAATAATTATTATTAATATTAATAATGCAATTATTAATAATTACTACTACTACTATTACTACTACTACTACTACTAATAATAATAATAATGAAATAATAATAATAATAATAATAATATTAATGAAATAAAAATAATAAGGAAATTAATAATAATTATTATTAGTAGTAGCAATGATGAAATTAATACCAATTACTATTATTATTAATAATGAAATTAATAACAATTACTACTAATAATAATACAATTAATAACAATGAATAATATAGTAATACAATTAATAATAATGAATAATATATTAATACAATTAATAATAATAAATAATATAATAATACAATTAATAATAATTTTTAATAATAATAAGTATTAATAATGATAACAATACAACTAATAATAATTAATAATATAATAATAAGAAAACATTTAATAATAATTATTAATAGAACTAATACAATTAATAATATAATAATAATTAATGATATAATAATAATTAATAATATAATAATAAGAAAACATTTAATAATAATTATTAATAGAACTAATACAATTAGTAATAATTATTAATAGAACTAATACAATTAATAATAATTAATAATATACATATACTAATAATTAATAATGCACTAATAATTAATAATATATATATATATATATATATATATATATATATATATATATATACTAATAATTAATAATGCACTAATAATTAATATATATATATATATATATGTATATATATATATACTAATAATTAATAATGTACTAATAATTAATAAAAATTAATACAATAAAAATGCATTAGGAATAATAATAAAATTGAAAATATAGAAAAACATCGAAATAAATAAACAAAAAAAACCAAAACAAAAAAAAAACTCAAATGGGACCAAGATCCAAAATCCCTATAAAAAGCCCACACGGAATTTCTTTTACAAAATTGTCAGTATACCGGGTGCCTGAAAAGTATGACTACACTTATACAAACTTTTATTACAAATAAGCAAAGGTATTCACTTGAGGATTTTTATATTCCATAAAGAAAATACCCAATTTTTCTTGCGATTATTTTTTGCTCGAATTCAATGCGCGCACCCTTATTATTGCACTTACACATCAAGTCTATACCAGTAACAAAATCTCAGATTTTGATAGGATGGCCTGATTTTGTTTTCGACAATATGTTACCTATTGTCATAAAACTTTCATGCCACTTACTTTGAGATGCTCGTAGGTGGAAGCCTTGATTGGTCACTGTAGGTCTGAGAGTCCAATTGAATCTCAGAGAGAGTTCATTGGAATGTGTTGAAGCGTCGTAGTAGAGTATCGGAACCTGTGGAAATGTCTCTCTAGCGTCTGTGAAGCTCATTTTGCCTATCGAGAGAATCTGCTTTCCCTTTTCGTATCTCTAAAGATCGAATACCTCACGCCCTTCCAAGCCTCACTTGATACAGAATCACTTCTGTTTAGACGTAACCGGGATTACTATTCAGCTATTGGTCCTAGCCATCCCTCACACGATAAACTTTGAGGCTGGACAATGGCGTGGGAATTGCTCCAGTCGCCTCTCTGTCAGCTGGATAAAGGGAGTTCAAAGGTTGATTTACCTTAGAACATAAGCGTCGTAATGTCCTGTCTCGGTTACTTTTCCCTGCGAAACTTCATGACCTTTATGACGTCGCTAGCTAATCACAGGAAATGGGACCCATAGGATCTCCACAATAGGTAGCTAGAAATTTACATCGTAAATGTATTGTAGATTTAAATTCGATAAATCATGCTACAAATTGAACTTGTCCGTGTAGCGAAGTTTATTTTGAAACGATAATGTTGCAAACCGTGGACGTTGCAGCATCTCTTTGCATTCCATTGAACAGAAAATTTAATCTTTTCTTTATGGAACATAAAAAACCGTCAGCGAAAGTCTTTGTTTATTTGTAATTCATTTTTGAAAGTGTAGCCATAGTTTTCGGTTAATTATATACTGATAATATATATAGATATAAATGACAGAGAATACATTTAAGCGAAAAAGATAGTTTTGACAGCATGTCTCATTAGTACGACAGTATCTATACATTCGTATTTGTGTGTGCGGGTTTTGTTATATTGTAAAGTACATTTACTGTATCTTATATTCTTCACCCTATTCACGAGAACTTCGGGATGGGTCCCTCATTTGGGAACCTTTTGTATACGTATTTCGTTTAGTATATAAGTAAAGTAACTTCTCTCGGAAAGTCGATACACAGCTCGATTTTCCCGTGTAAGTAAGCATCTTTTAAGAACATTTTATCTGAAGAACATCGTGCAATTTACTTCAGTTCACCACTTTTTAGAGTAAAAAATAACTTCAGGTAATAATGGAAGACTTGTCTGAAAAAGGTAGACTATAATCGTGTAATACGGAGCAATTAAAAGAAGAGTGAACGCCACAGCTCCTCTTAAGATATTTCAGTCCGACTTTGAGTAGAAAGTGATAAAAATGGAGTGAGAAATATTTATGAGGCAAAGTGCTGGCTAAGCGATAAATTTCGATGAGTAAAAGAATCAATGTCACACAATGTTTTTGGATGCAATTCAAGTTTCCATTTATACGTTTACTTCGAGTACTACAGTAAATTAATTGGTAATTACCGTCATGAGGACAAAACAGTTGGAGAGTTATAATAGAACTTTACGCAACATTCTCTGTTGCATTATTTTTCAATACTTATTTGCACAAAAAAATATTCAAACTTTATTTTAAATGATGTGGAAAAAATAAGTGTGATTGCTCTTACTATAGTCGTTAATCAGTTACATAATCTTTGCTTACATTAGTGCTTCTCAAGCTTTCAATATTTGCGACCTAATTTTCAGTCGTAATTTTCACTACCTCCTCCTCATACAACACATATTTATTGAATGGAATAATAATGTATTACGATTAAGGCTACAATGCGACTTTAATTATAAATTGCACAAATTATAAAGATAAGCATTACATTTTTTATATAATTTTGTATATGACAAGTCCATGGTAGTCACTAGGAATTACTAAATTTGTTTTTAATTTAGTATTGATAAATTAATTATAAAATACTTTTTGACATACTGATACAATTTTAAGTACCTTATAACAGTCCGAATATGTAATTTATTTCTTATTATGCTCGAATGTATTTTGTTTTGCTTCCTTTCAGTAAATGGATAATTGTTTTAAATCTTTTATTTTTTGGTACTTAAGTATTATCGCAACAATCGCCAACGTTCAAGATGACTCGCCAAGTAGGCAATCTCAATTACGCATGCGTCGTATGCGCTGAATTGGCAATCATGTGCTATGTTTCATATAATGTCGCCAATAAGCTGAGATAATACGTTAGGGAACTTGCGAATTTTTTTTATCACAACAATCGCCAACTCATATAATAACTCACCAAACCCGATTTCCCATATGTAGCGTACGCTCTGAATCGGCAGCCATAGGCTTCGTTTTATCTCATGTCACTAGTAGGTTGCGATAATACGTAAGTACCACTTTTTGACTTTTTCATATGTTTGCGCCTCCTACGTAGGGCTAGGGGGAGGGCGCCTCACAGTTTGAGAAACAGTGGCCTACACAGTGGCGTAATGGAAAATTTGAGAGTCCATCTATCTGCAAAGTCAGATTTTGGGCCCAAAACGAAATCTTACGAAGGGTACGTACTTGGAGTCAGAGGGGCCTTAGGCCCCTAAAATCCTGCCCCCACCACGGTGTGGTGCTTGCGGGGGTGTACGTTACGCCACTGGTCTTACATGTTAAATTATTTTGAAGCATTTGAACACAACAGTTTAATTTTTTTACGGTGGATGAAACTTAATGAATTATGGCAGTTATTGAAGTTTCATAACTTACATAACAATGTATTATGATTAATGAAAAATTTTGAGTTTATTAATTATCTCGCATCCTGAAGCAACATGAGGGCTAATAATGACGGACCTCGGAACGGTTAAATGACGAGGGCGTCATTTAGATGCCACTTCCTCTTCAAACCACCACACTACGTCCCCGTCAATGAGATAAATTTGAGCCTCGACAGATTTAATCTACAGTTCGGGTCTTCTGTGGCGCGAACTGTTACTCGAACACTTCTAAGCTACCAAGGCCACAAAATTATAGAAGCCTTTCAAAACCACCGCTCCCAACGAGGAAAGATAATTCAAAGAAAATGAAAAGATCTGAAAGGAAAATGATTTCGACAGGGTTTCAGAAAAAAATGACTGACAAATTTTCGACTATCAACTAAAAAGATATACTTCATCTTGTGAAATTTCGAAGCTTTTCAGTAAATAGGCTTCACATGTCACAATCTGGAAGGTAGTAAAATAAATGCTAATGTGCAATTGATGAAAATGAAGATAGAACGGAAGCTATTGAAACATCACAGAGAAGCAATATTGAAAAAGAGACTAAAAATGTCATATCATTGTACATGAGTGGAAACAAATGATATTTTCTGTGTGATGAAAGGAAATTTAACCTTGACAATTCGGATGACTGCAAACAATTATTAGAACGAATTGAAGAAGAAATAGAAGTGTTCAGTTGGCAAATCGGTGGAAGATAAGAGTGATGGTTTAGAGCTGTGCGTCTCAAACTCAATATTTGCGATACAATATTGAATGATAAGTTACATCCCACCCCCACCCCCCTCCATACAATAACAAAGTATTGAATTTAATAATACTATACCTTGACTCTAAACCTACAATACGATTTTAGCCTCTTAAGTACCGACGGCGTATAAAAACGTTTCCCTCAGCCAATGCGTTAGTTGTCCCGGACGTATATATACGTCATTCCGAAGTACTATTTTTTTTGCACTGCTATCCATAAAATCATTCCGAAAGCTTTGGAATGCAATAAAAGGACTTTGACAGTGTTTGCGAAGGATTTCCTTATTTCAGCAGAGGCTTTGCTCATTTATTCCTTTTCTACCTCCCCCCTCTAAAAATACACCACATACGTTCATCTACGTGTTAAACAATGTAATTTTGGAGCGAAACCCGTAATTTTTAATCGTCATGTAATGGATTAATTTTCAACCGTACAAATTATCAAGATAAGTATTAATTTTTATTTTGAATTTTATATATGACAAGCCCATGGAATCACTGGTAATTACTAAACTTGCTCTGAACTTAGCATTGTTAAAATGATTATAAAATACATTGTGAAGTACTGATATATTTATAAGTATATTATATCACTGAGAGAAAACGTGTATATTTTTATTATGTCAAAATGTATTTAATTTATTTACTTTCAGTAAATTAATATATTTTTAAAAATAATCTTTTGTTTTCGACTTTTTAATATGCTCGCCCCCCTCGTAGGGTTAGGGTTATCATTCCCTTCTAGGGGGTGCACCCCACAGTGTGAGAAACATTGGTTTAGAGAAGCCTTAAGCATGATGTGTTGTGCAATTCAACTCAAATTTGGGAGCTCATTGGACTCTGCATAAAATCAGACTATGCTACATGATGCTCTTATGCGTATATCCTCTTATTATGGACCTTTACGAAGTAAGAGCGAGAGTTGTTTTTACGTCACGCTATAAAGCAACACTAGGGCTTTTGGTGACGGACCTCATAAGTTTGAACCTCAGTCAGGTGACGGAGACGGCAACTAAACTGGCACCTTTTTCTCCTAACAACCACACCACATCAAATTTAAGACATCGAGTCTCAACCGAATTACCGTCCATCAGTCTCCACTACAGCAAAGGTGTCACACTCAAAGGCTAATTTGGGCCAAACAAACGAAGTTTAATTTAACCAGTTACCTGTGGCGCCCCCATTTGAAAGCGTGCTACTATGCGTGTCACGGAAATTGTATGATAACGAGTATACTTGTCAATCACATATTAAGTATCAGTATGAAAACATTGAATCAAAAAGATAGGCTTATTTTATAAAATTGGTGTAGTAGTGTGTGTAGTGTGGTAATTTTATAACTAATATTTATTTAATACGTATAAACATTTATTACATACATTTTACTCTAAAAACGGAAGAAAACTTAAATACATATAAAGGTAAGAATATAAAAAAGGAATCGGTAAAAATCGGTTCCGACTTTTGCCTTTGCTCATTTAAGGAGACATGGTACGATTTGCACAAACATTTTTAGTTTAAGGATTTTCAAACTTTTTTTGGTTGTTTCCTATGTGTGTATACTATGTAAAACAGATTTTATGCTCAAAAGTTCATAAAAAGCTGGCCATTTAATTTTTTAAGGAAAAAATAAATTAAAATTTGTGAATCGATTTTTAAATGCTACTCCTTCTACAAAAATTTACGTACACGCATGAAATTTGATGTACAAGCACGTTAATGTATAATAAAAGTTGGCATGAGTTTTGCGATAACAGGATTGGTATTCGTACAATACTTCTTTTTACGAATGCTTATTAAAAATTCCTTAAAGAATGTATAAATTATGAGTTCAATTATTTTTAACAAATAAGTATTGCTTTGATTCAAAAATGCATACCAATTTTTGTTACATGTACTATTAGTAATAGGTAAAAAATATTCAAAGCATTAGGCACAATAGAAAAAAAAGCCTTGGCATTTTAAATGATGACAAACTAGTTATTTTATCTTAATGAGGTAAGCAAGTTTAAAGTTTTGATTTGCCATTGGGATGTGAATAAAAACGAAAGTAAAAGCTATCATAGTTCTGCGGTTTTTTAGGTTTAGAGCCTTCAAATTTTGTGATGTTATAGAAAAGTATATAAAGAATAAAATTTAGGCTAAAAAAATTTGATTTGATTTTTTGACCGATTTTTGTCAATTGAATCGTACAGTGTCTCCTTAAGGCTAACATCTGAAAAACATTATCATAGCACATAAAAATATTGAACTTACACGCTGTTTCAGTCGGTGCATGCGGATGTGCATGTGTCCATCTGAAATCTTTAATATTTTTTATTTATTTGTATTTACTTCGGCCTGGCCTCAAAATATTTTAATTTCTTAAAATTTGAGAATATGTTTTGTTTTTCTCAAATATTACAATTTAAATAGCCAATGGTCAGTACTTTTTACGCATGACGAGTATACTCGTCATGCGTAGAATTCATAGAAGCGTAGGTTTATTTCAAAAATGCATTATAATATATATATATAAAAGAACAAGAAAAATTTATAATACTTACGTCTTGACATATCTTCTGTGTGCTACTATCCTTCTTAGTTCTTCAGAAATTTATTTTATTTTATTACATAATATTGTGTGTCAATATATTGACCATGTTGCAAAAGTCGCAGGTCACATGCGGCTTGTGAGTTTGACATCCCTGCTCTACACGATAGGTCTTCAACGGCACCATGCCCGAACTAATGATACACCGGCCTTGAGCTCTTGAGAATAACTACTAGCCACCCACGGCCACGAGCTATTGTGAAATGGGAATCCTTGAATATTTCAGGAATTTCTTGTTATTTATTTAAATCCACAAATAAAAGGATTTTAAAAAAATGTTTGTTTCACCGTGGTCAACTTCAAAGACGAGTTTTGTGCTCCTTGAAAATCTTTATGGTATATTAAGTCGCAAGATTTTTGCTATTAGTAAACAGTTTTCATCTCTCAATAAACTGGAATTTGCCATTAGTACACATTAGTAGCACACACAGGAATTTTTCAAGGGGAGGGGGGTTCAGGGTCGAAAGTCCACTATTCTCGTATCATGCTCCAATACGCCGCCCAACATATTCTTTGGATTTTATCGATTCTCGGGAACAAAGAACAGTAAAAAATTAATTATTGAATGAATAAATAGCAAAATTTAATAAAATTACTTATTAATAACAAATACATAAATAAGTTTTACGTACTATATACATAGGATTATAATCAATGGGAAAAAAGTCAAGGGATTTCGGGGGGGGTCTGAGCCCGAGGACTCCCCCCCATGTGTGCGCCACTGGTATACTATTTTTAAACTGAATTTAGCCTCTCAGCACCATTTGAAGGAAAAACTGAATGTTTCAGGTTATCATTAAAAACTGGGCAAATATTATATGGATTTGTATCTTTCTTTTTAGATAGGCTGGGTTATATTACTTAATATCATATTTAGTGGGTTTAATATCCTGTATTTAATATCTTTAATCTAAAATAAGCATTTTATTTTCATAAATTTCAAATTTAAAGTAGTCTTGCAATTTCTGAAACTAAATTCTATCATTGAACTAATTGATATCAAACTTTCTAACACATTCTTTGATAACCACAATTTTTCTCATTCATGCAAGAAATAAATATCGTATGAAAATATCTAATGCTCTCAAGAATGTTTTGTAAATTTTGCATTTTTCTACGTTTTATCAATTCAAACAGGTATGAGTAATTAAAAAATCTCTAGAGTGAAAGATATAATCATATATTAGAAATATGTGTTCTACATTTTTAAAGACAAATAAAAAAATGAGATATTTTAATATTTTCCATGCTGTGTATTCTGAATCTTTTGAAAACAATTTCGTCTACTGTATTTCGTTTCTTCTGTTTATATATGTGTAATAATTATACTTAGTTTAATTCACTTTATTTTTTTTTTGAAAATTCAAACAGAATGGGTCAGAATGGTGACAGAATGGTCAATATACCTTTCGATAATGTGTTATATCCATGCATAAGCATTCCCTAGTCCCACAATATCGAGAATTGGTAACAAGTAAAAAGAATGTTCACATTGTAGTTTATTTTGCTACCTAACCCATGAGAAAAGCTATGCGCAGGTTTTTACACAAAATGCGTTGGTCAGACAAAGGAGCCACGTGCGTTGGATGGGCAAGAGAGAGGAGAGTGTTTATTTACGTGGTTGAGAAATGGTGGCTCCGGGCCAACGCGGTTTCCCTGTTGGTGGGAGATATTTTTAGAAGCTCCCGAGCTGCATGCAGATTTATCTTCTGCGACTCAAACGTCTTAAGTTTTATACATCCAGAAAATACGGGGTATTCGTACTCAGATTGACAAGAAGCATTATATATACTCCCAGCAGGAAGAGGCATTACATTTCATAAAAGCGCCAATCTAAATCTCGCCAAGCATTCTTCATAATACCAGTATTGTTTCATAAGAGATGGTATAGTTTGAGTCGCATATAAAGGAACACAATTAATTTCCTGTTACTTCAAATGCACATTTATATTTTGTTGCCGTAGGCATTTACACAACGTTTCTCAAACTGTGGGGTGCTTACCCCACGGGGGAATCATTTTCCACGTAGGTGGCGTGAAAACTCTACGAGTTGGACGCGAGCATATTGGAAAGTCAAAAAACAAAAGACTATTTTTAAAAAAGGTTAAATATATATGTTTTTAAAAATTTACTGAAAGTAAACAAACAAAATACATTCTGACATTATAAAAAAATGGAATATACATTTACACTGATATAATACACTTATAAATGTATCAGTACCATTTTTTTATAAAGGAATAAAGCATCAATGTATTTTATGATGAATTTAACAACATTAATAGTTACCAATGATCACATGTGGGCTTATCATACATAAAATTAAATACAAAATATAATATTGTGCGCTTTATGATTAATCCCCTAACTGCCAGGATTTGCTCCCCAAAGCCATCATTTTCCACGTAGGTGCACGCACGTGATGTATTGGGGAGGAGGGAGAAAAGGAATAAAAGCATAAGAAAATTCTCTCAAATAAGTAAACCCTTCGTAAACACTGTCAAGATCCTTTTATTGCATTCCAAAGCTTTTGGAATTATTTTATGGATAGCAGTGCATAGAAAAGATCATACTTCGGAATGACGTATATATACGTCCGGGGAAATTACCCGTTTGACTGAACGAAATGTTAATATATGCAGGTGGCAAGAGGTTAAAGTCGTATTGTAGCTTTACTGTCAAAATATAGTTTTTTTTAAAATTAAATACACTGTAATTGTATGGTGAAGGGGAGGTGGTTGAAAATTATGATTAAATAATGGGTTGGAACAAACTGAAATTTTGAGAGGCACTGCTGTAAGTAAAACATGATGTTTCCAACATCATGAGACATTACATTTTCACCAAGATTTCTCTCAAAATCTGGCTCATTATGTTGCCGTAAACAAACCATTGGTCAAAATTTGGCGTCTGTACAGACACTTCTATAGTTCTATTCAAAACTACACTTTTTTATATTTAAAAATAAGAAGTATTTTAAAATCAATCTACACCAATTCTTTCTTTTTTTCTAAATGGTGTTTTTCAGAGGTATAGAACTTTAAATTACAATAAAACAACGATGTATTATTCGATTGACATGAATTTTTTTTATTCGAAAGATAATCTTGTGGCATTACATTTTAAATATTATTTCTGGCATAGGACTGCCACGGCTGGCTCGGATGTAGTCCAATCTGGACGTCCAATTTTCGATGACTTTTTCCAAGATTTGTGGCCGTAACACGGCGAATGTTGTCTTCCAAATGGTCAAGCGTTTGTGCCGTATCCGCATAGACCAATGACTTTACATAGCCCCACAGAAAATAGTCTAGCGGTGTTAAATCACAAGATCTTGGAGGACAATTCACAGGTCCAAAACGTGAAATTAGGCGGTCACCAAACGTGTATTTCAATAAATCGAATGTGGCACGAGCTGTGTGACATGTTGCGCCGTCTTGTTGGAACCACAGCTCCTGGACATCATGATTGTTCAATTCAGGAATGAAAAAGTTAGTAATCATGGCTCTATACCGATCACCATTGACTGTAACGTTGTGGCCTTCATCGTTTTTGAAGAAGGATTCCACCAGCCCATAAAGCGCACCAAACAGTCAGTTTTTCTGGATGTAACGGTGTTTCGACATACACTTGTGGATTAGCTTCACTCCAAATGCGGCAGTTTTGTTTGTTGACGTAGCCATTCAACCAGAAGTGCGCTTCATCGCTAAACAAAATTCGCTTATGAAAATCGGGAACAACGGCAATCTCGTTTTGGGCCCATTCGACGAATCTACGCCTTGCTTGATGATCGTTTGGCTTCAATTCTTGCACGAGTTGGATTTTGTAAGCACGCAAACCAAGATCCTTCCGCAAAATCTTCCATAAAGTGGATGGACACAGATCCAATTCCTGTGCTCGATGGCGGATGGACTCATTTGGGTCTTCCTCAATGCTACGCTCTACAGTAGCAATAGCTTCTTCTGTACGCACCGTACGGCGTCTCTGGGGATGCGAGTTATCAATTAGAGTAAACGTGGTGCGAAAACGTTCCATGGTTAATCGAATTAACTGCTCTGATGGACGATTTTGTCGACGATAAAATGGACGTAGTGCGCGATACGTATTCCGCACAGAACCATTATTTTCGAAATAAAATTGCACAGTTTGAAAGCGTTGTTCAGGCGTGAGTCTATTCATGATGAATTGCCAAACCAAACTGAGAATAAATCCTTGATAGCTGTTAAATCGGTCGCCATCTTGGAAAGTAATGCCAACTTAAACTTCTATACCTGAAAAAAAAACACTCTTTATTTACTATCTCGGAGGTATTCTATGCATATTTAATTTGAAGATAGTCGGATTTATCACTAAAAATTGTTTGGGAGGGAAAATAGGAACTGTTTTGAACTTTTTCCTTCATTGTGTTTAATAAAATGAAAACATCAATTTTTCTTTTTATCGAATACTACACGTTAAACCATAGTTTCTTTTATTGCAAGATAAACACTGAAGAAAAACACTATAAAAAAATTTACAGACAGAGAGAGAGAATATACTAGTAATTACTTTTTAAGATATAATTGGCTTACCTGATTGTGCCCACAAATAAAGGTTAATTTAAGAAAAAGCTTACATTTTTCGAATAAAAACGGAATTTAAATAAATGTATCACATGGTACACTTTTTATTACATAATCTGTTATATGATTGTGAATTTTTTTTTTTTTTATTCAAGCAGGTAGGGTCCATTTTTCAGTTTCAAAATATTGATATAAATTTTTTTTATGCGATAACGAATTTAGGTATTGAAAATGATACAAAAATATCTTTGTGCATATTTTGATGTTTTATTTTTTTATTAAAGTAATATGAACTTTAAAAATTCTTCAAGGGAAAGTATACTTTCAACAGCTTTATAAAAGTAAATACAGGAACGTGTTTAAATTTTTTTGTATACAGGATGGTCCCGAATTCATGGTACAGACTTTAAGGGCAGGTGCAAGACATTGTAACAACCATTTATTGTATAGAAATGTGAAGTGACGCGGGAGGCACAAACTGTTCAGCACATGAGCTATGAAGTCCAGCTGCAGTGTACTTCGCTGTATCACCCACTCGCAGTTGGAGTAGTCTGTCGGATTCAAAGATTGTACTCGCTGAAAATGGAAGAGTTTTAAGAGATTTCGATTTAACACTACCCCAGAAGTACTCAACCTTTTTTTCTGCCGGGCCGCATACACACGTTAGCTATTTTACGCGGGCCACAACATGAGAGTTGATGGAAGGGGAGGGGGAGAAAACTGCTTTTAAGACATAGATAACAAAGAAATTTTGAAATGTGTAAATTGATCAAGATATTAAAGTTCTTATTTTGCTTTTTATAATTATTATTTTTCATATTTATTTATGCCACTAAATTTTTCTAAATTTGAAGCATTTAAGAATCACTCTTTCATAATTTCTGCATCAGTAAACGGTTTCATATGATTACCAATAATGTAACAAGTCTCATAGGGGGTCTTTGTTACCGCTGTGACATCACCACTGGCAAGACACATTTTTGCAGCTGTAAAAATTATTCAAGAAAACCTATTTATCACCTCTTGAAAGAGATTTTCGAGGAAAGGTGTCATTGAATGTATGATTCCTGTTTATTGGAATTTTTTAAATACAACACTTTCGTGACAAATCAAACAATTACTGAACCCAGCTTGTTTTTCACTAAAAATAGTCAACTTCCCCCAGTCGTCTTGAAATAAACTATTTTCTTCGAATATTTTTTGATTGCAGCATGTGAAAGACAGTTAAAAATTAGTTACACTAATAAAATGGTTGCTACTCCACTGTTGTCTATAATAATTAATCAGAAAAAAAATAATATCAATTCGTAGCCATACGACATCGACAGCAAAAAGAAAAATTGATACATTTGATTTTTAAACAAAGAATTTCCCACCAAATTTTCATAAATAAATGAATTTCTAAGAGCAATGGGCCATTACCGGGCCACTTAAAAAGGTCCGGTAGGCCGCATGTAGCCCACGGGCTGCAGTTTGAGTATCGCTGCTCTACACAAACGGTCTGATGACTCACACTTAAGTAATAAGCAACAACTCTTGTACTTGACTCGGGTCTATTAGCCACAACGTTCAAGATGCCTTCTTCCAGGATGGGACTGCGTACAGCTCTTCGTCGACCAGCATCATGTCTAGTGACGTAAAACGAACGTGCTTCACGAAGTCGATGATGTAACCGCGGAAAAATTCTGAGGTCCAACATTCGTCAGTTAGGAAACTGTGCGTGATACATTCGTAGCGTAGTTCTTCTGTTACCATTTACACGGTCGTACATGTAAGGCATGTCTGCATTTTCGGCATACGTAAAGTCTCCCATCGTAGATATCAGCACAATTGCGAATAGGGCTTTCCCGTACTGAGATGTATAATGTTGAACGGTGGTTAGACATCCACTACCCCCTACCGGCAACGCAACTAACCGATAACTCCATTTCTCTTTCCGTTTATTTCCCCTGTTTGTGCCTCACTGCGTCATTTGCGCCCATACATTCCTATGCAATAAATGATTGTTGTAATGCCCTGTATCTACACTTAAAGATTTTACAATGAATTCGGGACCACCATGTATATATTTTAATGAATTAAAAAATTAAATTATAAACAGCAATTCTTTTCAAATTACAATTTTTAAAATTTTGACCAATTTTTTAAAAAAAAGCAATTTCTAAAACTAATAAAAACAGATCACTTTAATCTGCGAGAAAAGCACTTGAATTCTAAATTTCATTCATATGTCTTAAACCAGTGGTTCTCAAACTTTCACTACTGGCGCCCCCCTTTTCACTCACAATTTTTATCGCGCCCCCTTATACATTAATAATGTACTGAATGCAATAATAATGCACTTTGACGCTAAAGCTACAATACAATCATAATTATAAACCGTACAAATTAACAAGATAAGTATTAAATTTTGTATATCTTACTTTTAAGTAATATTTTTTTTTTTTTTTTTTTTTTTTTTTAGTTCGATTCACTATAAAAGCGTGTTTTTAGTTTGTTTAAAAACTATAATTTATTTTATAGTTATTTTTACTATACACTATAAAAATCACAATTCCAGTGGATAATTTAATTAAGAGAAAATATACTTACCCCTACTTTCAAGGACTTCTCAATTTTTCTTAGAAAATTTGAGAAAAAATCCAATAAAACTAAAGAAAATGTTCTAAATAAATAATGCCCTTAATAAAGGACATAAAACACAGACACTTTTCGCTAACAACACAGGAACGTTATTTTCCAGCTAAACTCAAATCAACTCAAACGTTTCATTTCTCACGCTTTTCTGATATTTACTTTCGCTATATATATATATATCTTTATTAATATGCATTATTTCAGTAGGTTCTTCAATTTCTTCATCAGTTTCAACTTCCTTTAATAGGGATCACAGATGCCCATTTTTTTAATATTCTGCTTATTTACATTTATAAACCATAATAAGTCGTACAACACAGCAATCAAAACTACAAAATTGTTCATGGGGAAAGTGTAGCATGTTCTAAAAAATAATTGTGTAAAACGTTTTTCATTATGCATTATATGTTTCAGAATACTCATGCTTATCCATATATCATAAAACTCTTTCACATGGAAAAAAGATGAAACAGAAATATATTATATATATTTACAACTTCCCTAAAAAAGACGGAGATAACCATACCAGTAAGTTCGAAGGTCAGCTAAAGTAATATTTTAGGTTAAAAGAAACGTAATAAAAAATCTCTCATCGTTTGATATCGTTAAAAGAAACGAAAAAAAAAATCTTTCATCGTTCTCATATTGACCGCAAAGCAAACAAAATATTTGTTTAATTTGGTTATAGGATCAAAGATGGCTAATGAGCATTTGAAGTGGAATCTTTTATTTTTGATGATCACCAGATGATAAAAATAAATTATATCAGTGTAAATGTGTATTTTTTATTATGTCAGAAAGCATCTTGTTTTACTTCATTCCAAAAAATTATTTTTTAAACTTTTTATTTTCAATATGCTTGCGCTCCCCAGGGGGGCGCGCCCCACAGTTTGAGAAACACTGTCTTAAACGGATATTGATATGTGTGTGTAGGAGAAAATAAAGCAAGTTGTTCGTCGTTAAATAATTTATCTTACTGGCGCAAGGACCACATTCACCTGAGCTGTACCGAACACTCGTTTATTTACTACTAATAACTTTTATCATTTAAATACTTGTTAATGTATTTGGTATTTGGACATAAGTTGAGTGAGTGAGCGTTAAATTTACGTCTCACTCTCATAGCAGTCTCTTTAGCAGCAGGCTTGGGTGCTAGAAACTTTGATGCAGAGATAGATGCTTTGAGACAAGCAATCTGCCATCTGACCAATCTATTACTTTCTATAGACGAGCTGTTTCCCTTGAGGATTCTTAGTCTGCGATCTTCACTCTCTGCTCTTAACGCAATAGCGACTCAGTTGAGGTAGATGAGGTCAACAGTGAGGTCTCAGTTGAGGTCAGCAGTGCTAACTGGACTATTGTCTTTCAATGGATCCTTAGTCATTGCGGCATCCCAGACAACGAAAATGCGGACTTTCTGGCAAAGAATGGCTTCAATCTCCCACAACCTTCTGTTGGCTTGTCATGCAGACAGTCCTTTTTAAATATCTCCAGATCCGTAGGAAAATACATTTGACGAATTCAAGAGGATGATGCAAGGGGAAAGACCTGGGAGACCCTGCTCCACATCCCAGTCCCAATGGGTCTTCTTAGACAGGTTTTCTCTACAGTTTTTAGAACTTTGATCGATCAAGACTTTCTTCATCAACAGCTACACCAAATTGGTGGAAAAGGCACTCCAGACTACCCTCTGTATTTTGGGGGAGAGGCTATGAATTGTATTCACCTGACATTTAATGCTTCCCTGACCAGCACAGATTTTAACTTTTCTTTGGTCGATTTTACTACAAAGCCTGATTTACAATGAGCTACTCGCAGGGAGATTGCGGCTATGACGTTTGAGATAAATAAGGGCAGCGTGATATTGTTTAATGTAAACATTTAATTTATTTACGTCACAGCTATTATTTACAGATTATACATTGAACTTATTAAACTTATTCAAAGACTACTAGAGTTCAAAACAATGGTTTGTGAGAGGAGAGTTACCTTTCGTGCGTTCGCTCCCTTCGAGGGTTCGAAGCATCTCTCCCTCTCTCTAATTCAGGGATCAGGGGCCGGTGCCTCTTTTTAGCATCTCTTTACATCCTGCTAGTGGCGGGAAGGGGTCCCTCTTAGGTCAAGGGGTTGTGGGGGAGGTCCAAGGCGGACCACGCAATTACTTTCGAGATGCAGGTGCAGGATACACATGTGATGATGATTTCCGCAAAGAGGTCGATTCACAGCTGGGAGGCAAAAAACGCTACACGGCCTATTCCTCAACGTAATTGAAGAAATAATTTACGTCTCACTATAAATCTGCTCGTGGGCTACTTATATTGGCGAAGGACTCTTTAGTTCTTAACTATGGTCAAGTAACGATGGACATAAGATGAATGAAGGAAGAAAAAGTTAAGTATTAACTGGACAAAGAAGGTCAAAATAGGGAAGAAATCTCTAAGGGATTTATGCACATTTGTGTTCACTAAGGGAAAACATTCTTCGAAAAACAGAAATATTACTAAGGCACTTCAAGGGATTATAACTCTCTTTCTTAACTAAAAAAATGGTCAAGTATCAGGAACTATGAAAAAATATTTAATGTTTAGGTTTAAGTTGAAAACAAAACTAAAAAGAAATTAATGATTTGGTCTTAGAAACTAAAAACAAACACACTCGCTCGCTTACAGTTAGAACAAATTAAAATACTAATGCAAATTAAATAAAAAAAAACTGTGCGATTCCCTCGCACTACAGACCAGTCAGTCACATTTTCAGCGTTCACCAGATTCGCATTTAAATTTTTCAGGAACAAATCTAAAAATGTAAATGAAGTAGATAAAAAGTCAGCAAATTTCTATTTTTATTGATATATTCAAAGCTAAATAGGAAAAACTCGAGGGAGAATTGACAAAACTGCAAGTTTCAGAAATATTGAACAAGTACATATTTTTTTGCTGTTCTTTTTCAAAATTTTTGTCCCTTTCTTCTCTAAATTGAAGAAATAATTTATCTCAGATTTAACTTAGTCACCTGACTTTATTCTTAGAACTACTCAGTTGAAGCTAATACGAAGGTTGTTCAGTACAGTAATGTCCTGAAAATTCGGTACTTGATTACCCTGTAGTCAACAACTCGGCCACACCCTTGGAGGTAAAAAAATCCCCTCGTGCAGACCCGTGCGTTATATCCGATGTAGAAATTATTGCTGCTGTCAGAGTCAATGAAAAAATTGCCAGAAAATGATGAATACCTTAACGGTGAGGCTACCTCACAAACTCCTACAATAATACATAGTGAGGGACTAAAGGTTGTCGAAATCACCCTTCAGTATCTTGAAAAAGGTGTATCTATAATGGACTCACTGTTCCTTCGTCTTTGTGAATTGAATGCTTTAAAACGCGAGGAAAAATATTAGAGATTTGACCCAAGTCGCTAAAAGTGAAGCCAACGTAGTTGTATATGTAATTCCTTAAATAATTAGTTTCAGTCAATTAATTTTAATAAATTATAACTAAATTATCGTATATTGTATAGAAAACTTTTTGCTCAAATGAGCGCTGTAAAATGTGAGAAAAAAAACCTTTTTAAGTTTTGACACAAGTCATCAAAATGGTCACTAAGTGTTGCCAAAAATGATTCCAACGTAGCTGTATTTGTAATTCTTTGAATAATTAACTTTAATCAATTAATTTTTATTAATTATAACTAAATTACCACATTTTCATCCAAAAGCAATCGTGTATATAAAATCTTAGCTCAATTGAGTGCTTTAAAATGTACTTTATTAACGATTGAAAATTTGAACAAGATAAAGGGATATTGTGAATTAATAGTAGGAATTGAATATTTGCGGCTAGATCTTGAACCGCGTTATAGCAGAAAGAATTGATGTAAAAGTATTGGCTATATGTATAAAAACTGCTTACATAGCACCGGAATTTTTTTTAAAAAATGAACACAGTGTGTTGGAATGCAATAACTGTAAAAAGAAAAACAGCAACTTTAGAATGTATTTTTTTTTCAGAACAAGTTGTTGAATATGTTAGAGCAACTCCCTCGTATGTAAAGAATTCCATTTCACAACGTACGTCATGTTGTTAAGAAACGGAAATTTATTCCGACTTCCGTTTAGCAAACGTTCATCCTCTTCAGAACGGTAGATCACTGTTAGAACGAACAAATATTGTGGGTTGTTAAACAAGAAAAGCAGCCGGAAATCATTAAACGCTCGAATAACTTCTAAATTCTATTTTAATTTCCAACAAGGAGGGAAAAAATAACAGCCCTCCACAGCAGGAAGACCAGTTTGTTACGCGTTTCAATAGTGTTCGCATCCCAATCTAGTTTCAAAAAGAGGAAACATATTTGTCTGTGATTTACAACAGGAAGATTCCTTTATGTCATCCGCCGGTATATCTTCTTATATTCATTGCAGAAATAAAAAAAAAATTACAAGTTCAAACGCTTCCATTTTATATGAACACAAAAAAGTTTTAAGTTTTGTATATAATTGAATTAATATTAGAAACACATAACGATGAAATCTTGGCATAAAATAAATTCATTATTCAATATTATTAAGTATGCAGCCATTTACTTCATGATTAATCACTATATATATATATAAATGGATGTTTGTATATATGGCCTCGCTTCACTGCAACACCGTTCAACCGACCAATATAAAAATTGGCATGAATATGTATTTTTTTGTGAAGAAAGTTTTTTTTGCTACCCTCTTTGTTGCAGCTCCCCACCAGGTGGCCCTAAAATATATCAATTCCTGCACCGTTCAATTAAGTGCCAACATGATTGTTAAAAAAGATACCAACTTGGCTCAATCACTAACGTTTCGCTATGTTTCCATTGAATCCCCATTATAATGTAAGAAACGTCTTTTCTTGCGAATATTACAATTTTAACATAAAGTAAATACAACAGAAAGTGATATTAACGTATTACTCATTCAGATATAAATTATTTACACTCTTTTAAGCGTTCATTATAACAAATGTGTAAAAATGTGTTACTTTTGCTGAGAAGAGATTAGCTTAGGAAGGTGTTTCATAAATCGACCCACAAGGGAGTTACAAGGGCATTATAAATAAAATTTTAAAAAAAAATCCTTTTTATCAGTTATGAGGCAGACGAACTTAAAATACAACAAATGTGATATTTTGTTAAACTGAGACATGTGCTGAAAGTTGTTTTTTTTGTTTTGTTTAATTTGCATCTCACGTATAATAAACTTCTTTACCTTTCAGTTTTTCGATTCACCCGTGCGAAGAACGGGTAAAACAGCTAGGGATTACATATGCGTAAACAATGTTGCAGTTGGGGAGTGGTAAGTTTTATTTATTTATTTATTCCATCATTAAGGGATGGATTTAACAGCTGTTGAATGGATGAGGAACTCTTGTGGAGTGAGTGTGAATATTAACGACGCATTGTTCAGCTACACGAGGAACTTTGGCAACGTAATTTTGAGCCATTGTCAAGTGACGTGAACGACACTTGAGCCGGCACCCTCTCTCCTAACTACCAAACCACCATTTCAGTGCTCGACAGAATTAACGTGCATCGCTCCCCTACACGTCGAGTTTTTAGTGGTACTAGGCTCGAACTCGTGACAAGCCAGCTATGATCTAATACCTTGACCAGTTGGCTTCAGCGGCCACATATTCTTGTGGATGATATGCAATATAATTTACATTTAGACACTTAAACAACACACCTAGGACAAAGGACTATATACAAAAGACGATGAACACACGGTTACAGTAACTATATAAAAAAAGTAACACCCGGGGAATTTTTGCTGAAAACGGGAGTATTTATACAAAGTGGCAACCGAAAATTCCAAAACACACTTGACTTCTGGAGACTCCTCTTCTGATTAGACCAGATAATCTGAGGATGCTCGTAGTCTGAGGATGTTATGAAATTCTTAAGAGGTGTTGGAAAGCTAAAATCTTATTTTTTTTGACAATTTGAGATTTTTACATTTTTAAATTGTATAAATTTCAATCTTTCTAAAAACACCTTACTTTAACCTCTAGGGTAATTAGAAGCCCTTAAAACCTATTTTTAAATAATCGTTGAAGCTAGACCACGTCCATTTGAATGGCGAAAAATGTAAACAAAATACTTCGTATTTGCTTAAAAATGGAAAGTCTGATATAAACCAAAACATGTATCTTTTATTGTAAATTGGGCCTTTTGCTTTTTTTTTTATTTCCTAGACGATTAAAAGCCTCACTGCATATATTAAAATCAATTTATCTCAAAATAAAAATTTTGATGTTCGATGTACTTTTTCTAAGAAACTACTGTTCACGGCTATGTAATATTTTTATTATGTATTTATAATAATAGTTGATATATACTGAAAAATGAGAGCTTTTTGTAAAAAACTCAAAAAATTATTTTTTACAAATTTTTTATGTGAAAAATGGGTCAAATTTAACTAAGTTTGACAAAATATTTTAAAAATTACGAAAAAAAATCGAACTTGGCTGAATGCTCATTTTAGTATAAATGAAAAACATGTACTTTAATTGTATGAACAATTTCAAACATGTACATACACTCAAGAACATTGAAAATTGCGACCCAAGAAGGAAGCTAAGTACAATCGCGAAACTTTGCAAATAAGTACAGCGTAATGTGACATGCAAATGATCCAAGTTTTGGGCCAATACGCATGCTCATACACGCCGAGGTGGCGCTACAATCAGGAAGAGGGTGCTATATAAGCCAGCGCAAATTCGAAGATTCATTTAACTTTTACCCCCATGGGCAGCCAGCCTGAGGCTAAATTCACTTCTACCTCCAATTCACTGAGAGAGCAGTCCTAAGCTCTCAGCACCGTATAAAACTTTAACTCCAAGTAGTCATCTCTAAGCCCCTCCTCCCGGATTCCATCACCACAGCCAATCGCCGACATGTCACTCCGCAGACTGAAAAAACCAACGAAGTCAAGTCCTGCATCACAGACATCATGATATGGGATTGAGGACTGTTTATCAGTCCAGGTACCCCAAAATAGACTGTCATCCACTGAAGATTCATAAACGTGACGATTACCCACCGATTGTAGGAAGACTTTGGTAAGCTTAACATGCCAGGTAAACGTGCTAGAAGACATTTCTCACAGTTAAGCGAGTTTGAGAGAGGCCTGATCATCGGGATGAGAACTGCAGGCTGGTAGATGTGCCGTATTGCTGGCTAGGTGGATCGTTCGGAGTGTGCCGTTAGAAATTGTTGGGAGCAGTGGACACGAGAAGGTACCCACGCGCGGAAAACCGGGTCTGGAGCGACCAGGAAGGCCACGAGGAGAGAGGATCGAAGGATGGTGCGGCAAGCACTCGTAGACCCCACAGTGACTCGTTCAACGATACGAGCAGACGTAGGTGTAGCAATTGTTCCACAAACAGTTTCCAGACACCTTGCAGAAACAAATCTTAAATCCAAGCGCCCTTTCCGTGCACTCCCTTTAACACCGTAACATCGGCAACTGCGTCTATCGTGGTGCCAAGCCAGATCAATGTGGAATGTAACAGATTGGCCAAAGGTTGTGTTTAGTGATGAATCCCGGTTTGTTTTGGGGGAAGATGATAACCGTGTACGGGTGTGGAGGCGCCCTGGTGAGCGGTTCAATTCCCCCCACATTGTTCTACGTCACACTACCCGCACAGCTGATGTAAGGGTCTGGGGGGCATAGCCTATGATAGCCGGTCCAATTTAATTGTGATGCGTTGAACCTTAACGGGCCAACGTTACGTTGATGATATTCTTCGACCCCATGTAGGACCTTTCCTAAATGGTCTCTCAGGGGCAATTTTCCAGCAAGAGAATGCTCGTCCGCATACAGCAAGAGTTGCTCAAGACTTTCTACGTCATTTTCAGACTCTTCCATGGTCGGCCCGCTCCCCCGATTTGTCCCCTGTTGAGCACGTGTGGGGTCAGCTGAAACGGAAGATGCCATCGTGTCACTCTGTACAAGATTTAGAGTTGGCTGTTCAAGATTTGTGGGCCCATCTGCCTCAGGACAACATAAGAGGTCTAATCAACTCAATGGCGGACCGTGTGGCGGCATGTATTGCTGCTGGATGTGGTCCAACGCGCTATTGAAGTTGCCCAGTATTTGTGTCGTTGCACACCCTGTATTCTTTCAATTGTCTTATTTTTTAGATGAAGTGGATCTCTCATATGTGTCATTATGTGTATTAAATTCTATTTCAATCCGATGCTTTCTTCTTGGTTCGCTATTTTCTATGTTCCGGAGTGTATAACATATTTCGAGAAAAAGTGCATCGAAAACAGCCAATTTAACATTGTCGGTATAGAGGTTTCCTACTCTTCTTAATTTAAGTACGCTCAGGTTTTAATTTCAAAGAGATAAAGTTACGGTTATGTCCCGTTATGTAGATAATTCACACTTACTTATTTGCGCGATGTCCTGGAGGGTCAGGACCATTAAAAAATTACAAAATTATAAGATGAAACCAACGTGAATTATATGTATGTGCTTGTGTGTGCATGTGTCATGAAGATTATACTTTAGCTTCAAAAATAGTAAATTTGGAAAACTTTATTAACGGAAAATAGCAATAGTTCAGACAGATATCATTTCCCGAAATCATTTCAGTCGTGTTCGAAATTAATTTTTATCGCTAGTAAAACAAAAAACAAAATATTCTAAAAGAAACTGATGAAAAAACGCATTTATGACAATTAACTAAACAAAGACGAAATAAAAGCAGACATGTTTAAACAAAAACTCACTTTTTTATGATGATGAACTAAGCTTTGCATTGATCTAGTTCAAAAAATGATGTTTTGTCATTTTTGATGATCTCAGAAACAGAACTGAAAAGACTTGCAAATGATCTGTTTATTACCTAGAAACAGGATATGCTCAAAACTAATAATTATCATCTACAGTTCTAGATTGTCATTTTTTGGTCATTGTAAGGGGAAAAAAGAGACTCTCCTAAATTAGAAACAAATGTAATGAATTCGAATAAGGAGTGGGGTTTCTGTCACCGTTCTGCCTCATCGTTAAAAATAGCTTTCATTTTTGTGTTTGAATAATCTGATAGAAAATATGTAAGCTAGTAATTTGATCTCCTTTATTTTAATATGAAAAAAAACTGAAGTGGGGAGTATTGGCAATGTTTGTGAAGTTTGATAACTTTAACGCAGAATCATAGAGTCTCTTGTGCCATAGGAAGATGTATATTAAATTATTTATTATCTCAGAGAACTCAACGCTTATTCATCTTTGCTCTAAAAAAGGGTTTCGAAGGCTCAAGGTTAATTGAAAACTCATCTTGAGGAATAATCAATATTGATGCACTTTAAATAGGGCTGAAACTCAAAGCCTTCCCATAGTGTGGTATGAATGTCTGAAGACTGAATGAGCAGCCCAAATGTCATTCTTGTCACTTGAGCATTGTTAAAAAATTCATTATTTGTTGCTAATAATCAAATATAACAAAAAAAGCAAACTCTTCTTCCCAGCAATTGCATTCTAGAAGAAAATTTTGACATTATATTGAAAATTACTCATTTATAAAATTTTTCTACATTCTTACCAGCTTTAAGGGAACCACAGTACTTTAAGAAAAGAATATATATATGTGCATGTATACGTATAAGATATTTGATATTACTGAATTTTTTTTATTTTTTTCTCTCTTTTAACACCTTTTATGGGGATCAATGGTTTTATGGTGGTCGTTTTTTAGCTGACTGTGTTTTGTCCTTCAGTTTAAAGGTTCATTTTCCAAGATGATATGTTGGATATTTTGGAATACTAGGTATTCTATAATACCCTACGTGCGGCAATGAATATTTACAATTTGTTGTTTCATTTGTAATAGACTTCATGCTATCAACTAAAAAAACCAGAAAATAAAGACGCATAATGTATGGAAATGTATGGACGCAGAATGTATGTAGGGAAATTTGGATTCAATGATTCAACTGTTTTCTGTGCATTCATCTTAAATGTAATGGAGCACAAGGAGATTATACTTGCAACTTTTGAAAATAGACTCAAAAAGCAGAAATGATTTTCATTCATTTTTAAAAATTTGGCTTTCATAACTAAAAAAAAAAAAAAAGTGTGTCAATTCCTACTTAGATCAACAAAGAAAAATTTTATTTTAGCTACTTTATTATTAAATAGTTACAATTAATAAAAGTATGTTTATTCATATGACAGAATCACAAAATTAAACCAACGTGGCTGTACCTGTAATTCTTTCAATTATTAGTTTCAGTCAATTTTAATTAAATATCATTAAATTATATCGTATTTTTACCCAAAACAATCGTGTATAGAAAATTTCAGCTCAAATGAGTGCTTTAAGATGTGAGAAACAAACCTATTCAAGTTTTGACACAAGTCACCAAAAAGTCGCTATGTCGCCAAAAATGACGCCAACGTGGCTGTATTTGTTATTCTTTGAATAATTAGTTTTAATCAATTAATTTTTTAATTATAATTAATTTAATTTAATTTAATTGTATTGTCATCAAAACAATCATGTGTATAAAATTTCAATTCAATTGAACGTTTTAAAATATATTTTGTTAACGATTGAAAATTCCACAAAGATAAATATATAAAGAGTGTGAGCTAATAGTTGGAATTGAATGTCTATATTTTATGAAGTTTTAATTAGTTTACCAATGGCTTAAGCCACCTATTCCGTATATATTACCCTACTATTCTCCATAATACCCTTCGTCTATTATTTTTATTTAAAATAATTTTTTTTAAAACAACAAAATAAATATTTTTGTCAAGTAATAATTCCTTACAATCGCTTATAGAATATATCTATGATGAATTTAGAGATTTTAATTGAAATCTAGTCAAGTTGTTTTTAGGAATGTAGACATGGTATACCATAACACCCGACTCTCTTCTAATTTTGATAGTCGAGTTAGGGCTTCGAAACCTGGGGTCATTAAAGATGCACCGTGTAGAGGGACTGAAATGTTTTTAATCTACCGAAAGCTCTAAAACGTCATGCTGGAATGGTGGGGAAGTTTGAAGGGAGGACGCCAGCTCAAGTATTATTTAACTCAAGTTCATATTTAAGCGGTCTTTCACGAAAAGCTCTCGTTTTATTTTATTATTGTGACATTGATAATAAGTCAACTAATTAAAATTGTGCTAAAACAGCTTAAATTTGCTTAGAAAGATAAATTCTACTCAAAAGTTCAAATGTAATACTACTATGAGTATTAACTAACCGGACTTGTCTTAAAAATTAGTTTTATTTATAACAACTTACAAATACCTCTCTCTTTTAATCCCCTTCAACATACTCTCCTTCCCTGTCAATGCATATCTGCATACGAGTTATTCATCGTTCAAAGCAGTGCTTTGACTCATTAGGTCTTCAGTGTAAGTCAGCCGTTTTTTCCTTCGCCTTATATACAGATTAAAAATGTGTTCCCTTGAATGCATTTTTCACTTTAAAAAACAGGTAGACATCGTGTGAGGCGACATCATGTGTGTACGGTGGATGCTCGAGCACAGTAATACGTTTGTACTAACATAACTGTTTTACAGAGAGCACAATGTTTACCGGGGCGTTGTCTTTATCAAGTTTTTTGGCACCAGTTTTGCGTAAACTTTCATCCTATGCAAATTCTCAGGGGAAAGTTTTTTTTTATTGTCTTTTTGTCAATGTTCGTAACATCTGATATCATCCGAACACTCAAACTTCTTTGCGCCCGTTATCATTAATTTTTTTTAAAATGTTTTCACCAGTTCTTGATGACACAGCTCGACTAGAACGCTCATCTTCGAAAGCTTTCCTAATTCCGAAAATCATTTGCACCACTAAAAAATTTTAACCACAGTAAATATGCAGTTATCACTAAACACACACTTCTTTTAACAATTTAAAACACTAAGTTGGAGTTATTATTTTCTTTTTTTTTTTTATTTCACAAGGAATTTCAAATTCATGCGCAGCTCGAGTTTTAGGTTTATCTTGATCGCGGCTCTTCGACATGATGAAAGACACAAGGATAAAAGACAAACTGAACTAGATAGAGGGATGGGGAATAACGTGCCACACACAAATTCCAGAAGATCAAATTCAACTATATTCCATTCCCACTCCTTCACACCGTGCCTAACCGCTAGCGCATGCGCAGTCCGATAATTTACTGTCACATCTTGTATATCCATATTTTGCACATAAAAATCATTATTTAATCAAAATATTACGATAATTATCATTATCGTATAATAATGCCTTTGAAGTTTCGATTTCAAAATTATTATTTCAATCGCAATTTAATCTCAATTTTAAATTCTTTCAAAACTTCGAGAAAAATGACAACCTTTGTTGCTCGTTAAATTTAGCTGGTTTTCAAATTTTTGTGCTGAGGCGTTAAGAGTATATTCTTGCTCAAAGTCTTCGTCACATGGTTGTATCTTAAAAGTAATATCGAACTTTTGACATTCTAACCAAACAAAACGTTACGTTTTTTTAAAAAAATACAAATTTCTTGTATTCCCCTGAAGAACTTTATTTTTGTTTCATTCTGATCTTCAAAAAAGTTCACAACACATATAATTTTAATAAAGTGTGCGGTTGATTTCTTTGTAGTGACTTTTGAAATTCATCCAATTTTTTTATAAGTAAATTTTATAAGTGATTTTATAAATAAGTGAATTGTAGACAAGCTATACATTAGAAACCAGTTAATTGAAATATATTTACTTTTTGCTCTATAAATTAAAATACTATTTGAGGGTAGTAGCCTAGGGTCTATGATCCCAAACTTGTCTCCGGAATGTCGCGGCTTCGAGTTCTGGTGCGTTTAAAGATCCACCGTGTAAAGGGAGATGATGCACTTTAAATCTGTCAAGGTTCAATGGTGAGGTGTGGTAATTAGGAGAAAAGGTGCCAGTTCAGGTGCCACCCACGTTACTTGACTGAGGTTTGAAATTGCGAGGCTCGTTGCCAATAAACCTCGTGTTGCTTTATGGTACGAAGTTAATAAAACTCTCCCTCGCTCGCATTTAATATATTGTTTTCCCAATGGATGTTTGAATTAATTTAATTCAAGCTTTCGTCGGGTGCTGAATATTGCCATGATTTAATTTTGTCGAAAGTACCAGAGCGAAATTGATACTCAAGGGATCTTTTACATGCAGCATAATCATATGACATGCATACCTACGATTTTCACATCCAGAAAATCCATAGACTCCAGCCGGGCTCGAATCCACAACCTTAGTTTTACGAAGTGGGCAAGCTATCTCTAAGCCCCCGGAGCCTACGCGATTTAATGTATTATAACTACTAAAAACTAAACTCAGTGGCGCAGCAACTCGTGAGGGCCAAGGCTTACTGCGCCCATCTCAGTATACGTGACCATTGGCACTGAGGTGAATGGGCAGATGTTCCGATCAGGTGGTCCAGTATGAAGCGAAACCCCCAGTGCTTGGTACACATCGATTGATCCACTAAAGGGAAGAAAGTCTGAGTGGACGTTTCCCAGCTGGAGGATAGAACCCCGGACCTGTGGTGGGGAAGCATGATACGTTACTTCTAGAGGCCACTGGGCTTCTATGCATTATAACTATTAAAAATTAAAATTCGAAATAATAAAAATATTTGAGACACTTAATCCAAAAATAAGTTCATAAATTGAAACAGAAGCTTGTTTTATTTGGCGCATCTCCAAAACGACAAAACAAATTGAATGGAAATAATAAAAGGGCATTATATGACCAGCTAACAAGATAAAATCTTTGTAAAATGCTGAAATTCGTGACTGGAGTTTCTTATCTTCAAATCTCCCGAAACAAGATTTGTAAAACAATTCGGGTAAAGTTTATTTTTTTCAAAAAAAGTATCAAAACTTTAACCATGACATCATTTTCTAAATAATATATTTGTCCAAACATATCATTCTGATTTGTTGTATTGCCTACCTGCTTGTTTTCCATTAGTTTATTTATCAAACATTCAAGAACCTTCTTGCCTGGCTGGATGCCATCTCTTTTCTTTATCTCTGAGGAGCAGCGGGCCAACTACTGCACAGCAATACCCGGCGTCACTGCCAAAGAAAGAATAATAAAAACAGATAAATGCCATCTCTTTCCATTTTGCTCTTATCTTATTCATATGTGAAAGATTTTCGAAATATTTCGTATGATACATTGCAATAAAAATAGATCAACGCCAGTAGATATTTGATAGTTAAAAATATGATTAATAGCGCTGAATATATATATATATATATATATATATATATATATATATATATATATATATGTACAATGTGAGTACACCGCTAAAAATGAAATAGCTGATAACATTTTATTGATGTGTATAACGTACAATTTTTTTTTCTTTTTCGACTTTACTTTGAAAAACAAGTTAAGGTAATTGCAAGTCTCCATTTCAATCCTACTCATATCAATCACACTTAAATACAAAGAAAAGAACGAGAGATTCAAAATGTATTAAGAAGGGATATTGTTATAGTTTTTGTTTAAAATTAATTTTAAAAGGTATCACACTGAGGTGATTCTGCAGAATCTGGAATTGATTTGTCATCAAAATTAAAATTGGATTCATGTATAGCATTATTATTATGGAAATTCGTTCTTTAAATCATTGGTGCGACATTTTCGAGCCATTTTTTATGGATAGGATAACCACGTTCCTTTGTACAACTGCAGTCTTTAAATATTGGGAAGTCTTGCCTTTGGGTATCACCACGGCACCCTTTCACACCGCAAGGAATCCCCTACTCCGCCCATGAGCCGGATGTAACTGAAGGATAAAAAGGCCGACCGCTACCATCCAGAGACCCTTGACAGGGCAAAGAAAGAAGACGACTTGAGAACTTCGCTGAGAACGGATGCAATCTCCTTCCCCACAAACAACAGAATTTGAACTCTAACGAACTAAGTAATCCTTTTAATAACTTCACTGTAATTAATAGCTGTGAAGTAAATAAACCAAATATTTAAATTGATAAATACCACGCTACCATTATTTTTCTGAAACGTCACAATGGTAGCATATTTAAAATTTTCGAATGATTTCTCTCTTCAAAATTTTCATAGTATTTCTAAGTATTAATCAAAGGTATATAAGTACTATCCATCATCCAACAGCTTCCTTGTGTATTTCGTGATAATAAGTTATTGATACCAAGTTTTAGCATAAAGCTTTTGAATGTATTCAAAAACATTTTTATAGCTCTCCTCTTTTGATTTAAAATGAACAGGACGACTTTCTGCAAAGGAATATATTTATCTTTTACACTAACGTAATCTCTCCTTTAAGAGTCGAGTGCAAAGCCAGTTCATAAAAGATCTCTATTCAACAAAAGAAACATGCTTGCCAAAATTCAAGTCTAATATTTGGGAAAGGGGTGATTTTTATTTGTAACACCCTCACAAACTATTTTTGAGTCCAAGTTGGAAAAACTCAATCATAACTTATCTCTACCGAACAAAAGAAACGGGCTTGTCTAACTCCAAATCTGTTAATCTAATTTAAAATCGAAATATTATTATCTATATCAAACACCCTCTTTGTGTGTCGATTATTAAATGCCATTTCCCTTAAATGTTACCGAATCAAAACATATCGCAAAATGTAGTAATTGTTTTCAAAACATGACCCGGAACAGCTTCCCATTATTGGCTGCTTTTCACAGCATTGATGACTTCATACACAGTCACAAACTGTTCTTTAAAAAATAAAGTTGTTTTTAGGAAGAAAAATTCTCTATAAATAAATTTACCTTTTTTAGCGTAAATATATGTGTGTGTGTGGTTACGGCTTCTTTAAAACATCAAAACTCCCTGCAAAATTTTGGAGGGATACGATCACCTATTTGGATTTGTATGTCACAATCAAATATATATACACAAATATTCTCTCAAATAAAACCGTTTAACACGAAACTAAGGGGAGTGAAATAATTTTTCGTGTTAAAGGATATTGCTGTAAAAAAGATATATTCAACAAAAAATTAAGTTTATTAGAGAACATTTTATTTACATTGATATGTGTATATGCATGCATTTAATAAAAAATGCTCAAACACTTAAGTAATTTGCACTCTTTTTTTAAATTATTGTTGATAAAGCAGAGTTATCAATACCAAAATCTTTTACATATTTCCATTTTCGCTTCCATCTTTGATCAAAAACCTTAAGTAGATCCATCTTCGTTTTAAGAGAAATAGCAGTTTGCGCTTTTCCAAGAGTTTTTTGCCATTGTTTATGCACAAAAATTCTTCTAAAATAGAAAAAAAAATGTTGCGAACCAAATTCACTGATTTTACTCACATTGCGATGTACTCTTCACCAAATTTCAAAGTCAACTGCTGAGAGATGAGATGTTTTTGTGTGATGCTTGCAAGGATGGAAGATGAAAGTTGCTTAGATAAACAGCTTGGTTCGTGTCACCGGCTATTTCGAGGGTATTTCAAAGCCAAGCTAGCCTCCTTTGTACGAAACATGGGAAATGACTACTCTTTCATTTCATACCCTCTCTTAAATCTTGCATGCACGTCTGGTGCTTTCCGTTAATTGTTCATTCCCAGAAAGGAAATCTTTCGTGTTAAGCGATTTTCGTTTCGTGTTTAGAGAAAAAAGTGTATGAAAATATACAGTTGTTTGTCGGGACAGTTGTATTATTTCGTGTTAAACGATGCTTCGTCTTAAGCGTTTTCGAGTTAAGGCGTGTTAGAAAGATACAATCATATCCTTTTGACAATTTGAGATTTTGCATTTAGATTGTTTTAATCTTTCTAAAAATACCTTACTTTAACCTCTAGGGTAGTTAGAAGCTCTTAAAGCATATTTTTAAATAATCGTTGAAACTAGACCACACCCATTTGAATGGCGAAAAATGTAAACAAAGTACCACGTTTTTGTTTAAACGTTTAACGTCTGATATAAACCAAAACATGCATTATTGAAAATTGAGCATTTTATTTTTTTTTATTTCCTAGCCGATTAGAAGTCTCACTGTATACATTAAAATCAATTTATCTCAAAATGTAAATTTTGATGTTCTATGTATCTTTTCTGAGAAACTACTCTCCACAGGTATCTAAATTTTTTATGATATATTTATAATGATGGCTAATATATATTGAAATGAGTTTTTTGTAAAAAAAACTCAAAAATTAACTTTTTGCAATTTTTTAATGTGAAAAATGGGTCAAATTTCACAATGTTGGATAAAATATTTCATAAATTATGAAAAAATTCCAAATTAGCTAAAAGCTCATTTCAGTATAATGAGAAAGGTGTACTTTAATTGTATGAAAAATTTCAAGCAAGTACATCATTTGCATGCCAATATTCAAGTCTAATTTGCATGCCAAAATCAAGTCAAATTTAAGTACACATATTTTGAGAAAAGATACATCGAAAACAGCCAATTTAACATTGTCAGTATATACAGAGAGAGAGGTATTCAACTCCCCTTGCGTATTTCACTGCATTTGTAAGTCTTGACAATTCCTCTTGAGTGTCATGTAGTTACTAGTGGATACATGCTATGTTTTGGGCAAAATCTCATTGTAGCCTCATGTGAATAAATGGCTTTTTTAGGTGTACAACCAGTGTAACCAGCATAGGAAACATCACAAGAGAAATTATCGTTTATCGAGATTATATAAAATCACAAAAGTTAAGTAACAAAATGTCTAGTGCGCTTACAAAAGTTAAAAACAAAAGAAAACAGGAAATTAAAATTACAAGTCTGTGCAAATTGCTCAATAAGGCGGTATGGGGCGGTATTGGATATCACTCTCACACTCCTCTAGTATGAATTTCCGGTACTTTAAACCGGCTCGCTCTCCGGTTCTTTCGCCGATAGAAAACATGTGGTCCATGGTTGCTCAACGATTGAACTAGATTACACCCCCAGCTGCCACACCAGATCAACTTTGACAACGTGTGGAAGCTGCTTGGTCTGCTGTACCGCAAGAACACATCCAAAATCTCTTTGAATCAATGTCGAGGCTTGTGGCAGCGGTGATCTTCAACAATGGCGGCTACTCTGGCTACTGATTCTGGCAGGAATCACACTTCACAGAAGTCTATAAATTTAATCATTTGATACTTGGTTAACATGTTATCTACAAAATAAATTTTGTTGTGCTATCTCTTGTCTTTCTTCGTGTTGCATTTACGGTGGCTAGCAGTCAGGAATGATCCGGGATTTAAAATCAGTAAAGAGTGAAATAAGGGAGTAAGAGAGGGAAAAAAGACAAATTGAGCTTAATTCTAATTTTCATATGCTGTAATTTTAAGAATCTCGTGCACTCGGAGCAGTATCTATCATTTCATTGAAAACATTTGAATATTTCGAATTTCGAATCATGGCCATGGGGATGCTCATATGTTGGAGGAGTCTTCACACACAAACAATATTGTTTTTTCCCACAATATATCTCTTTTTCCCCTTAATAACAGAACGAAATGAAAGACAAATAAGACACAAATTTTGCTGCCAGGGGAGTTTGAACCTTGCGCGTTCAAATCTTCTTTCGTCAAAAGTTTTGAAGGTTTTTTTTTATCTACATATATCGTTTCGGGCATAAGGATATTCAAATAGTTTAGCGTGATGAGGACGTTTAATTAACAACACCGTTTTTTAATTATGTTCAAATGACATAATCCCTCATCAATATCCCTTTGCAAATGATTGTTATAATAATATTGATAAACACACACAAGTGTTAAAGTAACGGAAACCTTCCTCGGGAAAGGACTTTTAAAGGAAGGGTTCAGTGTTTTTAAATATATAGTCAAACCTCTATTTAACGAATTAATCGGGACATAGCTTTTTATTCTTTGATTCAGTTATTCATTTTCTGGATATCCAAAAATAAATAGATAAACCAATAAATAAATATTCTTTACATTTACTTTTTGGAAGTTCTATAATAAGCATCTACATGAAAGGAGTTCGGAATCACACATTTTTTATTCTGGTTCTGAAAATACTGGTACCATTGGATGGAATAAGGAAGGAAATTCCAGTCTTAATCAAAACTCTCGCCCTCGGCTACAATTCAAACTCATCTACAGATGCAAAAGTCTTATAATGGGCTGCACCCTTTTCCGTCAAAATTTGCTGTTGACAGAACAGTTTTTCTGTTCCAAACAAAAAGGATGGGTCATTTGAAAAAGGAAAACAATTTTTTCTAATCAAAATTAATATTAAAAAAATCGATTATGTTGAAATACTTCGTTAATTTGGAAATTTTCATACGTTAAAAAGAAACTTTATGCCTTCATTTTCATCGGGGAAAAGAAATTTCGTTAAATCGCGAAATTTGTTATATAGGGGTTCGGTAAATCGGGGGTCGACTGTGCATATATATAGAGATTTTCTGTTCCAATTCTCTCTCTTCTACGAAAGCTTTTTTAAAATGTATTTTGGCCCTAAATCTTTTCAGATATACGTCGCTAACCATAATTTTTTTTTATTAATTACGGCTTAACGAGGCTAATAAACAAACTGAAATGATAAATCACCGAAAATTCTCATCATCAAATAGAGAGTTGATGCAATATTTTATTATCCAGAGAAGTTGAATACTTGGTTCACGAAGATTAGGGAATCTGTAAAGCATTCGAGAACTTTTTGTTGTTTTTTGGGAAGCTAAAGTCAGGATATCGCTTTTGCCCGTCCAAGGCTTCATGCATTTTCATGTTGTCACCTTTTTTTTTTTTTTAAATTTCAAAACACCAAGAATAATGATACCTGAATTACTTTTTATATTAGAAAGTTTTCTGCTATCTGGAAATTACACATTCCAGATAGTCTAATTAATTATATCATTAAATTTAAAAGACTGTGAAATGCGTATTTATACATGAAATTCTCTTCGGGTTATAATCATAATATTTTTGGTCAGAATATAAAATTCACATTTATTACAGTTTTTGTAAAGCATATGTAAAAAAAAAAATGATTTAGATCAGGGGTTGGCAACTTTTCAGCTGCGGCGTGTCAAACCAATCTACCAATATGATTCAGCGTGCTACACAGTAGAACATTTTTTAAAACAATTCACAAAATTAAACAGCATAAAATATAACCATTTTTTTCTTCAACAAATATAATAGAAATTAAATTTGTACATATGTTATGTATTTTTAAGCTTGTTTATTAAAATTAGAAATAGACGACATAAAATATGTCTCCATCATTTCTCCCCATCATAGTTTAATAAAATTACATATAAAAGTTTTGATTCAATCAGTGGCGTATCGGAGACCATTTCAGCCCCTAAGTTGGATTTTACAAAGGGTAGGTACTTGGCGGCAATCAGGCTTTGGGTCTCCTTCAACCCTAGGCACCCCTACGCTAAGGGGGTTGCGGGGGTGTACGTTACGCTACTGAAACAAATGTTTGCACCATCCTGCATTCATATCACAAAATCAGGGGCATAATTTATGACTTTAAATTTGATGAGATTCTGAGTATTCAGTTATTAAACAATTTCGTTGCGGACTTGAAATGTTTTTCATATGGGAAAATATTTTTTTACTTAGATATGTAGAATCAAAAGAGGGAAGCAGATACATGCAAATTAATCTCTCTCCAAACAATTAAATCTCTCCAACAATGACATTCAATAATTTATCAAAATAGCTGCAAATTTATCTTTAGAGTTTTATTCTATCCACTCAAAAATTGACTAATTTTTAGAGTTGTCCAGAGTGCCACTTAGAATTGTACCGCGTGCCACATGTGGCACGTGTGCCATAGGTTGCCGACCCCCGATTTAGCTGATGAACTCATGATGCATAATAATGAATAATTAAATGACAGTGTTTTTTAGTTTCATTAAAGTTTTCAAATAATGCCTCATTTTATTATTAATCATATTACTCAGAATTACTTGGTAATGTGAATTCCACTTAAAAAAAATTGAAATAAAATGTGGAAACAAAATATTAAAAAATACGGTCATGAAACACTGTGTCATTTCCCCCCCTCCCAGAATTACCAGATATTCTCCATAAGGTAATTTGAATATAAAACGCAGAATCCATACAAATATTCGGATTAAATCGATGTGTCTAAATTTAATCAAACAAGCAATCACTAAAATTAAGAAGAATAAAAATATTGTGGTTATTGTGTATTTATTGCATTTAACACACATTTAATCATAAGATATTTCTATTATGATCAAGGAAATCATCAAAAACGGTAACTAATAGTTGGACAAACCTTTGGTTGACTCTTTCGTTTTCAGATGGCGCCACGAGATTTAACTCGAATGATTATATTTTAAATCTGTGCTGCTATCTAGTGCGTAAAATCTGTATGACAACCACATATCAGAAAACAGGCAAAGTAATTATATAAAAATTTGTTCTTCCCAAGCACACACAATCGTATAATAATTAAAACAATTTTCAAATCTCTAAGGAAGAAATGGAATTATATACAAGTTAAGATAAACTCACTCAAAAAGGTACAAAATTGTGTGGAAGCTAGATTTTAATTTTGAAGGGGGGGGACTCAATATTTAATCTGAGCTTCTTTCAGTAACACAGCCTTCCATAAGCCTTTTCCCTCTCTATAACATTACCTACATAGAAATAATTACGAAAAAACTAAATCTTTTGTGTGTGTGTGTGTGTAAAAAATGTTGCAATTGTATAAATTGTTATTAAATTTAGGTATAGATGAACAAATGTCTTCCGATTGTTAAATTACTTCGAACACTAATTTAACATTTTATTACAAACAATATTTATAATTAAACCAAAAGAAATAAAAAATGAGAAGCAGGAAACGAATGATTGTTCATATTAAGAGGTAAGTAAGAAGTAAGAGGTCTATCATATTTTGTGTTCACGTGTAACTTTAGAATTGCATTTAATTTAAACAGAAACAAAAAAGCCTTAAAATATTTTGATATTATCAAGTGAAGAGAGATCTTAAAACGGTGGCGTAGCAAGACTTCAGTGAGCCCCGTCTCAAAAATTTTTGCACACCCATTTTAGCCCCCCCCCTCGCAAAAAAATATTAACAATTTTTTCCTCATATATGTTGGGGCACTTGTAGCTTCGGGGCCCCAAATCATTTATACGGCTGATACGGCGGTAGCTACGCCCCTGCCTGAAAAGCAAGATATATCTTTTCAGACTACGCCTTCTCTAATGGCTCAAACAGAATATCAATAAATTTTATGTAGATTGCTAGTTTACTGCATATATATTCAAACGCATTCCTTATTTTCATATTTTTTTCATATACAATTAAAAAAAATTATAAACTCTACCGTAGACTGCGAATTCCCCTGCATACGTTATTTAGGTCTTAAGGTTTTTGAGATATTCTAAAGAAATAAAGTTTTCACCAAATAAATTTTCATAGTTTTCCGGCTCGATTTACGTCATAATAATTTCTTACATCTTCCCTTCCTCAGTGGCTCGACATCCCAGGGTGGGCCTTGGCCTTCTGAAGAAGCCTTTTCCAGGCCAGCATTCTTCCTGTCAGTCTTCTCCAGTTCTTAGTTCTGAAAACTATGACATATTTTTTAGGCCATCAATCCATCTAAGATTTGGCCTGTCCTTTTTTCGTGTGCAAATTGGTTGGACATTGAAGACTTTTTTAGTGGTGCGGTCTTCGTTCATTCTGATAACGAATCACGCCCGCTTAATTCGTTGTATTTTGATGAAGTTAACAATGTCAGATTTTTCATATGATTGATAGGGCTCTAAATTTGATCTTCGTCACATTCCATTTTCCTGAATTCCTCCAAAAATAAATCTTAAAATCTTCCTTTAGTAGATACTTAACATGTTCTGATGTGTTTGAGACATGGACCAAGTTTCACATGCATGAGTTAATACTGATCTTAAAAGACAAATATAAATAAATACAAAATAACCTTTGTTTCTCTTTTGATTAAATTCGATTTCATATATTTTCGTATTCCATTATGACATCTATTAGCCATAGTAATTCTCTTTTGGATTTCGGTAGTACAATCATTTCTATTGTTAATATCCAAATCTAAAAAAGTGACACTGCCAACAAATTCAAATGTTTACATTTAGAAAAAATAAATATAGAGAATATAAAAGTATAGATGAAAATAAATGTAAATAGAAATAATAATAAATAAGAAACGTAATCAATATGGCATAGTGAGTATCTCAGAGACTATAGACCGTCAAAATACTATTGCTTCCAAACTTACACCCTTTGCCAGAATATATCATTGTTTTTATAGAAAAAAGTTAAAAGTAATAATAACAATATGAAAAAAAACTGCTAAGGTTTTCTTTGCAATTTCCATTCTTGGACAATTTTGTTTTTGAAGTTACTGTATATACACACGATAAGAAGTTATCTTAATGAATGTGCAAGGCGTAGGTCAATCTCCTAATTTGTTTCTTTCACCCTCGGTGCTCTTACATACAATTTTAGGTATATTTTTGGAATTTTTGCTTTTTGATTAATTTTTCAGAGTATTTTAAAAATGTTTATTTGTGATTTCATATTCAACATTGCTAGTGTGGTGCATATCTCTTTTGAGAAATTTTACGCACTTTGGATTTATATATTTTTTACATACTTTTAATCACATTGCTGATAAATTATGTATGTTTTGGTGAAGGGAAAATTCAATAACAATAATAATCCTGATATTTTTAAATTTTATTTTATACTTGATAAAATAAGATACGGGGAGATAAGATACTTTACGAGATATGGGTGTGTAGAAAGGACACTGGCGTACACGCACGTCTTACGGAGGAGAGAAATTGTAATAACTTAAATTGATATCTAATCAAAAAAATTGATTTGTCCTTATTTATAACACTTAATTACTAAATCCTTAAAATCTATTTTGAAACGCATCTCGATTTGTGTTTTTCTAAAACATCAAAACATCATGTCGGTATATTTAGTACTGATTCTTTATATCTTGAATTTTTGACAGATTTATTGGCAATTCCAAAATTAATAATTGTTTTCACATGCCTTACTAACCGGGTTGCAATATTCCCTAAGCAATAATGTCATTTTTATAAATAACTAATTATTCTGCCTAAACACGTGAGTGTACTTTTTATGCGTTTTTACCTGTTCTTACCTGTATGTAAAAACTTGATATTTGAACAATTACCTATCTCGTATTTTGGCACTTGTTCGAAGAGCAGGCTCACAGCTAACTGACCTGATGTTTATTATAAATAAATGATGTAATCAAGATCAGGTCGCTTTATTTTTTTCGGCAACGACCAATTTATCATAGTTAAACAACAAGAAAATATTTCGCGACAATATATATATCATAACTCGGAGTAAAGAAAAGTGCAGCCGTTTATCATATGATACTTCATTCCAATGATTCAGCACATCGTTCTGTAGTCCATGCCATGACAAGAGACGAGTACTATTTCAATCGTCGATCTGGGGCTACAGTGCCGTTCTTCCATATGTTTTTAGTAAGTTGGTCGAAGTTGAAGTCAAAGTACTTATGCAGGAGGTGGGTTGAGTGGCCTGGAAGGAAGTTTACCACAACTGGCATATAAAGGGCTGGGGACTCATCTCATATATATATTCTTGAACTACAGTAATATTCTTAAACTATCTATTTGAATGCATTTATCGGCATTTTCTGTAAAATAATTTTTATACATATTTCATAATTTTTAAAAGGGATTTTATATGAATTTGTGGTGGTATCTAACTAAGCCAGTAACAGCCTCCAGTCAGGAGTTATCACTTTTGTTTAGTGGTATGTTACGTACCTACGAATCTATAGGTCGAGGGTTCTAATCTCTGACATTGGTGACTTTAACTGAAAAGGAAAACGCAAACCTTCTGATGTGTCGTGGTGCCATCTACTCGCAAAAAGAGCACTCAAAAATCGTCAGACTCACTTGACGCAGCAAGCCAAGTCGTCAGATTCACTTGACTCAGCAAAATCTTCAGACCCATTTGACGCAGCAAAAATAAAGTCGTCAGACTCACTTGACACAACAAAAACAAGGTCGTCAGGTTCACTTGGCGCAACAAAAACAACTCCGCTATCCAGACTGTTTTCACGACCATGCATAAATGAAATTAATTTTTAAATTTAAATATTGTAAATATTTTAGATGTGTTCCAATTTTAAATAGGAATTAAATTAATGTGGCTGAAGCAAGAAGAATCGTAATTCCCACAACACGTGATATCCCAAAAAATTAACTGGATTTTTTTCCTGTACTATTATGTAAAGAGAAGGAGACTGTAATTCTTTAAAATCTGGTTTGTTTTATATTGAATCTGTTGGGTGGAAGCGGGTGAACTATTTTTTCTGGCGGAAGGATAACTGTGTGACCTGCCCACGCGTGGTTTTCCCACTTCTCTTCCACGCATTCATTCTACGGGGTCAACTTGCTGACCTGTTGATGTGTGCTTTTGGTCAGACTTGTCAGCTGTGTATAGTATCCGCAATCGTTTTTTCGTTTGTGTTAAATAAATGTGCTGTCCAGAAACTCCTGAGTGGAAATAATTTCACAAAGAACAACAGAATCTTTTTTTTTGTTCGTTTCTGATTCACATGTATTTTCTTCCAATATACAGAATGAAAACTTTCAGTTTATTTACAATCAGGTTTTCTTGATTGTTTGTGTAATTTTTTTAGTTTAATTTTTAAACTGAATATATATTTACAAGACCTGCCTATCCGTGAGACTAAATCCTAAAGTATAACTAAAACTAAATTTACTATATTGCGTTTCGAGTACACCCCATAAAAAAATTTAATGTCGTATCGAATTCAAATACAGTACGAAAAAGTGGGATTGTTAAAAATATGAACAAGAATCATTGGATGCTCATTTCAGAAAAAAGAATGAAAACCCTCGTAAATAGCTAATATATTATTTGTTTGAAATTTATATTATAACAATTTTTCAATATATTTTGTACCATAAACATTCAATCAACAATATAATTTACTATTTGTGTTGTAAAAAGGAAAGTATTTTCTTTAATTTTATAAAAAAATAAAGTTAAATATAAGATAAAAATAACAGTTTTGACAGTAAATTAGAGTAAAAATAAATAAATAACCGAATCATTTTAGAGTTTCTTATGATGCGTATATATTTGATTTTATTCTTCTCAAATATAGATAGTCATTACATTATCTGTAGCTTTCAAAACTAAGCAGTATTTGACTGATGACTAAGTTTATCAAAAAAAAAAAAAAAAAAAAAGAAAAGAAAAAATTGACTATCGGCAAAAGATTATCATGATCTTTTTATTTTTTCCGTGTTTAGCAAAACATTATTTTTCATAGAAGAAAATAGAAGCATCATGATTGGTTTCGAAGTTTTTGTGGGATTCATAGCAACAACATTTGTTACAGCATTTACTTCATTTCTTCTTTATTGGTGAGTTTATTAATTGCGTTAATTTTTTAAGTTTTTACATGCTGAATTTTATTCATAAAATATTTGTTTTTTTTTTTTTTTTTTTTATTTTTCCTGTTTTTATCACTAAGTAAATTCTCAAAGTAGCAAAAATGTTTGCGTATGAGTTAAAATTATGTGAAAGTCACAATTTCTTTCTTTAGAATAATGCACAGTTATATAAAACGGTTAGTATTATTACACAAGTTGAAATATGTTCATCAATTCTACAACGAATAGGAGTTCCAAGTGCAAGAGCTAATCGAGAACGGAGGATATTTTATTCCATTGAGTAAGCACATTGTTTTGAGAAGAATATTATAAGAGAATTCTAAGCAAGAAAATACATTTTTTTTCTTTAATAAGGAATTTCAAAAAGAATGTCAAATGATTTTTAACAATAAAAGTCTGGATGCAATACATTTATATTCTTTAATAAACGTAGTGAAATGTATATACATGTAAGGATAATTAAATTAGATTAAAAATTAAATTCCCTATCTAGCACTTAAAACATATTTTTTCCATTTCGGCTTCAAGTATCAAACTAATCACCCATTTATTTCTTCCGAACATATGGCCTAGCCAAAAACATGTCTAATTCCAGATCGTTATATTTAATAGCCCATATGTCAGCATTAACTTTCAAGTATCATCATAAAAGCCGAGATACTTACATCATCAGTGTTTTAAGTGGTTTTGGCGTTCTTTTTCTCACTCCGCTCAGCGTCAGAGCTTGTATAGATTTCATTGAATATAAAGATAGTTTTTTTAAAAATTAAGTCTGATTCTGACTTTGAAACATGTCATATATATAATTTCATTTTGTTTGACTATCTGGTTTACCATCCACTTGTGGTAGAAATAAGCTTACATTTTAAACACGGTTCTGATTTTTTCTGTTATGTCGAACATTTATTCTGCACGGGAAAAGTGGTACCATAAAGCAGTTAACCCTAATTCACAGGCCTAATTAAGTGACAGCTTTAGAATTTATAATAGGTCTCCATTTTAGTCCAAAGATTTTTCTATATGTTCAAATAAAATGTTTATTGGAATGCAATTTCTCCCTTGGCCTTATTGTTTAAACAACTTTCTCACTTAGTAATTTATTTTATCTATCTATATCTATATATATATATATCTATATCTATATCTATATCTATATTTCTGTCTATATCTATATCTATATTTCTATCTATATCTATATCTATATCTATATCTATATCTATATCTATCTATATCTATATTTCTATCTATATATATATCTATCTATATCTATATCTATATCTATGTCTATCTATCTATCTATCTATCTATCTATTCTATCTACCTATCTCTCTCACTCTCTCTCTCTCTCTCTCTCTCTCTCTCTATATATATATATATATAAAAGAAATATGTATTATATATCAAAAATAAGAAATAATAGATAAAGAACATAACAAAAAATAGCATAATAAAAATATAAAACCTGAACGTGAAGAACAAAATTATAGAGAAATAAAAAAAGAAACTACAAAAAAAAGAACCTAGCGAGTCAGAAAGCAATTTCGGACTTAGGACCGAATAAGTGGGGTTAAACTAGTTTGAAGGCGCCAATCTTCCCCCTTTGCAACTCAGTAGGAAAACAAAATAAAATAAAATAAACAAAACTTCACATATATATATATATATATATATATATATATATATATATATATATATATATATATATATATATATATATATATATATATATATATATATATGTGGGGGGGATTATGGTACAGTGTTCTAGGGGTCAATGATCACACTCATTTTTTGCTAAACTAACGTTTAATGCTGCACAAAATATACAGTTCTAATCACTACGACGGACGTTTAACACGTATAATAAAGTATTTACAATTCGATTAAACACCTCTGGCTCTTACGACTAGTACAATTGCTGACACTTAATCTTCACGATAGTCTCAGGTATATAGGTGTTGAGAGTGACCTACGCGTCTCTCTTGTGAACAACGGGTGGTGGGTCCCTACTCGGCCACTGTTCTCGTCGCTCTTTTCTCAGCCCCGGATCATCAGCCTCCACGTCTAGAGTCCACTCGCTGAATTCCCACTCCTTCGTTAACTCGTTGGTGGTCTCGTTCCCAGCGCTCTCTGAAGAATGTTGAGGTGGAAGTTCCCCCCCCATACACACATACACACACACACACATATATATATATATATTCTGAACAGATAAAACAGTGCCAATATGAATAACAATGCATGGAACTTAACTATTTTGTTAGCTACACTCATGTCCATAAGTTAAGGATAATTAAGTTCAGGCAAAGAAAGAGACAGAAGCAAAACAAATTTGACTTATTTGTAAAGTCTATTTATTAAACAAAAGGTAAAGAGCAAAAAAGATGCTATATGTTTGACAAAATTAATAAAAATTGCGATTTTTACTCCCTGGAGCAAATTTCAAAAATGAACCTATTTACAAAAAACAGTATAACATGGTTAGTATGATGGTTAATACGGAGTATGTCTTCCGGACGATGCAATACAGGCCTTACAACGCCTAGGCAAGCTCAGTATCAAATTATCAATCTGATCTTGGGGAATATTACACCACTCATCAAGCAATGACGTCCGAAGTTCCGGTAGACAGGTGGAAGGAGGTTGACGGGCTGCAATTCGTCGGCCAAGCATATCATACACATGCTCTATTGAATTCAAGTGCGGTGAGTATGCTGGCCAATAAATACGGGTGATATCCTCCGATTGAAGGCATTCGTCTACAATTTTTGCACGGTGAGGACGGGCGTTGTCGTCCATAAACAAAAATTCAGCACCCATGGCGCCCCGAAACAAACGTACATGTTGTTCCAGAATGACATCTCGATAGATGTGGCCTGTCATCGTTACACTCTGAACATGCAGGTCAGTTCTAGAACCAAGAATAATTCCTCCCCAAACGAGCCATCCTGCACCACTGTAACGGTGTCGTTCAATGGTGTTTTCTTGGAGGTAACGGGTACTTGGCGCTCTCCATATTAAAGTCTGGCGAGAATCAGACTGCAAACTAAACCTGGACTCGTCGGAAAACATCACACAAGACCACTGTTGTGGTGTCCACAATACATTCTCTTTACTCCAGGTTAATCGCAGGCGACAGTGAGTTTGCGGTAAGTGGAACACATCTGACAGGCCTACGAGCATATAGACCAATGTGTCCTAAGCGTCTGTACACGGTCTGCCTTGAAACTGTCGTACCGGTAGCTGAAGAGAGCTGACGAGACAGGTCTGATGCTGTGCTCCGTCTGTTTCTTTTGGCAGTAACTACCAAATACTGGTCCTTATTCGGCGTTGTAACTCGGGGGAGACCTGTGCTGTAACTTCTACTCACATTACCATCATCTTTTAATCGTTGCCAAAGCCTGGAAATGACACTCTGGGCGATTCCAAGTTCTTCGGGTACTTCCAGCTGGATACGTCCACATTCTAGTCGTCCAATATTTCTACCAAGAAAAAAAAACGTCCAAATGCTTCCTTTGTGCCATAACTATGCGGTTACTGCACTGAAAGGTTTTTAAAGCGCTTGTGAACAATTTTACTTCTTTGCCACCATTCCTTATATACCCTCTCTTACACTCTCGTCTTTGTGACGTACTATCCGCTCCATCTGGTGGTTTCCTGTAATTTACATATTCTTCTTCAAGATGTGTGTGATAATTCTACTGGTGAAATTTTTATTTTAGAGTTCAATATCTGTGTGATTCTGAATTATCCTTAATTTATGGACATGAGTGTAGTATGAACATTTTTATGCATTTTAAAACTTGTAGCAGAAACAGCAGATTAACATAGTAACACTTTAGTAAACAATAAAGCCTTTCTCAAGTTCTAATAATAATTATTGCTTGATAATATTGCTTGTTCCAATAATAATAAAAATCTTGTTAATAATGAAATATATCGATATGAAATTGAGAGAGATCATATGAAAAAAGTCTATATACAACTTAATGTAAAAGTCTGAATAGTTTGTTATTAATAAAAATTTTCTACTTTAGCTGAATGCATCGATAAATCCGCATGAAGGCCAAATCACACAGATAATTCATTGCCACGCTTTCATTGAAGGTAACATTACACGGATTTTTCTGTGTATTGTTTTTTATTATAATTGTACTCCCGCATCCATAATTCTTAAGATATATTGAAAAACAGAAATGTGAATGTTCCAGCCAAGGAATGTCAAAAATAACTCAGCATTTATAGAACGCAAGTATTCGAATACTTTACTCATCTTCAGAAAATAATTTATTTAAAAGAAGTATAAATTGCAAAGGTTTCTTATAAACATGCAGATTTCATTTTCTCTTAAAAATACTCATCGAATTATACTTGTATTACCTTTTAATGAATTAGTGCATATAATTCTAAAAAATAATTTTATGAATCAATATAGCATAGCCTTTATAACTTTTTTAATTTTCCTTCTCTCTCCAGGTATTCCACAAGAAATTTCGATTTCTGGAAAAAAAGAGGAGTTGTATATGCAAAACCAATTCCCTTTTTCGGAAACACATTGGAACTACTGTGGAAGGTGTGCGAAATCTCTTTTGATTATTTGAAACATTAAATGTATTACATTTTCCTAATTCATAATATTTTTGAATGGTTCTTCAGATTAGGGTTAAAATCATTTTCGTTATTGATCATTAATCAAACGTAAGTAAATGTAACATTAATGTGGCTGGTCCATGACGAAGGGTATTATGCAGCTTCTCCTTAGGTGATGAGCCACTTGGATATAAGACTGACTAAACCTCATACCTTATACGCACTCTTGACCGGCATGCCCTGAAATCGAGACTTGTACCGCAGAAGACCCACCGTGCAAAAGAAGCCGATGCACGTTAAATATGTTGAGGCTCAAACGTCCTCTCGTTGGTGTAATGTAAAAGTTAGGAGAGGGGGGTTGGTGTAGAAGTTAGGAGACGAAGATGATGCCAGATCAGGTGTCATCTTCGTCACTTGACCATGGTCCAAAATTACAAGGTGCTTCGCCAAAAGCCCTCGAGTAGTTGAAGGGTGCGATGTAAATATTCACTCACTCGGCCAACTTTTTGATAGCAAATTTGTGCAGTTTCCTTTTACATTTTTCAGGATTTTTCCAAAAAAAGAAATCTGATATAATGTTTTAATGAAAATCATTTACAAATATTATTTCCAACCCTGAAATTACACGTTTGGGCAAAAATAATGCAATATATATATATATGTTTTTAAAGTATTTTTAAAACAGGAAAAAATATCTCGTAATATGGAAGGTAACGGATTTATGCACTAGCGCATTTTTGTATTCATAAAAACTAAATTTCCAGATTAAAGCCTCTATAGCAGCCTTGTTTATTTTATCGCACAGCTTTAGATAATATTTCAGAGCCTAATAATTTAAGCAGTTTATTTGAGTTGAGCCATGCATTCGAGATAGAGCTATACTAACGTAGCACTGTACAAAAACACGAGGTCTTTTGGTGACGGACCTCGTAATTTTGAACATCAGTTAAGAGACGAGGGCGACATCTGAAAGTGCACTTTCCTCTCCTAACTACCATACCAACGGGAGGACTTTGAGGTAGACATAATTAACATGCACGAACCCCCTCTGTTCTGTGGGTCTTCAGTTGCACCAGGACACGAATCCGAGACACGCCGGGCATGAGTTCATGACCAAAACTACTAAAATACCATGGTCGTCTTTCGATCGAATTCTGGTTAAAAAAAAAACGAATAAACAACAACAACAAAAAAAAAAAAAAAAAAACAGATTATATTCACCACCAAAAGAAAGAAACTAGATTCTCTACAGGTGCTGTGATCTTATGATAGAAGATTTTCATTTGAACTTTATCCGTAACCGTAATTGGAAGATCCTTAACCAATAAATTGCTATTTTTTTCTGATGGAATATTAAAACAAACAAAAATGCTTGCTCATGAATGTCGGGCAAAATACCACGGTTTTTATTTTTTTTCAATGATACCGCTCTCAGTCTTGTAAGAAAACACACATATAAATATTTATCAACATAAGAAAGAAACAAGTAATATAAAAAAAATTAAGTCAATTCCTACTTAGATCAACAAAGAAAAATTTTATTTTATCTACTTTTTATTAAATAGTTACAATTAATATAAATATGGAAAAACATATAACGGTTTCTTAACATTAAGTGGTAATTAAGTTTCATTAATTATCATTAAAGTATCGTATTGTCATTCACAACAATCGTGTATATAAAATTTAAGTTCAATTGAATGCTTTAAAACGTGAGAAAAAAAAACATTTTAAAGTTTTGACCCATGTCGCTAAAAATGAATTCAACGTGGTTGTGTCTGTAGTTCTTTAAATAATTATCTTCATTTAAATAATTGTAATTAATTATAATTAAATTATCGTATTTTTACCCAAAACAATATTGTACAGAAAATTTCAGCTTAAATGAGTGCTTTAAAACGTGAGAAAAAAAAACCTTTTCAAGTTTTGAAACATTTCACCAAAAAGGATGCCAACGTGGCTGTGTTTGTAATTCTTTAAATAATTAGTTTTAATCACTTAATTTTTATTAATTATATTTTAATTACTGCATTATCATCCAAAATAATCATGTATATAAAATTTCAGCTCAATTAAGCGTTTTAAAATATATTTTATTAACGATTGAAAATTCCATGAGGATAAATAAATAAATATATAGAGAGTGTGAGCTAATAGTAGGAAATGAAAAATGAAACAGATTTATCGGCACGTAATTTTCCTGCTGTAATTAATATTTATATTTATTTTTGTGGGGTTTTTTTATGCGTTTTACATTAAAACGAATTTCTTATGCCTGATATTTTGTTTCGCACTCTAGCCATTAAATGAAATTGAACTCGAAAGGTATTTTCGACTTGGACGAATATATGGGTAAGTTTTCTTCAAATCTAAAACATTCAAAAATTATGTAAAACTTCTATTCTGTAAATTATATTAAATTTGCTTCCAGAGAGGCGTGTGAATGCATGTTGTTTGAGTATTCACCTACGTATATTCATAACTACCTTAAAATCCGGTGTATAACACATACCCATATTTTCCAGCAGCATTTCTTAATTTTTTGGTATATTCACCGTATAACACGCACCCCTTTTTTAAGAAAAAACCTGAAATGTACGTATGCAATGCTATTGTGTTTTGAAGCCATTTGATCGATGTATTATCCCACGATTTCGAAAATAGTTTACTTCTATAATTACAACCTTTTAAGTTCATGAGGTATTGAATTTCTTTGAAAAAAAACTGTATTCCGATCTATGTGGGAATCAAAATTTTTTTCATGTCCATCTCTGTTTTAATTTTGAAGTTATTATTTTTATAACCGGCGTATAACGCGCACCCGTAAATATCAATATTATTTTTTGCGTTAAATGTGCAAGTTATACGCCTCATTTTACGGTATATAACTTTAATTGTATAATGAATTCTTACAAAGTTAATTGAATGTATCCTGCTACTCGTTTCTGGTTAATTCAAGAGTCTTTATAACGTATCAATTCTCATGGTAATATAGAATTTCGTTCAGATGACAAGGTCGACATCTGAATGTGTACCACTTTCCAGTACCACAGTTCTTCTCAAACTTTCAATACTGGCGCCCCCTTTATCAATCAGAATTTTTATCGCGCCCCCCTTATACATTAATAATGTACTGAATGCAATAATAATGCACTTCTTGTCGCTAAAGCTACAATACGCAATCTAAATTATAAACCGTACAAATTAATAACCTAAGTATTAAATTTTGTATATGTTACTTTTAAGCAAAAAAAAAGTAATAGGATAATTATTATGTTATTTTTCCTTTCTCTAATTTTTAAATTGGAACATATTGCAAAATGATGTAGCTGCTTTAGAAGACAAAATATAGATATCAGCTAAATATAGAAAAATAACTCAGAGGGTTAATTTCTAATCATAAACATTCCTTTAAAAAACTTTGCTCTGCAAGACAAGCCCATATAAGTCGCTAATGCTTATTAAACTTGTTCTTAATTTAGTATTAATTAATTAGTTATAAAATACTCTGTGCAGCACTGATACATTAAAAGTGTACCGGCTGAAGTACCCGCTCTTCGCGCACGAGTTCATTTATATGAAAATAAAACATTATTGATATAATCGCTGAATTGTAAGAAGAATAACGCCAAGTCCACGGCACTGTTTACAAAAAAATGTAAAATGATTTTTTAAAAATTATTGCTCAAATTATAATCAGTTTTACGCAAAATGTAATTTTAGGAGGACTTGGTACCCTTTGAACAAATTTCTTTATTTACGTATTTAAAAATTATATTTTAGCATTTTATACAATGTTTCTATGCAAGAAAATGATATCAGATGAAAATTTTCATATATTATTCACACAATTTTAAAAATTTAAATTTTTTGAAGAAAATTGGGAAAAATTTAAAATCCTACGCCTTTTGTAAAAATTAATTTTTATGACCTGGAATTTTTTTATAATATTCTTATGGATGTTCTAAACAACTTTAGGGATTGATTTTAGAATAACTTCATTCGTTTTCGAGAAAAAAATAAAATGTTGATACACAGGCTGAAAACCAACGAAAAAGCCAACATGTCTTACATTTTATTTTTTTTAAAAAAAGTATTCAGTTTATAGCAAAATGGATCATTAATTTTATTACATGCTTTATTTTTAACACGCAGGAAAAAAATGAAAGTGATTGGTAAATAATTGTCGAAGGAGTAGCATTTTGAATGCACTAAGGTTTTGAAAAACACAAACTGAGAAAAACCAGTTTAAAGTTTATAATTCTGAAAAAATAATTATTATAAACTTAATTAAACTTAAAATACCACTTTAAGATATTAGTTATACGTTTTTCTTTAAAATAATTGCATTTTCATATTTTTTCAACCCACACATTTTTGTAAATGATCAACTTTCATAGAGTACTAATTGCACAAGAAAATTGAAGAAAAACGTTAAAAAAATTTTTTTTTCTGCCACGACAGAAATTTTAGCTGTTTTTCTTCTTATAATATTAAAGTATTACATTTTTATGAAAAATATATCTGGAATAAGAACTGAAATTATAAAATTATTAATATAAAATGCTGAATTTAAAAATTTTACATTACACATTTCACAAAGAAAAAAAATGATTGTGTTTGTATTGCCTCGGAAATATTCTGCTTTATATATTGATCATTCTTTTTTTAATGTTATTATTTCTCTTTATAAATTAGATTTTTTTATCAAAACGCTTCTTTTAGCTTTTTTTTCTAAAAAGGGGGTGTGGCTAAATTGCCTAATTTGTTTACAAATGAAGTTTTTTTCAACTTCTAACTTTCCGACATGCACAAGTGATATATCAATCGAAAGATAATAATACAAAGAATAAGATTAAATGAAAATAAAAAAAAACGATAGGTTTGTGATTTTTGGGGTACCAAGTCCTCTTAAGCCTCACAGAATTAACATTTAGAATTGATGTTAAATAATGAAAAATAATATAATTATTACGGTGTTTCTTAAATGCTTCCGATGTACCATTTGATATAAATCCAGTCATTTGTTCGGATATTTCTTTTTAGTAAAATTTAAAAGTATATAAATAAATCTGAAATGTGTTTGAACTAATTTTAAAAAAATAATACTGATTTCAGTCTGGAATCCAGCAAAATGTCTTTGCTACCATACTGCGCTTGAGAAATTAATATCTGAAATAAAAATAAGCGAAGCTTTGTCAGAGGAACAAATTCAAATGATCAAAGTACATGGCAGCTTAGTTTTTATGACAGTAGAAGAGGCAAACAAGGGGCATCATTGATCAAAGTAAATCGAAATTACCTCATAACTGAGTAAAAAATCCATAAAACAGATTTTCCGTAAGTTAAGTTTCGGTATAGATTAATATATTTTTAAACAGAAGTCCAAACTTATGAGTTTTAATATTTTGATAAATTTTCCGTATTTTAAGGTATTCGACTACGTTCGGAACCGTGCTTTTAAAAGGCGCATAAATGGATAATTTTCCTGATTTTTAGTGTCACTCAGATTAGAATATCTGTATAAAATTGTTTTAAGGACATTTTGTTAAAAAAAATATGTATTTAAATACAATATTTCGGCAAAAAATAAACTTAGAATAACATTTTTTTCAAAATGTTCTCCTTCTGTAACAAATGCTTCTTTTATTATAATATTTTGCCTGTATATAGCTCAGACCTCAGTACTGAGGCTCAACTATGACTTTAAAAAAATTCACATTATTTTCACAGTTACAACCGTTTGAAATAATTATCGGCGTTTTTTTCTTAAAATTTCTCCCCTCTGTTGTAAAGCATGGATAAACCCACTTCTAATTTATATATTTCAAAAATTCTAGTTGAGCCTCTGTACAGAGGTCTGAGCTATATAAAGGCAAAATATTATTATAATAGAATGTTTTTCACAAAAGAAGAATCTTTTGAAAATGGGTCATTCTATGTTCATTTTTTGTCAAACTATTGTACTTAAATAATTTTTTATTGTAATACTATTCTTTAAACAATTTTATATACATTTTCTAATCTAAGTAACACTATATATTATAAATATTATCTATTTATACGCTTTTGCAAAATCACAGTTCCGAACGTAGTCGGATACCTTAAATGTATTTGATCTTATTGCGTCCCTCTTACTCCATCAATCATCGTGTTGCGCAATGCATGAAATAGGTGACATATGTATGAGGCTCTACCGAAAGAAAGGTACTAGGGTTTTTCTTTCCCGGGATCACGGGTTTCCGGGAAATCATAAGATTTCTGTACTTGTTCTATTCCCGGGATTTCCCGGGAATCGATGGTTTGTTTGGATACGAAAATAAGTTGAAATAGTTTGTTGGCAATGCTTGAAAGATTTTTAGAAATAAAGTCAGCAATTTTAAAAGCATTTATTGACATTAAAGAAAAACGAATGATGGCCAATGTAGAGTTTTAAACTGTGACTACAATTGTAGCAGGTTTAAGGAAAGTAAAAATCAACTTAGACAAATTGAACGAACAAAATTTAGAATTTGCTAAAAATATGAAATACTCTCTAATTGAAAGAATTAATGAGAGACGTAACTTTAATTTTATAGGATTAATGCAATACCTGAATCTTGGAAGAAAATTCGAAGCAGCTGCAGTTACTGTCGATTGCCTAGTAAAAATTTTATGTTAGATAAGCCGAAATGAGAGTGAGACAAGACTTTTCTGCAAAGAAGAGAGATCTATATCGAACTCTTTGCACTCAGAAGAAAAGAGCATGGATATTTTAAAAGAAAAGCATTGACTTTGGGCGAAAAATTAAAGAAAGCAATTTACTTTAAAACAAAAGTTTTATATTGTTCCACCAAAAAAAGTACAAATTTCAACAAAATCTTGAAAAAAGAAATATAGCTGTTTGACTCGAATGAAAATCATCGCCAAACAGTATAAAACTATGTGAGACTTTAAAAACAATTCCTTCAATGTCTTTTGAAGCCGAGAGAGCATTTCTGCTGCCGGATTGTTCGTCACAAAGCTTAGAACTAGGCTGAGTTGTGATACCACCTACTAGAAGGTACCATCTCTTCATCTACGTGACCTAGATTTGGGAGAGGTAAGAATTGATCACCCTAGCTAGCCATAATCAAACCAATTTATAATTATCCAATTATATTAAGTAAAGCAAGTCTTACCATAGGAAGGAAATCAGGATAAATATAACCTACCCTAAATTCTATGTAAATAAGCGCCTGGAGGCCTAACCGCTTAACTTTCAGTATCGTCCTATCCCGTGAATCTCAATCTTCCTTAATTTCTTAGACTTGTTAAATCCCGTTCTAAAATTACGCTTATAAGTTTAAATCCTTACCATGAGCTCACGGCGTTCAGCATCTCAGCTTCCTTTCTCCTTCTTCTTTCGCGATTCCAAAATCTACACTATACATCCACTAACTAATCTGAATATCACGGTTTCTTCTTGAGTGGATTGGCTGTGAAATAACACAATGCTGGCCCCAAAGATTCCCCAAGAGGATTAGTATGAAAACTAGGTAAAGCCCCGTCACAAACCCCTCCAAGAAAAATACGTGATTTATTTGAGGGTCTTAATGACCCAATAGAAATTACTTTGGAGTATTGCACTTAATTTTCACAAAAAAATTTGAACTTGAAATTAGCATTAATTACTACACTACACTAAAACAATTACTCCGAAACTACAATTATCTGAATTTATATCACTTCGAGCCTTCTCCCCTTACAAAATTCATAAAGGTGTACCCCATTTGTGTAAGGACCTAGGAAAAACCTTCAATATCGGAAGGGCAAAAACGTGACCGTACACAACACGTTACTTATATAGACCATTTTAACAAAATACATCTTCTTTCACAGCCTTACTTCTTTCATATCAGGACGAGATACAATAAAAATCTGTCATGAAACACTCTTCTAGTTGTCAAGGTCAGCCTCCCTGAAATGAGAACTGGATCAATGGACGTGCAAAATATTTTTAACACTTTATATATACAGAATTTTGTACGCATATGTCAAATGACAGTTATTTTTAAACATATAACACACCATCTGGTTTTTCTAAAAAGAACTTCCTTCCAATCGCGCAGCGCTGTTAGTGTTATGGCTAATTTCCTATCTACGCCGCGTCCTCCAAACCAGATATATGCCAATAACTATCAATACATAAACATATAAAAATACAATTACAAACAATTTCACAACATTCATCTTAACACTAGAACCGTGGCTGTTTCGGTATACCAAAACCACGGGCGGGGTCAAATTGACCCCAATTAATAAAAACCCGTGTTGTTATACTAAAAGTAGGCTGTAATTATTTGGCAATGATATTTATTTATTTTTAACATTAAATTGTTATAATAAGAGATAAAAAATAATAATATGTTACAATATGGGATATTATATGCAGTTAATAAGATATTTAGACAACTTGAATAGAAATATTTAGTTTCTTGCCAGTCGAGATTTCCTACACAGTTCATGCACATTTTGGGTAACTTATTTTTATATATTTTGTACACTTTCCGCTTATCGGTATTTTACAGTCAGGACAAGTATCTACAGTTTTGTTTCTACATTGGAACTCTTTGCAATGAACCCTTTTTTGCATCTGCGCAGATTCTCAGTAGTATCCGCTGTTGTCTGTGTATCTGACTTGTACTTTCTTTTATGAATATACGCACTACGCAACACTTCAATGAGTTGTTGAAGATATCCTCTCCTCGTAAGTTTTTTACCAGTAACTTCTTTGTATAAAATCCATGAATTATTCCCTTCAAGATCAAGAATATTGTAGAATACATGAACTGGCCTCCTCCTTGATCCTGCCTTCACAGAATATGTCCAAGCCATTTGGTCGGCAATATCGACAGCAAATTTTGTTGAGTTATAAAATGATATTGTTTCTGGGAGCTTTTTGGGGTGATTATTGCTGATATCAACTGTGGAATGAAGGAAGCTCAATAATAGGACATTGTTACTGGTTTTTTCCAGATAAATTGTCAAAGTTATATCATCACATGCTCCTGTAACAATGTATCGCATAACAGCATCTTTACTTTTTTCACAAATTCAGGTACTTCTTTCCGTTTTCGTTTCATCGCCTCAGTTAAGCTAGTGTTTTTCGTTTTTAACATTTGGGACATATTTAGTGTAGGGAAAAAATTATTTGTAGCAATATTTATTGCTTTATTTTCCAAAGGTTCTATCAAACGCAAAATGAAGCATTCGGAGATAGATAGGTTTATGGGACATTCCTTATCTTAACACAAATATAGAAAACCATTAAGCACGTATTTACTATCAACATCAGCGGCAAGCCAGAACTTGATACCAAATTTATCTGGTTTACTCGGCATATATTGCGGGAAACGACAACTAGCTTTAGACGGAAGCAGTTGTTCATCATTAGTTATATATGGTCCTGGTTTACAGCAAATTATCGAGTTTTCAATAAATTTCTCCCAAACTTCAGAAATGAAACACTATTTGAATGAAGGCTTTCAGATCGTGTAGAGTTTTGTCAAATCGCAGAAATTTCACAAGTTCTCTGAATCTATCTCTAGCCGTAGTATCGCGGAAAAAAGGTGGTCACCAAACAACAACTCACAGACAATCAAACTCTAGATCATTTGCTCGGTATATACCTCGAGCATACAAAATTAATAAAAAAGCATCTAGTTCGTCTAAAGTTGTTGACCATTCATTTCCCCCCAGTTGCCGGTGAGCTTCTTCCCATGTACAATTTTTGATATGACGAAGCATAGGCTCATCTATAAGTAGCCTCCCTGAACTAATTGCAGGGCCATTTTAAATATTTCGCTTTGCATAATTGGTTTGGCAACTTTTTTCTTCAAAAAAATATTTTTCCGTAGTTCTTCCACGCGTACAACTTCCAGACGTGATACTTTCCCAACCCGTTCCATCATTTCTAACAAAAGTTCCAGAGTTAATTTCCTCTGGATTTGAATCTAACTTTTTACATTTATTTACACATTGTTTTTTTTTTCTTTCTAGAAGGGGTTTTTTTGCTAGTAGATTGTACAGGGAAGTTAGATACGGTATCTTAGAGGACTGAAAAAGCTTTTCCCATCACAGGAATCGTTGAATTGTAAATTTAGTACTTGTGATTATAATGGGGTCAAAATGACCCATTCCACGGTTTTAGGTATAAGTATTAAAAACAAAAAAAAATGATAAGTATTTAACGTATCATATTTTCACAGGTTATTATTGGTATAAAAATAGGAAAGTCATGAAATTTTTTTCCAATTCCGTCAGTAGCTTTTTGAGAAAATCGGAAACAAATTTGCTTTTGGGTCAAATTGACTCCATCCGTGGTTCTAGTGTTAAACAAACAATACAAGGAATTCTCGCACCCCAGTTAAGTCTCAATCAGTAGTAAACAAATGTAATTATACAATTCCTTTCCATACTTTGGAATAAACTTAGGCATACAAAAGTTAATTTTCACCCACCCCCCAGAAAAATTTACCTCAACGTAGTATAATACTTTTGTACAATAATAACTTTAACAAAACCAGACTTGCTTCTTGCAAAAATTCACCTGACTGCTTGTCAGTAAAAAATTAATGAAACAATACAACCTGGCTAATGCTTTCTCCTGTCCTTGACATCCCCAATAAGGACTTCAAGTGATACGGCCCTCCTTCTCACTGGACTTCCATTCGTTTCCAGGCGATTTTGCTGTTTGGAACTTCGACTTTGTCCTGGACTATGATGGCTGGATCGTCCGTTTCTTGGATCCTGCTCCGCCTGTTGGCAACCCTGGTGTTTGGACTGTTGCCTGTAGTATCGACTCTGGTTCTACGGGCTTGGCCTCTTAAATAGTTCTCCTCTGGGCCAGACTGGTCCTCCTTGGCATGCACCTCTCCTACTGAAGGTCTGGAACCAGCTTCTTTGGTAATTCAATTTCTGGTACGTAGATGGTAAGGGCCTGTTTCTCTTTGCTGAAGTGACTCTTTGGATTTTCGCCGTTTCTTGTTCAAAGGCCAATTTGAATTAGCCGAGGAAAGTAACCTTTCATGTTCGTTTGTCTTTCTGGACCTGTATTCTTCTTCCTTTGTAGTTCCTCGGACCGTGATGAAGGGTTCCTCCTCTTGTATCCCGTCACCTCCAGCCTAGATCTTTTATTTTTATTATAAAGTTCTACACACGATTCCTTCGAACCTTTGCTTTTTTTGCGCTTATTTATTTTTGGCTCACGTTTACCACCCTGATTCCCAGTAAGACTTGTCTTTTTCCTTTGCTCACCCCGTCGTTCACCAGACTCAGTACTCCTAAAACTTTGTGCTGATCTAATCTAGGTCTATTCACCTCGAAACTACTCGATTGATAATCCGATTCACTGCTAACCGAACTTTCAGCCTCTATCACTTTCTCATCACTTTTTCTCTGATGGTAAATTCGCACTTGATCTATATTAACTGTTGTTCTTCTACCTGCCTTTCAAATTACCAAATTATTATTCTGCACTCTCAAGACTCTGTAGGGATCTTCAAACTTTGGTTTGAATTTTCCGTTCACTTTCTTCGTTGCCGAGCTTATGGGATGAGTTTCTACCAGCACCCAATCATTTACTTTAGTATTAACATCTCGCTTCCTTCTATTGTAATGCTTCGCCCATTTTCCGTGTTTAACTTCAGTATTTTGTCTAGCCTTCTTAAATAACTTTTCACACAGCCCCATCACAGAGTTATAAAAGTATAAATTGCTTATGGGTTCTAAAATCCTATTTTAAAAAATGAATAATCAATTTATTATATTTTTTTGTATTTTTCAGGTCATTATATAAATAAGCATTAATTTTGGAATTTATATGCATCCTTATGTTATACAATTATATTGATTTTGTTTGAAAATAACTTGTTTTTTATTTTAAAAAAATTTTGATGTAATCCCGGGAACTATAATTACATTCCCGGGACTTCCTGGACATTTTCAAGAATGGAAGACCCTGGGAAATCAAAAGCTCTAGCTGTATCCCCTCTATTGGGATAATAATCCTCCGTAAAGAAAATTTGGGGTGAACGATCGCGAATTACCATAGTACGGTCAGCTAAAATTTACATTTGAGGTATAAATCCACAATCAAGTCAAAAATAGCTGCTTCACAGAATATTTAAACCACGTGTCATTCCCGAAAATAAAAAGATTGTCTTACGATTTCCCGGGAAAGAAACCCGAGTACAGGTGACACTGAAAAACTCTGTGTAAGGAGGCAGATGCAGGTTAAATGAGTCGAAGCTCAAAATGGGCTCTAGAGCAGTGCTTCTGATACGTTCACTGTTTGCGACCCAGTATTCAATCATAATTTTCATCGTGTCCCCCTCCTTACAATAAAAATATATTAGATTCAATAATACAAAACTTTGACGCTAAAGCTACAATACAGCTTTAACTTCTTAAGTGACATCTGCGTGTATATACGTTTCACGCAGCCAAAGCATTAATTGCCCCGGACGTATATATACGTCTTTCTGAAGTACGATCTTTTTCGTGCCCTGCTTTCCATAAAATCATCCTGAAGACTTTGGAACGCGATAAAAGGACCTTAACAGTGTTTGCGAAGGATTTATGTATTTCAGAGGATTTCCTTATTTTTTACTCCCCCCATACACCATATACGTGTGCCTATGTGGAAAACGGTGGCATTGGGGAGCAAATAGCGTAACTATTAATCGGAAGTTAAGGGATAATGTTAAACCATACAAATTATCAAGATAAGTGTTAATTTTCATTTTTTATTTTATATATGACTAGTCCATGGGAACACTGGTAATTATTAAATTTTTTCTTAACTTAGTATGGTTAAATTAATTATAAAATATATTGTACAGCACTGATACATTTATAAATGTAAATGTGTGTTTTATTTTTTGTTATATGTCAGAATGTATTTTATTTGTTTACTTTCAGTAAATTAATAATTTTTTTAAAAAAACTTTTTGTTCTCGACTTTTTAATAGGCTCGTGTCTCTCTTGTAGAGTTATTACGCCCCCTAGGGAGGCGCGCCACACAGTTTAAGAAACGCTGATCTAAAGGGAACTTTGAAGAGTTGGCTGTCTGCGCAAGTTTCGAGCTCGTACTTTGACCATGGTTCAAAATAATGCAGTCCAATCATTCTCATGTTGCTGTGTAATGTGCAACATTAACAAGCAATCATTAAAAAAATGCAATCATATTCCATCAATAACTATCTCTCTAGCTAGAGTCTAAAAAACTCCTTGTCTTCAATATATAAATATATATATCCTCTTTTTGGGACCTCATATATATATATATGTGAGTGTTTTTACCTCACTACAGTTAATAACAAGTATCATTAAACTATAAAACAGGAAAGTTTATTTCCTGATCTAATATACAAGTTCAATACAAAAAAAAATCAAAACATAAAAGCGATTGGAATAATATGTCTGTAGTGTCATTTATAGCTCCATCTTTCTACAATAGCGGATTTGTCAGCGCTATTTGTTAAATATTTTTTTCTAGGAAATCTGTGGATATTTTTAAAAGTGAGATATTGACAAAAATGCGTAATTTGTTCCACTGGTTTGTTCACCTATGCCCATCGCCAGTAGCGCACACAGGAATTTTTCAAGGGGGTGAAAGTTTACCATTCTTGTATCATGCTTCTTTTGATTAAATAATTAGCAAATTGGCATTAATTAATAAAACTAATTAATAACAATTAATTAAATTTTACATATTATATACTTAAAATTATAATCAATCGGAAAAAAATCGAGGGCTTGGGGGTCCGGACCCCCCTTGTGTGCGCCACTGCCCATCGCGACTATTAATAAATAAAATGTCTAGACAGTTGACATTATTACATTGTTTCATCAAAACTGATTTATTGCGTATAATCAATAAAAATATATAAACATTATCAATAGAAATAAACCAATAATTTTCTACGCACCTTTTTCAGTTATGTTACCCGTAATGAACTGAAAATTCATATATAATCTGGTGTAATTTATAAACACTGTTTAATTTGCAGGCACTTCGAAGGTAACCGGCCCGTTCTGTCTGTGGCCGATCCGAAGATACTGCGGGAGATACTGGTCAAAGAATTCCCATCCATCAGCTCACGAAGAGTAAGCCTTTCGAATTTTTTTTTAAAATTACTGCTCTAAAAGTGCCGTATATTAATTACTTTTAATAGAATTCAAGACATTATCTGTTGAATTAAACTTATTAGCATTTCAATAATTTTTGAAAAACGCAGTCGGTGTATATAATGAAGGCTTTTTAATAATATTTTTTCTCAGTATTTCTGCATAATATTGAAAAAGAAAATTATCTCCCCTTACACTATTAGATATTTCTCAATCAGTGATAGTAGAACTAATCATCTTTTATACTACACTTACTTTATCAATTCCTCTACTATATATTGTCTCACTCTATCCGTATATATATATATATGCATATATTTATTTATATATCTTTTTCAAATTTTCCTTTGTTAATAAAATATACTTTCTACTCATCCAATCAAGTTCAAACAATTTTTTTAAACTTGTAGTGGATAACACTTGATGTTAATACAGTTTTTTTTTTCAAATATTAATTCATTAATTACCGGTTAATTAATAAAATTGACAACCGGTGTTCAAATTTTCAATCAAATAAAATACTTTATATTCATCCATTCAAAGTATATAGGAATTTACTTATTATTTTTTTATGTTACTTATTTCTAATTAGAGTTATACAGTTCATGGACCAATTATTACAAGAGTTTCTCTCCAAATGTATAATCTTTGTTCTTCAACAAATGATATTCAATTAAGTTTTCATAATAAATTTTATTTCAAAGTATGATGCATACATCTAAATTGAATACTATCATCGTATCTGGAGAATCATTTGAAATTTCAATTGAATGAATGAAATCAAACACTTTTTTGGGGGGAAAATTTAAATTTAAGCGATTTATTTTAATTTAATATGAATTCTGCTTTTAATGTTATGATTGACATCTTTCGTACCAGGATATGCTTTTTAGTATCCCCAGAAGTCTTAAATTTATGAGGATACTGACTGACGTTGCGACGTAAAATTAATTTTTCCTTTTGATGCTGACTAAGGCACACATTCATTGGTGTTTCGTTTCGCTTTGTTAAGTTTGTAATAACTATTTTTGTTGTTCATTTTCATTTTTTCTTGCAAATAAATCCCGAATCATTCCTATATACAGAGTGTTTTTTTTCCAGGTATAGAAATTTAAGTTGGCATTACTTTCCAAGATGGCGACCGATTTAACAGCGGTCAAGTGATTTATTCTCAGTTTGGTTTGGCAATTCATCATGAATAGTCTCACGTTTGAACAACGCTTTCAAATTGAGCAATTTTATTTCGAAAATAATGGTTCTGTGCGGAATACGTATCGCGCACTACGTCCATTTTATCGTCGACAAAATCGTCCATCAGAGCAGTTAATTCGATTAACCATGGAACGTTTTCGCACCACTTTTACTCTAATTGATAACTCGCATCCCCAGTGACGCCGTACAGTGCGTACAGAAGAAGCTATTGCTACTGTAGAGCGTAGCATTGAGGAAGACCCAAATGAGTCAATCCGCCATCGAGCACAGGAATTGGATCTGTGTCCATCCACTTTATGGAAGATTTCGCGGAAAGATCTTGGTTTGCGGGCTTACAAAATCCAACTCGTGCAAGAATTGAAGCCAAACGATCATCAAGCAAGGCGTAGATTCGTCGAATGGGCCCAAAACGAGATTGCCGTTGTTCCCGATTTTCATAAGCAAATTTTGTTTAGCGATGAAGCGCACTTCTGGTTGAATGGCTACGTCAACAAACAAAACTGCCGCATTTGGAGTGAAGCTAATCCACAAGTGTATGTCGAAACACCGTTACATCCAGAAAAACTGACTGTTTGGTGCGCTTTATGGGCTGGTGGAATCATTGGTCCGTACTTCTTCAAAAACGATGAAGGCCACAACGTTACAGTCAATGGTGATCGGTATAGAGCCATGGTTACTAACTTTTTCATTCCTGAATTGAACAATCATGATGTCCAGGAGCTGTGTTCCCAACAAGACGACGCAACATGTCACACAGCTCGTGCCACAATCGATTTATTGAAAGACACGTTTGGTGACCGCCTAATTTCACGTTTTGGACCTGTGAATTGGCCTCCAAGATCTTGTGATTGGACACCGCTAGTCTGTTTTCTGTGGGGCTATGTAAAGTCATTGGTCTATGCGGATAAGCCACAAACGCTTGGCCATTTGGAAGACAACATTCGCCGTGTTATTGCCGATATACGGCCCCAAATGTTGGAAAAAGTCATCGAAAATTGGACGTCCAGATTGGACTACATCCGAGCCAGCCGTGGCAGTCCTATGCCAGAAATCATATTTAAAATGTAATGCCACAAGATTATCTTTCGAATAAAAAAAATTCATGTCAATCGAATAATACATCGTTGTTTTATTGCAATTTAATGTTCTATACCTCTAAAGAAACACCCTTTATATATCTCCAATGAGTAGATGGAATCAATGCAGAATAGGATTATGTTTTAAACCTTCAGTGGAACTCTTTTTGAAACTCTGGTAGATTACATTATACTTTACATAATAATCACACAAGTTCTATGGTGATAGTTAATCCCTGTGTACCAAGCTGTGCTTTCTAGTATTCTCGGAAATCCCAAATTCCTAGGGATATTGTCCTTGACGTTACGACGCACATTTCATTTTTCCTTTTGACATTGACCAAGGTGTACATTCGTTCGTGTTCCGTTTCGCTTTCTTAAGTTGGTATAACTGTTTTTGTTGTTTATTTTTATTTGTTCTTGCAAATATGGCATCGTCACTGGATTTCAACGAAAGTGACACTGAATGAGAATATTAGCCCGACATCATGAATTCCACAGTGATTCTGATACAGATTTTATCTACTTGTGAAGAAAAGGAATAAAAATGACAATACACTTATGTAAAGAATGAGGAAAAGTTTTTGTTCCAAGGAACATTTCGAGAAGTTTGACAAATTTTTGTAATTTTAAGTTTAATTTTCCTGTTTTTTGAAATTCTTGTAACCTTCACATTTTGTAAACTTTAGAAATTTTAAACAGTCCCAACAAAAAAGAAATCTACGTCATAATGTTTCTTATGCTGGTTACACTGGTTGTTTATTTAAGTAAGCCATGCATCCACATAAGGTTACAATGGGATTTCGCCCTTTATTTTGCATGCATCTATTAGTGATTACATAGTGTGTGCGCCAGGGGTTGAAACAATCAATCTCCAATACTTTTATTTTATACTAGCTGGGGTATACACGTTCTTCGCACAGGTGAGTTGAAAAATTGAACAATACAGATTGAAGGATAAAGAACTTTTAAAAAAATAATTTTACGTGAATTGCAAGTTAAACAACAAAAAAAGTATCCTTTTTCATATCTCAGCTGGTCAAAAAACCATGTTTGTTAAATTTTGAGTCTGTAAATCTAATACCTGATAAAAAGGAATTTTTTAAATATTTTTTTATTTATAACACTACCGAATTCTCTCGTGGGTCGATTTTTTAAGAGACCGTCCTAAGCTGATCTCTACTCAGCTAATGTAACACATTGTTACAAATTTTTTGTAATGAACGCGTAAAATAGTGTAAATGATTTATATCTGCATGTGTAATACGTTAATATTGCTTTCTGTTGTAGTTATTTTATGTTCAAATTGTATAAGCAACGCCATTCCTTACATTATAATGGCGATTCAATGGAAACATAGGGAAATGTTGGTGACAGAGCCAAGTTATTTTTGTCGACCATGTAAGGGAACTTAGCGATTGGTGGAACGGTGCAGAAGTTTATATGCTGTAGTTCCACCTGGTGGCGAGCTGCAATAAAGATGATAGCATAAAAACCTTCTTCAAAAAAACAAAAAAATAATACATATACATGCCATGCCATTTTTCAGTGATCGGTTGATCGGAGTTGGAGTGAAGCGAGGTCACATGTACAAACATCCATATATATATAGAGAGAGAGAGAGAGAGAGAGAGAGAGAGATAAAATAAAGTGTAATAGGAGGCATAATGTGATGTAAATATATTTTCTTAAATTTTACTATAAAGTTTATTCAGTTTGAATATACTTTAAATTTAATTAAACGAAAAAGAAAGTATAAGCACATTTAACAGGTGATTACACTTTTGTTTTGCAATTTTCAGTTCCAGTTTGGAAGTGTGGGGGATCCCTTGGCCCAAAGCATGCTGCTTTCTCTAGGAGGTGAAGATTGGAAAAGAGTGCGAAGCATCGTCTCTCCTACTTTCAGCACAGGAAAAATGAAGAGGGTAAGCAATGGCGAAACATTCGAAGGGATCCTGAAGTCTTGTTGTGATTCTAAAATTTAGTCAATACAAACGATCTGTTACATATTTTAAAAAGTGACACAAATCAACTGATCGTCGTTCAGATGAATGTGTTAAATCATTTTCACCCAGTTATTTAGCATATTAATCATTCGTGAATTTTTTTTAAAGTTTCATGAATAAGGGAAGTAACCAAACGAAAATAAATGGCTAAGAAATAAAATGGGCTGAACTCATGTGACGTAATAGTCACATGATAGTGAAAGCCACGTGAGATTCCAGCCAATCAATTCAAAAATTCATGCGACGTCATAGTCACACGTTAAAAACTATCTAGTGTTTCCAGCTAATCAGTTCACGCGCTCCGGTGTTGCCAAGTCTTGCTCTTTGCAGAAACTTTCTCTTAAAAAGTATATTGTACACAAAATGCATTTTATTTAAAAGAATAAACATAAAATATGATTTTTTATAATTTAAAAAAAATCTTTTTGAAGAAGTTTCTTCTCCCTAACACTTAAACATCTTTACCCAAATATGAAAATGAAATTTTATCTGAGTTTTGAAAATAGAACAACAAATACAATTAGTTTAATGTTTGTTTTGAATTCAATGGAGAACACGCGTTTGTTTTTATCATGTGACGTCATGAGTTGAGCCCATTTTATTGCTGCATAATTATGGTAAGCTTAAAGATCATATTAATGCGTAGTGCAACGTCAGAAATCTATTCTTCTGCTGAAGAAAAAAAATCTGAGAAACAGCAACAACACATTTATCTGTAGTCACACATTTAACACATACACAGTCGTTTACCCATAACAAAGTACTAACCACAAATGTTTCAACTACAATTATATGATCAATGTTAAAAATAATTAATACTAAATTACGTTTACTGTGTTATAATTCTTGCAATTGTTTGATTATTTTTATTTTAAATTTTATTTTTTCTCCTCCGTATTATAAGATTCCATAATTATGTTCATGCTTACATCTAGTGGAATAAAACTAGTGGTGCAGCCATCTAGTGGTGTAAAACTAAACTAATAAGTCCCAACAAATGCTTTTAAAATCAGCTCTTCTATTTTTCTCGCACATGATAAATAATAAAAAGTATTTAACAACTTTTTTTTTTTTTGGTTTTTCGATAAATTTAAAGTGGCTGTCCGTAGCATTAGTTAACGAGGACAAAAACTATAATTTTTCTTCGAAGTATGCCACCAAATTTACTATTGAAATTTGACTCTGCAGTGCCCTATGGATTAATAAGGTTTTATTATGATCTTATCGGTTATAATTTCAGAATAATGAATAGAAATATTCCAAATAATTTTATAAATATATATTACTTATTATATCCCATTCAAATGTAGAAAATAAATTTTTTATTCTTGGTATTTTTAAGTTAATTTTTGAGATACAAAAACAAAGAATTTTAAGAGATAGATATGTGAGAAATATGTGTAACGTTTATTTCCTACTGTTCTTACTATTTCCTCCATCAATCAGAGTTTTTTCTTAGTTTTTAAATTAATTAATCTATTCTACTAGGAAGTAAACATCTCAACCTCTCAGATAAAAGCTGGTCCATCGTCTACCGAGATGGTGACATGATGTCACAGTAAAAGAGGTTAACTCAATACACCTTCTCAAGGACAAGATAAGGGGGTCTGTGTTCAACCGGCCGGAAGTATGACCCAAGGTGACTTCTATCTAAGATGGTATCACAGGAAATGGAAGGGGATACAGGATTACCAGATTGCCCCGCTTATTACTAATTAGAAAAGAATAAGTTTTTCCAAAAGCAAATGGAGAGAAAGAGAGAGACTATTAAGGCAATCGTAGTATAACTCCGTCGCGTAACAGATGAAAGAGATAGTAAAACAAAAATGTTGTTTTAACTTCAACTTCCATTAGTTACGGATATCAAAGATAATTTTTATGAAACTCATATTTCCAATTGACAAAAATTTGGGACATGATAGTCTAAAGTAAACCAAATTATTTGAAGAAAACTTTTTGATTTTCGAATGTACGAAAAATATAAAATTATTCTGAACTGTTGTCCGTAAAGGTATTAAATGTCAAAGACAAAGAGAGAGAGAGACATTAGAAGGTTAATAAATATGTACGATTATTTAAAGCTTTCAAATTAAATGATTTTTTAATATACTGTGCAGAACAACACTTTCCCTAACACCATTGCGGGTGGCTTGGGAATAGTTGCAGGTAGAGATTGCGATATCGGACCAAAAGTTCAATACCAGTATTCGCGGTATTTTTTAGAACTTATTACCTGTTTTAATACCGCTAGTACAAATTTTAGAAAAAGAAAGAAAACACGGGTGTTTCTTTGTTTTACTTACCAGTTTTATTAGAGATAGTAAATATCCCAAAAATAATTTGTAACTTATAAATTATAACAGTATATAAGGAATCACAAAAAAGTAAAGGAACATCTTATTTATTTAGATCACAAAAAAGTCTGGTTATCACTATTCAGTCTGTGGAACTATTACAAATTTTTGAAATGTGATCTTAAAAAATATAATGCATCAACTGTACTGTCAGTAAGCCTGGAACGTAATTTTGTGTAAAAATTACCAGTAGTAGAAAATGCTCTTTCGGCGTCTACACTAGCTGGTGGTACTGTTAGCAATGCGCGATATACTTTTTCTAAGTATTTACGTCTAAATCCCTCATCTTCAAATAAATCGATTTCTCGTCGGATGGTTTTAGATATAGCTACTTTCTGTACAGTATTTTGGTTTGTTGAATTTTTTTTAGATATCGCTAATTTTAATTTTTGTTTAGGGGGCAATTCCTTTTCACTATCGATATTAGAGTCATCACCATCTTCCATAACTGTACCGAATTCTGCTGAATGTGGATAGGTTTGTCGGTAAAAAGTTTTAAGAAAGTTTACAATAAACTGGATCCCATTTGATATGGTTTAGTCTCTTTTCTTCTTTTTTATTTTCATTTTTAAAATCATTACAATTATGTAAATACCGTCAGACATTCTCTACTTCGGTATGCCTTTCTCCTGTGTGATTTTACAATATAGTATATAAATCTTCAGATAGTGATGTGTGCTGTTCTTTCAGTAAGTGCAACATGAAATTTATTGGTGCATTAGCTGTTAATAAATTAGAATATCTCCAACATAATGCCTCAACAGCCAGTTTAATTGGAAATAAAGCTGATACAGTTCTGGATATTAAGTCGAATTCACTGTCAGAAAAATTTATTTGTAGGTTTAAGTCGCGCGCGCGATTATTGCCTTTCAGTTTCAAAATTCGTTCCATCATTAGAAGTAAACTGTTTCAACGTGTTTTAGAATCTAATATTAATATATGCTCTATTTTTCCCGTTAGTATATATTTTTGTAAAATGGCATTTTTGAAGAGGAACGTTTAAACATCAGAGCAATTTTTCGAAATGTATTAATTATAGGAAGCATTTCTTGTTGAGTGAATATTTCAACCTCATTATCAATATCTTCAATAATTACATTGTCATTATCTTCATTGTCAGTGTCAGTGTTACTCTGTTCAAAATCGGAAACCGAACTTTCTGTATCCCCAGTATTTGAATTCTTCTGTTCCTTATTTTGTTTGTATTGAATTCCGTGAGCATAGTACAATTGCTTATTTGCACCAATCAACTCTCCAACTTTTTTCATAACTGTTGCTCCATCAGTCATTATGGTTACTGTAGTGTCTGACTACTGTTTGGTGGTAGATTCTTTAAGAGATGGCGACGTTCCCGCATCTGCGGTGGTGGGGTTGCCGTTTTGGGAGGGAGAAGGTGATTGGCCATCCAACGAGAAGGTCAGGAAAGAGAGTCCCTTGTTTTTGGAAGCGTGGAGTGCTTGACCGAGATTAGGTGTTAAGGAAAGCGAGTTAATTTGTTTGAGAACCAACGCATGGCGCGTGGTTTGCTGTACGAAGAATAGAGTTTCTTGGGAGTGTTTTAACACGATGGACTGTGTTTGTTTGGTTGTAGTGATAATCGAGATAATTGTGTTTGATTTAAGAAGTTTTTCAAAAGTAATTGAGAATACATCACAGATACAATATCTTCTTTCAGGGATAATCCCTGATTCGCTAATTTAGATTTAAGCAATTGCACACATTTTTTGGCTGGCAATCTTCCCGAGACATGTGTGCAAGTCCTATATTCAATTTATTTTTCTGAATGAATATTTATATTTAAATAGCGTCTCTATTTCTTACACTCGTCCATTCATTAAATGTAAGACTAAATTTTTCACCATTTACTTTTAACTGTATTAGCTAGAATTGCGAACACCATTAATGTAGTTTATAACAGTTCTTATAATTGCATTAATCGATGTTGGTAGATTTTTAAGGTATCCGAACACGCGTTCGGAGTATTTTTTTATAAATAGCATATTAAAACATTATAAATGCTTTTTTAGGGATGAATACCAATAAATACTAGCATTTAACTAACAATATATTTTTAAAAACATCTGAATTTCACAAAAATCCCAATTATAAGTAAAATTTTAGCAATATTTTTGAAAAACTTCAAAGCAATTGGAGAAAAAAGTAATTAACTTATATGAGTAAAAGTATTACTAAAACAAAATGCATTTATCTCAAGTATCTACTAAAATTTTAATGTTTTATTAAAATTTTAAAGCTGATTGAGTAAATATTATAGGAAATGTGCCATTTTTATGAGACCGTTTTTTTAAATAACTGACCATAAATCAAAAATTATTCATACAATAAGAAATATTTTAGTACATTCTTCAGAAAACAATATAAGTATCAGGTTCAAAAAGTTTCATAGAAATATATTCATAATATTTTGAGTTATCTGACTCACCGTGTGTGAATACATTATGCATAAAAAACAATTTGTAGAAAAAAAGATTTAAAGTTTAAACTCTTGTTGTTTTAATATAAATTATACATACAGAAAGCTAAAATTCCCCACATTTGTAAGTTATGCCCTCTTGTATCTCATCTTTGGCTAATTTTCTTTTCTTTCGTGACCTATTTTTTTTCTGGAAGGTTTTACTTCAGATAATAAATGATGCTTTGATTCACTAACGCGCTCTTCATCGAGTTAGGCAAAATCCTTTTCAGTAGTGGCACCAACTTGTACTTGAGCTTGGTTCAACACCTCTAACAATCCTCGAAAACCTTTGTTAAATTGCATGACAGCCATGTGAGCTCCTAATCTCAGAGTTTGTAATTCCACAAAAATATCTTCGGGATAAATTTCCACAGAATGCCATTAAAATTTTCATTTTCATTCTGCGTTTTCCCATGTAAGCATTTATTCAGTAAATGCTTGTCACATAGCTTCATATAATGAGGCTTAATAATTTTTATTATTTCTTGTGGAAGTACCTTATCAGTATCAATGTGCATCTTTCCGTGAAATGTAGCTCGCTGAAATTTGCACCAGATGTCAGGTCCAACTGGATATTGGTCATGCATCGGTTCGTGATTGTAGGATCAGCAATGAAAAAATGCTGCAATTACTGCACTTTGCATTTTTTCTATTTTATTGACATTAGATCTGATAGCATACCAAAATAGTTTTGCAGTTCATCGATGAAACTATCAGTTATTATAATTTACCATGACCTCCCAGACCTTTTTGGCTCCAGACCAAGGCTTCAACTTTTGAAGCCTTGAGCCATCACGCTTTTGAATATGGCCAATGCATTCAAATTTTTTAATGCTGTTTTCACCATAAACATTTTTAACCGCATCAAAACTTTTTGAATCCCCATCTCCATAAAATTGCACATATTGCAATTTTCTCATGTGAGCAGATCTTTCGAATATTCTATACACTCCGACAGGTTCAATTGCACCAGATGACCCAACATGTTTATCACACTCATGTGAAATACTGTCTTCAGTTTCCTTCGAACATAATCTGCATATTTTCGACAAGACTTCAATGTCTAAAACCTTACCAGTATCTATGGAAATGACGCACACATCTATTTAAAGACAAGTGTCCTCTACGTTGCCAAGTTCCATCGATTGACACACCGCATTGAATAACTTCATCAAAATTATTCTTTTGTGAACCTCAGCTGCAGCCTCATTCATAGTCTTACATGCCACTTTATTTCCCTTTCCAGTGGTTCTTAAGCTAAAAACAAAGGAAAGGTTAATATTGTGCATTTTATTGACTTTCATGGATGTGCAAAAGGAGCTCAAAAATTTACAGTTTTTACATTTTAGTATCATATTAGATACTAAGCCAAACACAGATTCTTGAAAAAGTTGTATCTTATTTTCGAAACATTCAGGGCAGCATAATAAGGAAATCACATTAGTTAAAATTTTTAAATTAAAAATTACGTTCTTATCTTAATTTTCAACAGTACTTGACATTTTTTAATCATTTTGAACTTTTGTTTGACTTGCAGTAGGTGCAGATTTGACATATTTATTGATCTCATTTGTGTTGTTCTTACTAGGGCCTTATCTATTGCCTTTAAACTTATATTTACTAGCAAAATTTCTATTCTTGCGATTATACCCATAACTTAAGAGAATAAAAAATTGAAATAATAAAGTTAATATTTCGCAAAAAAGAATGACAATGTTAGCAAAATAAATCAAAACACTCGATCTAGTGAAAAGCGGTTGAAAATTTTGTCAACACAATTTATTATTGCCAAACTATTGAAAGAAATGTAGTGTTGCCACTAAATTTTAAGACACGAAATTATTTGTATTATTTCCTTAAAAGAATTTTAAAACTGTATTTCCAAACAACTGCTCCTATAACTAATTTTTGACAGATTTTAAACCATTTAAATTCCTACTTCCGACAGATGACAAGCTCACTTCCGGTTTTTTTTAATTTTATAAAATTGATTATAACTTGACCTCTAGGTAACGTAGAAATAAAAAAAGGATGTTTTGGAAAGCCAAAAGATACCTCTATTCAATAAAATAAAAAAAACAACAAATATGTTTTTTGACAGAATTTGGCCATTTCAACGTGTTTGGATATCTTAAAACCTTTGGCAAGTAATGATTTTCTTAATTCAATAGAAGTACATAACACTCTAAGTTACAAGCCATCTAATGCTGTCATTTTACTTATAATTTCATCCAAATTATCTTTTTTTCCCCTCGAAATAATCAGAAATCCCTGACGGTTTAGGCTTAAAACTGTGCTTAAATTTTTCCTTCATCGCAATCAGATTCTTTCCTCTTTAACAAATGTTTTCATGTTTGCTTTTTAAATGTGCATGGAGTCCACTTGTACTTCCTCCATTCACTTTAATAGCTCTAGAACATTTTTTACATTGTGCCAATAGATTTTTTTCATCATATAAATAATAAAGAAACCGAACCGAAGTATTATCAACTTCTTTTTAGGTTCTTTAAAGTTATTGTTATTCATTATCATAAGTATTTATATATATATATATATATATATATATATATATATATATATATATATATATATATATATATATATATATATATATATATATATATATATAATGAATCTGAAAACGTTTTGAAACCTAAAGTATGATATACAAATAAAATGTGAATAACAACTCACCAATTAAAAAACAAATATCGAAATATTACGCATTTTCTTCACTAGTACAATCTTGGTTTCTCAGATAAGAATATCAGACTACAAATCCTGCGCGAATGCAGTATTGCTCTGAGCTGTAGTAGGATATTTTTGGCCTTGGATGATTCACATATTTTATAACTTCTTTTGGTTGTACGGTACAACTTTGTATTGACAGTCTAATTAATTTCGCCCGTTAGGGAGACATAGTAGTAATATGTAGGTGTTGACGGATGAAGAAAGGCAGTTGAGCTTGGATTTGTTATTCCTCTTTTAAGGATGACTTAGTTAGGAGTAGTGAATTTAGTTCCATTTATCAGAGAAATAATTTATGTCTATATTTTTAAGTTCAGATTAGTAATCTTTTATCCTGTTGTATCCGGCAATGAAAAAAATCAGAAGATGGATTTAATGAGTTGCTTGAGAACTGTTGAACAAGCTAGGAAAAATAAAAACAAGAACAACGGAATGAGCGGAATATAGACGGTAAACATCTTCACTTTCTAAAATGGATGTAAAACTATTTTATTTTTAATCATGGTGCAATAATTAAAACTATGACATAAAAACAAAAACGTATCCTATTTTGCTAAGTTGGCGATCCCTGAACATATAGTGGAAACAATTAAAACAATTCTTTTAAATACCGAAAACCGGTATCTAAAGTTGTGAATACCAGTATTTCAAAATTGAACAAATGGCTCAAAATACCGGTATTTGGTATCCCGGTATTGCAATCTCTAGTTGCAGGGTCTTCAATTCCGTAGTGCTATTTGAATTTGTATGAAAATATAGTATATTCCATAATGTTTAATAAGTCCGCATATATTTTACGCAGGAATTTTTCAAGGGGGGGGGGGCGGGATCGAAAGTTCACCATTTTTGTATCATGCTCCTTTTGATTTTGTCGATTTTCGGGAACAAAACACAGTAAAAAACTAATTATTGATTAAATAATTAGCATTAATTGATAAAATTAATCATTAATAACAAATTCTTAATTAAATTTTACGTACTATGTACTTAGAATTATACTCAATCGGAAAAAAAATCAAGGGCTTTGGGGGGGTCCGGAGCCCCCCTTCCTTGTGTGCGCCACTGACCTTAATACATTTTTTAAAATATTACGTTTAATTTTTAAAACATAATTTGCGTTTATTCTCGTTTTTGATAAAAAGCAATCAATTGCTTTTTCATACTTTATAGATCCATTACATCTAAAGCAGTTTCCCTTACAGACCTTACACAAATATTAGCAGTTACCTTACACAAATATCAGTTAAAAAAACTAGTCAAAGTTAGAGATTTTTTTATTTCCAATGGCCAGGGTTACAAAAAAACTACCACAAGAGGGCAGGAATAAAAAAAAAGAAGACAAAACAAGCAAATTAGGAAACAGTAATGTGTAGAGTAAAGTCTGTGGGTCCAATAAGTTCCTAGCTTGATAGTAAAGATCGCACAAAGGAGAGCTCTTTAGTGCTGGTCAGAGGCGAATGTGTGCAGCTTCCATGTCCTCCCAAGTACCACAGGGCGTTCAGAAAGGGGCATGTGCGACATGAATTCGATGAAGTGGTTGACATTTGATGAAGTGCAACATGAATTAGATGATGGTCTGGTTGTTGCAAGACACAACTGTTTTGCAGCCAGACAAAACTCGGTAACTGCTGTACGTCTTGTCCACATGGGAAGATCCTTGTTGAATGTTGAATGGAAGTGATGCGATTCTCGAACTTACTATTTCATTTTGATGTAAACTAGTCTTTCCCGAGGCTCTTGGTTCCTGAAATTTAGATCGCATCATGGACTGAGAGATAAAAAATTAATTCAAGTATACAAACTCCGATTTAAATTAAGAATGAAATTTATTTTATAGATATATTAAATTTAAACATTCTAATTACATAAAGAATTTATTAAGTAAAATACACTTATCTTTATATCAGTAAACTGAAACGGGAGAGGTTGAAATCGCTGGTCATTGACATGGTCTACGGGGTCCACAGAGTCGATTTTGTTAAGAGTAAAATTTATTTACATTTTAACTTCAATTAAGAAATAAAGGGGGAATGTCTGTCGAAAATTGTCGTGGACCACTTTTTAAAGCCGGCTTGTTCACCTTAAATAACCCTGCACTGCATTCTTCGTTAGCGCCTCCATTCGGCTGAACCCTATAGCGCAAAGTTACAATTTTAAATAAATTTCTGAGTCCGTCAACCTGGGGGTGTAGAGACGCACCCCAATTCGAAAGAATGTAACAATATCCTGCCAAAAAGGGAGAATCTGGAAATTACGAAAAGGACAGGGGTCTTCAGCCAGCCTCTTATCAGAAGCTCCCTTCTTTGCTACCTGTTCCGCTAACTCATTACCACTTACACCGCAGTGTCAAGGGATCCACTGCAGAACGATTTCCATAGAGTAGTCAGGCAGATTTGGCAGCAGTTTTTTGCAATCAAAATAAGAGATTTAGTTATATATTTTCATCCCTTGGTAAAATACTTTTCAAAATAATAATTATTCCAAACGCGTTAAACATATACTTTTTTCTGTTTTGCATAGCACAAATTAATTCTTCACTTTGTTATTAATGATCCTTTTTAGAGAACAGTTAATTTAAATATATATAGCAAATTAGAAATTCCGGTTTAAGATCATAACACTGCTATTTAGAAATATGTTTCGTAAGAAGATATCCAGGGTGGTGCAAATTAAGCAACCGAAGAACAGATTTCCAGGTTACAAAGGAAAACAGGGAAAAGGAAAGGAGATAGTTTGTTAATCTGCTTAAAGCAGCTGTTGAAAATCCCCTTCATTCATCTTTTGGCACCTTTCTTACTTTCGCAAGTTGCGGGAGGCAGATTGAAGCTGGACTGCAGGAACCTTATCAGAAATGCTCAGCTACAGTTCTCAAAAACTATGGGCGTTGGGATACACTTTACAGTTATGGGTTCCTCACAAAAAATAATCGCACACTGATTGATCAGGGACTTGGGCGGCCACCTAGGGCCGAAAATAGATTGACCTCCGCTGATAACTATGTCATGAGTGAAGATTATGTTAATGTGACCCATAGTTTGGCAGGATGTACGGGCAGTTGAACCATTCTGATGGAAGCAAATATAGGTCCTTTGCTTCTCAGATTGAAAATGTTGGAAGTGTAACGCTCCGAGCCACTGGATGTCCAAGTCACATTAAAGCCAAATCGTATTGTAACGTTGTGTCTCGCAGCTGTGGTCGACTTCTTTTTTGTGGTCACGATGATCACACGTGCATACGGCAGCTGCAAGGTTGGGGGGTTGATGCGTGACTTGCCTTGGACCACCCCCGCAAACCTTTGACCCCGAGGAACCTATTCCCGCCTACCGGGGGTGCAACTAGAGATGCAAAAGCGCCGCCCTGATCCCCAAGCAGAGAGAGAGGAAGAGCGGAGGAAGAGATGCTGACCCCTCGAAGGGAGCAGAGAAGAGGGGAGATCGAAGGGAGAGATACTTGGACCCCTCGGAAGGAAACGCGAAGGGAGAAAGAAGAAAGCTCTGAACTTATCAGGGAGCGGTTGTGGCTAAAAGGAATCTCTCCTCTCACAAACAACTGTTTGGAACTTTAATAATCTTTTAATAAGTTAAATAATACCAATGTATAATTCTGTAAATAATAGCTGTGAGATAAATAAGCTCAATATTTTAATTAACCAAGATCACGCTACCGTTATTCATATCAAACGTCACAGTATACAATCGTCCGGGTTAACTTTCATTTGCCCAAACCAGTATTTTCTAATTTTCCTTTTTACTGTTAAGGTGTTTATAACACGTCAAGTAATCGCACATTGACAGATTAGGAGACTTGAGTGGCCAGCTAGCGCCAAGAACAGATTGACCTCTGCTAACAACTATGTTAGGAGTGAAAGTTGTGTAAATATGACCCATGTTTCGTCGAGATTTATGGACAGCTAATTTCATATTTAAATTAGAGGTCCAACTTTTGATATAGGAATGATATTGTCGGATATCTTGTGGATGAATATGGATACTGTAATTATTAAATAAGAAATGAACATTTTACTTTCTCTTCTCATTTTAGATGATAAGTATAATCAAAGATTGTGCCGAGGTTGTCGTGAATAACTTCAAAACTGTTTCTGCGGAGGGAAAAACATTGGATATCAAACGGTAAGACTATGAGAATATACAATAAGTACAGTTCTTAATTTGTGTTAAAATTCACAAAAGTAATAATAATAATACTCATAACAGAAATCACAAAATGTCATATATTTATAGACACTTACTAGAAGCATTTGTGCTTACATCTTTTATTTTCAATTCTTCAGTTTTTGCATTTTGTCATATTTTAGATCATCGTAATATTTTGAACAGAGAAATGAACAGACAAATAATTTTCATTCTTAATGACATCTTACTTTTGAAAACAAATGTAAAAAAATTACAGAAAAATATGCGACAAAATACTTTAAGAAAATAACTTATATATATTTCAAGTTTTTTTATTAAATAACAAATATACTGTTAAACAAATACCGTATTTACTCCAATCTAAGCCGCACTTTTTTTTTCAATATTAAAGCTAAGGAAAATCGGGTGCGGTTTAGAATCGAATTAAAAAAATCCTTTGGATGGGGTAACTAGAGCAATGACAAGCTCTAAACTATTTTACATTATTTTTCATTTTCTACAAAGACTTGTTGAGAATTTAGGGAGCAGCTTAGGTTCGAGTAAATACGGTAGGTTTTTAAGTAAAACTAAATAGAAAACTTTTTTTTTTGCCATTCTCTTATGTCCAGGAATTCTGAGTAAATATGAAGTCTTTAATGCATGTAGGAATGTTTTATTAACTATACTCTATAAAGCAACACGCGGGCTATTTGTACCGAATCTTTTAATTTTGAACCATGATCAAAAGTGAGGAGGACAACATTTTAGCTGGCACCTCCATCTCCAAACTACCACGAAATTTCAATAGGAGGGCATTTAAGCCACAACATATTTAACGTGCACCAGTCCCTTCTACACAGCGGTTCTTCAGAAGAACTAGGGCTCGAAATAAGAGGTCTTGTAGAAGTCTTTCTTTGGATAGCTTTCTAATTGTTGAGTGAGTGAGTGAAGATTAACGTCGCACTGTTCAGCTGCACGAGGGCTTTTGGCGACGGACCACGTAATTTTGAACCATGGTCAAGTGACGTGGACGACACCTAAGCTGGCACCCCCTCTCCTAACTACCACACCACACCAACGGGAGGACGTTTCAGCTCTCGACAGATTTAGCGTGCATCGCTGCCCTACACGGCGGGTCTTTAGTGGTACTGGGCTCGAACTCGTGACAAAGCCAGCCACGATCCGATGCCCATACCACTCGGCTACCGCGGCCACAAAGTTTTAATGAAAGATCATTCTCTAATTATATATTTTATTTTAATATCTAAATTTTGATGAAAAATGCATTTTTTTAAAAAAAAATATCATATAGATATCCAGGAACTATTCAGCTGTTACTATTCTCGATTTAATAAATTCAGTTCCTTAACGCAACTGTATCAGTTATATAACGCAATATATTTCGGGTTTTGTATGCAATTGTAGTTCATTTCAGTATGTACGGAGCCTTCACGATGGATGCCATTGCTAGTTCAGCTTTTTCCACAAAGCTAGATTCTCTCAATGATCCTGAATCTCATTTTGTAAAAGCAGCGAAAAATGCCTTCTCGACTGATTACAGTTGGAGAGTGGCTGCATTTCGTGAGTATAAATGCTTTCTGATCTTCAGAATTGCTAATCTTAAACTTAATGATATTTGCTGACTTTTTTTTTCAATTCCTACTATTAGCTCACACTCTCTATTTATTTATTTATCTTGGTTGATTTTTTAATCGTTAATAAAATACATTTTAAAACACTCAATTGAGCTGAAATTTTATATACATGATTATTTTGGATGACAATGCAATAATTTAATTATAATTAATAAAAATTAATTGATTAAAACTGCAGCCACGTTGGCATCATCTTTGGTGACTTAGCGACCCCTTTGACGACTTAAGTCAAAACTTGAAAAGGTTTTTTTCTCTCTTTTTAAAGCATTCAGTTGAACAGAAATTATATATACAGGATTGTTTTGGATGAGAACACAATACTTTAATGATAATTAATAAAAATGAATCACCACTTAATGTTGTGATTCTGTCATATGTATATACATATTTATGTTAATTAAAACTATTTAATAAAAAGTAGCTAAAATAAAATTTTTCTTTGTTGATCTAAGTAGGAATTGACTATAAAATTTATTTTTATATTACTTGTTAACTATCATATTTATATTTTACTAGCATTTACTATATTTACCCATTCTACGCACGGGTGAATTGAAAAATTAAACAGTACAGATTGAAGGAAAGGCAATTAAAGAACAACAACACAAAAAAGTACAATAGATTTTGCATATTTCAGCTGAACAAAAACAAAACACATTTGTTAAATTTTAAGTCTGTACATCTAATATCTGATAAAATAAATTTTCTTTTTTATTTATAACGCCCTATATCTCTCTTGTGGGTTGATTTTTGAAAACACCATCCTAAGCTGATTTCTGCTTCGCAAAAGTAACACACATTGGTACAAATTTCATGTAATGAATGCTTAAAATAGTGTAAATAATTTATAACTGAATGTGTAATACTTTAATATTACTTTCTGTTGAATTTTTTGTGTGTTAAAATTGTAAAATTCGTAAGCAATGACGTTCCTTACAATAAAATGGCGATTCAATGGAAACAGCAAATTGTTGGCGATAGTGCCAAGTTGGCATCATTTTTGGCGACCCTGTTGGCAACTAGGCGATTTATTGAACGGTGCAAAAGTTGATATTCTGTAGTGCCACCTTGTGGGGAGCTGCAACAAAGAGGATAGCACAAAACCTTCTCGACAAAAAAAAAGAAATATACATGCCATTTTTCATAGTGATCGGTAAATACTGAAGGAACACTGATCAATGAAGCTTTGTGTATGTATCATTATTCAAGTACACACATATTAAGAATACATTTAAAGTTTACTACATATTTTTTCAACAATTTTTGGCGACTTTAATTTTTTGAAGACCCGATTCTGCGAGAGGGATTCCTTATAGGTACCTTGCATGATAGAAGAAAACAGAATATTGGATATAAATAAGGTTAAATAAACACAATGAAGATATTTAATAGTTAATTACAAACGTTGACTTATTCATTTGATAAAATTGGCGAATGAATGTAAATTTTTATTTACAATTAAAATACATGAACACATTTACTTTACATTGCAGAACTGTTTCCGAATTTAATGAAATTTTTGAAAATCACAATTTTTCCTCCGGAGCCACTGGAATTCTTCAAGACAGTGACTCTTCGGATTATTGACGAAAGAAGAAGAACAGGACAGGTATATCTATTCCATTAATCCATTCCAAATGCTTGGTACCCATCTGTGAGTATAATCTTCTTAGTTTATAATAAAGAAACATTTCAAATGAAGTTGCAATACAAAAAAGGGGAATTTCTTCGATAAAAAAAATGTTTAGAACATTACAAATTTAGTTATTATATTGAATGATATTAACCTCAGAAAAAAATGAAATTTGAATGATATGACCTTAGAGTAATTACGAATCATATTACTTAAATTCACTAACTGAATGTTTTTTTCATTACTTATTTTCAAATAAATCAGTTAGAGATTTGAAAATAAGTTGACATTTAGATGTACATACATAGTATGATCCAAAAGTTAGGGGATATGGTGTAGAAAACCTTACTCTGAATAACTGACATCACCAAAGCACATCCACCTTCTAAGTAGTCCCCTTGGGTGACGACACACTTCTGCCAGCGTTCGTTTAATTTCTGGAAGCACAATTGGAAGCTGTTTCTCGCAATCTCCCGTAAGGCCTCCTCTGCTATGCTACTTTCACTTCCTCTGATGGCGCAAAACAACGTTCCTGTAAATGTTTCTGCATTGATGGTAACAGGCAAATGTCACACGAAGTTAAGTCTGGTGACAAGGAGGATATCGACGCACGTAAGTGTGAGTTTTGTCGATGAAAACTTTTGCCAATTGGGATCGATGTGCCGGTGCGTTGTCGTGCAGAAGAGACCAGTCGTCATTCTCCCAGAACTGATGCCATTTACGACGAATGAATTTTTTCAAACGACATCTTTGAGAAGTGTGTAGCCTCAGCGATTTATTTACGCTTTTAGCGACGATGTTTTTGAACACATTCAAATACCAATGCAACATTTTCCACATTCCGTGGAGTCGAAAGTCGTTCAACGCGTTCATTGTACTCGATAGCTCTTGGTCTTCTTTAAAACGTCAATGTCATTCGTTTATCCTGGATCTCGCCATGGTAGATTCACCACTACTTAGTATTTTCAAAGTCTTCATTGGTGTTTTACCTAAGCGTTGACAGAATCTAATATTCAAGGCTGTTCAAGAAAAGCCATCTTAGATCGCGGAACAAAGCTAACTAGTTTCGGGAGATAACATACGCGCACGGTTCGGTCACATGACATGGTCTAAACCAATCTGACCAGGTAGGGGGAGGGCTGGGAGAATCCATTTCAAGCGGTTTAACTTTGGGTACTTGCTTTCGTCTTCACCAATGGTCGAATTCCCCAAAATTTTTTTCGGATCGTGTATCACGTATAATGTTTTTGAAAATAAAAAAGTATTTCTTATTCTTTCACAAAATGCGTTGTTTTTTAACTCCTTTGTTCATCAAAGTTATATTTTATGTTCCCCTTTGCAGACTCGAAATGATTTTCTTCAGCTTTTGATTGACACAAGTAAGGAAACAATGCAAGATCAAAAGTTAGAAGAAGCAAAGAACGATGAGCAAATTATGTCCAATTATAACATTGACGATAATACTTACCTACCTGTTAGAAATGCAGCTCATAAAAGTGAGTCTCTTCTGTTTTATTTAGTTACAACGTTTTACAAGGGTATGAGTTAATGAAACTAAGCAAATACAAGCTTCTATGTATTTTTTTGTAGAGAAGCATTGTGATGCAAAATACAGGGCATCGTTTCGTCTTTTTTTATGAACTATTCAAAGCAGTATTTTGTTGTAACTTAGAGGAGCTATTACGCTTTTGCAATCAATTGAATTTTTTACATTTCCAAATCAAATTACATTTGATAAATCCTAAAGTATTAGATAAAACTGTATAAAATCTTTGACTTTTGGGTTTTCATACATGAGGAATTCAAATGCAAAAAAGTTTCATTATGTTATGATATACTCTTATCATACAATATTTAATAATTCCTGTATTTTGTAATTTTACTTCTTTCAGCTTCGTAGAACTTTTATAAAGTAATAAATCTATCTACCATTCGGTGAAAAAAGCTTTCAAGCATTTTATTAGTAATATTTTGATCGTCAAATAACTGTACAAATTCATTTGTTATTCAAAAAGATATTACTAAATGATTCAAAATTACGAGGAGAATCTTAAGAATTTTGAAGTGTATGTTAATGTTAAGGTGCAAAATCAGATTGGTGAGGAAATTCGGATTCCGTAATAGAGAAATAATATTTTATAATTTATTTATGTTAATGAATTTAATTAGTTCATCAAATCAAATAATTTTGCTATTTTGAGTCATTAACTTAGATATTAGGAATGGGAATAACAAAAAAAAATTAGCACAAGCAACTAATTTCTTTTTTGGTGATTATGTGCTCCATGAAATCTTACAGGTTTTTAATTATAATCCATTTTATACAGATCTATCCGAAATTGAAATGGTTGGGCAGTGCGTGATCTTTTTCATTGCTGGCTACGATACTACAGCGAATACTTTAGCTTGTGCATCCTATTTCCTTGCTTTAAATCCTGAGATCCAAGAAAAACTATTTGCAGAATTGAAGGAAGTCGTAAATAAAACAAAAGTAAAGGAATTTCCTTTATTATGTGCTTTAAGTCATAAATTCATATTTTCATTCATAAAGTAATAAATAAAACAACGATATCTTTGACTGAAGAAAATCTTTCATGTTTAATTATAATACAGGTACCTTTGACAGGATTAAACTGGTTCCAACTGGTTTGACGGCATCGATTTTTATCTTTTGCTGAACTGAGAGAGATAATTCATCCCTAAATGGTTTTTGTGTTTTAATATACTGTGCTGGCCACACAAAATGCAACACCATGCGTTGGTGGCGATAAAATATGCAAATCATTAGCATTCTAGCGCAAATGCATATCACGGGTGAACGCAGCGCCACCCCATTCGCTTATACTGGGAGAACAGATTGGTGATTTGAAATACGACAATTGTTTTTTCGAGCATTTCTTTTTGCATAAGCTGTTTATCTATGCCTCATGGAAGACATCGAGCGTCTTTTGACCAAGTTTCTGAATTCAACAGAGAAAGAATAGTAGCCTATTGGGATTGCGGATTACCTTTCAGAGAAATTGGTGAACTTTCTGGACGAAACGAAGCAACTATGATGCGGATCTGTCATCGCTGGATGCAGGAGGAAGCAACGGATCAACTGGGCCGATTGCATCCATTTCATTGTACCACTGAAGTGATGACAGGCGGATTGCGCGCATGACAGTGATGGATCTTGTAGCCACATCACGAAACATAGCACAACAGATTCAGTCTGTTACGCATCATTCGGGGTCCACTCGTACCATTCGACGCCGTTTGCATCAGAGTGGAATGTCCTCAAGGCGTCCATTGCTTCGTTTACCCTTGATTGGAAACCGCAGATGTTTGCTCCACTAACGGTGGACATGGACAACGGAATAGAACAACATTGGGTTTGCTGCCATCAACATCACGAGGGTCTGATTCGAGTTTGGAGACACCGTAGTGAGGGGCTGCTGAACTGTTGCGTTTTGCATCGCTACACTGGTCCTGCACCCAGTATCATGGTTTGGGAATAGTATTAGATATCACTGTTACACCTCTCTCGTACGCATTGCCGGTACACTGTACAGTCAATGATACATCTCTGAGGTGTTAGAGACCGTGGCCCTCCCATACATTCAACGCTTGCCATCAGCCATATTTGAACAGAATAATACGTGACATCACGTGACACGTAACGTTCAAGGTTTCTTTTTTGCTCATTAGATTGAATTATTTTTGAACCCTTCTTCCTCGGCTTGCTTGTTCTCTCGATCTATCCCCAATCAAAAACGTGTGGTCCGTGCTTGCACAACGACTGGTCAGGAATACATTACCCGCTGCTACACAAGATGAACTTCGGAAATATGTGGAAGCCGCATGAAGACTGCTGTACTCCCCAATGATAAATCTAAAGTAGGTATTGAAATACCGGGATACCAAATAACGGTATTTTGAGCCATTTGTACAATTTTGTAATACCGGTATTCACAAGTTTAAATACCGGTTTTTTGATATTTACAAGAAATTTTTTAAATTGTCTCCACGGTATGTTCATTGACTGCCAACCTAGCAACATAGTATACGTTTTTGTTTTTATGACTCCCTAACGGTGAAATTAATTAAACTGAGGACATAAAGTTGCATCGTACAATCAAGAAAAGTGATAAAATATGTTAATTATCCAAGGAGGGGGCCCAAACTATTCTGTTACCGCTCAGAGTAATACGGCACACTCTCAGGAATCGTAGTTTAATATATGTATCTGTGAAAAAAAGGTTGTTTTTGTGAAAAAATGCGTAATTGTAATTACATATCATACTTGTGTATTTACATATCCTCAGAATTTTATAAATGAAAATGAAAAAAGAAAAAGATTAAACAATGCAAATTTGATCAAGTTTATAGCAAATTTTCTTAAAATTTGCTACCCACAAACCTTATCAACATTTAGAAAAATTCGGTACAGTTATCGAAGATGATGATGACACTAATGTTGATACTGAAAAGGAATTGTCTCTTGAAATAAAATTAGAATTAGCAATAACTAAAAAAATTTCAACAAATAAAAATACAATACAAAAAAATCAGCTATATCCAAAACCATCCAACGCGGAATCGATTTATTTGAATATGAGAGATTTATAAATAAAAATACTTGGAAAAAGTATATCACGTAGCAGTACCACCAACTAGCGTAGATGCCAAAAGAGCGTTTTCGATAGCTGATAGCTTGCATATAATTGCGTTCCAGGCTTAATGACAGTACAATTAATACATTATGTTTTTTAAGATCACATTTACAATATTTGTAATAGTACCATAGACTAAATAGTGATATTTACACTCTTTTTTGTGATTTAGATAAATAAGATGTTCCATTACTTTTTTGTGATTCTTTGTATACTGTTATAATGCAAAAATTACAAATTAACTTTTTGTGATATTTACACTCTCCAATAAATCTGCAAATAAAACAAAGAAACACCTGTATTTTCTTTCTTTTCCTAAAATTTCTACTGCCGGTATTAAAACTGGTATCCCGGTATTAAAATCTAAAAAATACCGAATACACACTGGTATTAAATTTTGGTCCAATATTGCAATCCCTTCTAGATTCTATGCCGAAGCGCCTGACAACGGTTATAGACAAGAATGGCGGCTACACTAACTACTGAATTTGTCATCATCCACACGTCACATAAGGCTGTAATATTAATCGTTTGATCTTTGTTGACCATATTATCTGTGAAATAAATTTAGCGGTGATATCTCTGGTCCTTCTTGGGGTTGCATTTTGTGTGGCCAGCAGTGTATAATCAAGCTTCTTATATATCGACAACCTCAGAAGCCAAATGGCCGGCCGACCCCAAAGTTACGTTCTCGTCATCGGCGTTGTTTCGAAGACATCGTCTGCTAAAACATGGTCATTTTATATATTTGAAGCATTTAAAACCCTTTACTTTTCTCATCTATGCGTCGGTTTGGTGGGGAAATTAGAAGAGTTCGGGTGATTTTCACACACATGTCATTCTCGCCATTCAAATACTACAAGGTCCTGAGCCAATAGCTAGTATGTTGATATTTAGTAGGGTAAATAGTCAATAAATTAATCAAAATATGCGAATACGCAAATAATAAAAAAATGTAATTATTTTCTTTTGTCTTCATAATTCAACTTTTTTTGCGCATTATATATATAATGTTTTAAAACTCTATTTTTTAACCTCGATCTAATTCACCGCTTATTTTTTATTGTTTTCATTGAAATATATATAGTAAATGAAAAATAAGTAATAAATACACACATACGTAATCTAAAATTTATTAACGAAACCTTACAATGTATTTCGATTTTAATATTAAAACTATAACTGAGCTAATTAGCTGTTAAATGATTTGTGAATCTAGCTGACGATTATTATCTATCTCGAAAGATATATTTACTTTTATTCCATCTCTCACGATTATTTTCATGATCCTTTTCATCCAAGATTAGAAAAAAATGTATCAGAAGAGATACACACATAAGTGTTAAATGTATTATTTGAAATATAATTCATTTTAAAAATGTTTCGTAATAGTAAATACTACATGATTTGAAACCATTTTATTGCAGGGTGAGTTTACGTACGAAGCAATGCAAGAAATGAAATATTTTGACAATGTTATAGCGGAAACATTAAGACTGTATCCAGTCACCCCAAGGTAAGTGTCAAACGTCATATAGCAGAAAACTACGTAAATAAATAAAAATCTCAAAGTATCCTCTAAAGTGCTAAGTGGGATCGAGGACCACGCAAAAGTCTTAAATGACAGAGCTGAGGGGGAAATAAATTTGAATCCATATCTGTCTCAAACTATGCATATTTATCAGGTAACTGTGTGTGTGAATTCAGCATATCATTCATTGTCAATAAATAGATAAAATATTAAAATTATATGATAACTCCTCGCATTATTATCAATATTACTCAAAAGAATTACCTAAAACTATTTTCAAAATTCATCCTTTTGTGACACCCACAGCAGAGTACCATGTTAACAAAGCTGCTTGGACAGACTAAATAGATACGGTTTGATTTTAATATCCGTTTAAAACGGTTGTCCTTGCTGTGTTTTTTGAGCTCACCTAAGATGAGGAAGCCAAATGAGGATAGACCTTAACTATAGGGCAAGAGGCTAAGGCTCAAAAGCTTTTTTATTGCTTTACCTCAGTTTAGTCTAGCATTCTGTGCTTCAAGATGATAGCCTAAGAAAGTTATTGTTTTCTTGCAAATAAGCTGCATGTTGAAGAGCCTTTGCAGACACGGCAAGTTCCTAAATATGAGAGCCGTTTCGTTGGTGGCACCAAGAGGCGGTTCCCACAACCATATTTTAACTGCATGAATGTATTCAATTTAAGCTCTCATTAGGTGCTAAATATTGCCTTGATTTAATTTTGTGGGGAATACCAGAGCCATAAAGATACTTAATCGGGCTCTGCCAGACTCTGCTTCTATATGCCACATGTGGCCTAGTGGTATAGGTATCGGATCGTGGCTGACATGTCACGAATTCAAGCCCAATACCACTGAAGACCCGCTATGTATAGGAGCGAATCACGTTAAGTCTGTCTGTAGCTTAAACATTCTCCCGTTGGTGTGGTGTGGTAGTTGGGAGAGGGGGTGACAGCTCAGGTGTCCTCCTCGTCACTTGACCATGGTTCAAAATTACGAGGTCCACCACCAAAAGCCTTCGTGTAGCTGAACAGTGCCACGTTTACATTCACTCCCTCCCTCACTCGCTTATATGACACATAATCATATGACATAATTGAGTACAACTTTCGCATTCAGAAAACATATTGGAATTGAACCCACAACGTTAAGATTGCAAGGCCGGCAACGCTACCTCTAAGTGACAGAGCCAACCACCCGAGAAAGTTTAGCAGGATGTCTTGATTTGATTGTCTTCCTCAACGTTGACATTTCACGATGCTGATCATTGACTGTAGCTCCAAGCTTCAGGATTATTATAATTAGCGGTCTCTTGTAATTGAAAAAGAACGAAAAACTAGCCATTTCAACGCATACTTTGTGATAGGTGATAAGAGAAAGTTTAAACCACTTGTTCTACTCCTGAACTCTTAATTGAGGCATACAGTGCTTCAAAAATAATTTCCATTCGTCGAATATTTTTCAAGACCTCTTACCTTTTCTGCTATTGAAAAATTCACACCTCGTTGATTCTCTTTCACATCTTGTATCACAAGCTGCTTTCAAAAACAAGTAATATATATAAAAATTAAGTCAATTCCTACTTAGGTCAACAAAGAAATTTTTTTATTTTAGTTACCTTTTATTAAATAGTTGCATTTATGTAAATACGTATATATATATGACAGAATCACAATATTAAGTGACAAAAAAGTAAGTGATTTTCCATGCAATTTTTCATTTTCCTTTCTATAGAGATAGTTGGACTATTTTTTGCTTCTTTGTTGCTGTTAATTGGTTCATTAAATTTAATTATTTTAATAAAGTAGTATAGAAAAAAAAGAATCCCATTCTTTCAGAAATTAGGCCATCCCAGGTGGGAATCGAGCCCACGACCTTTGGATTAGAAGTCCAACGCGCGCTATCCTTTGGGCTACAGAGACAAAACGAAAGATTTTTCTTTCTGTATATGATGTGGGAGTATGTGACAAATCTATACGGAACTTTATCACTAACCTTCTGAGTCGTCCTTTTTAGAAAAATTTAATTCCCTACCTATTTCCAATCAACTCCAAAAAAAGCGGACAGGATTCCTTGTTATGCAGATTAGATAAAGTATTTAAGTCAAACGGAATAGTAAAGTTAGAGCAGTAGGAGATAGAGATTGAAGCAGAAAGTTATAGTGAAGTTAAATTGAAGATTTCTTGTTGGATGATTTAAACCTCAGATAAAAGCTGAGCTGAATTTCAGTGTGGTAAATATTAGTCTTATTATTGCGAATAAAATTAAAATTAAATGTTCAATAAGAACATAGAATATAATTCTGGGATCTCTTATCGTGGTAATCTCTGCGTGATCGTTATTTAATTGTTAATTAATTAATTAAGTTAATTTAAAGGATATTACCTTTAAAACCTCATAATACTAGTTGGATATATTTGTTAATAAGTCTTTGATTCTATTTGGATAAGATAACCAAATAAAGAAAGTTGTTTATAAAAATGGCTACTGGTTCTTATCTGAATCCTATTTATTCTCGTTCTCAAAGTGAGGTCCAAGGAGACCTTCACAAGTATTATTTTGGTTTGTTAATATTTATTCCTTTTTTAATTTAATTAATGTATTGTTTAAAAAAAACTTTATATTAACATCAAGTGTCTTCCACTACAAGCCTAAACAATGCAATTGAACTTGAATGGATGAATAGAAAGTATTTTATTAACGATCGAAAATTTGAACAAGATATATATATATATATAAGAGAAGAGTGAACTAATAGTAGGAATTGAATGAAATGAACGTACACGGCTGCTTCTCGTTTATCATTCTTTTCTCACTCCTTGCCGAACTCAACTGTCATTTAGCGAGAGAAAAACTTGTGAATTGTTTCCCTCCCGTCATCTACATCTCCCGCTATTCTAACCGAAGTTTAGGGACAATTTCCTCCAACTCATTATTACTTTTTTATGATACTAATTGCATGAATGATCACGTAAGAGATGTTTTAGATTAGAAAGAGTAGCAGATGTTGATCTTAAGCTGAAAGAAACGGGTATCACTATCCCTAGAGACATGATTGTTACCATTCCAATCTATCCGCTGCAAAGAGACCCCGAAATTTACCCTAATCCAGATGTCTTTGACCCAGACAGGTAAGAGTAAAGTTTTTTTAAATTCCTGTTTATATACGTTTTTAAAGACTTTTTGTGAATGCAAACATACAATGCCTTTTTATGATTTTTTTTTTCAAAATTGTCTTACATATGGTAATTTTTCCCTTAAGCGATTTTGCAAGATGATATTTTAGAGACCGATATTGTAATGCCTTTCATGAAGAACATGGCGAAATATCTGCAGTATTTAGAACAGATCACTACAGTCTAGAGACAAAAAACAACTTAGATATTCTAACTACTCATTTATTTTTGGATTGTGCATACTAAACGAATGGGCACATAAGTTTAAAAATGTGTGTAATGTGGCTTAACCTTATTTTGTTAATGTGTTATTTGTGTTGATAACAGCAACATAGAACTTAAGAAAGTACTACTTTTAGCAGTTTTAGGGTACATTTATTTAAAACTGGTGCATTTATTCCTTCAGCAGGTGCATTTATTTAAAGATACAGGGTGAAAGACTCGTCTTTTTGGAGAACCTTTCTTCTCTGAATGCCACATCCTAACTGAACTATATCTACACTAGCTGTCCTTTTTTCAAGGAACACTGTGCCTTAGTTTTTTGTGTATTCAATGCGATGGAAAAGACACCTAATTACTTATCTTAAAAGTACACTGGAAATGCTAAAAGGAGTGAAATGCCGAAATTAAGACTTTGTTTATGATACATATAATTTTAAAAAATTCCAACAGAGCTTAGATTTTTTCGTGATCTTTATAAATATGTTTTAATAATTCTGTAGAAGTACAAAAATAATTTTTTAAATGAGAACAATATTTTTTTTGTTTAATCTAATTTTGATGTACAATTTTTGAGATCCCATAATACATACTTATGTTTAGGTACCATTTTTTTCAAAAAGTATCTCTTAAATATGTAAAATATTTTTCCCCAAAACCCTCCTCATTTGTTCCCTTTATAAAAAAAACCCACCACGTAGGAAGTAAGGAGTTGCCGATTGTAATGAAATTTCGTATACAAAAAAATTTGTACCAAACAGGCAGATGATTAAAATTTGGGGTACAATGAATATAAACAGCTGGAGCTACAGCGCATCGGAACTGCACACTCAGCAGATGTCTATAAGAAACGATTCTCAATCTGATGGTCAAAATTTCTTTTGCATTGAAATTTAGGATACCTTTCAACGGCTGAAAAAATAACTCGCCGTAGGATTAGAGCTCATTACAAGCAACTGTCAGAGTTTGAAAGAGGACGTATCATTGGGCTGAAAGAGGCAGGTTGGGAAAATCGGAAAATCGCTCGTCATATCGGTTGAAGCGATACGGCCATTAGAAGATGCTGGCAAGGATGGATGGATAATAGAAGATTTCAACGTCACAATGGTAAAGGTCGACCTAGGGCCACAGCACATGGTAAGGATATATTGATTATCAGATCAGCTGTCACAGTGACTGATTCATTGTTATCAACCATCTGACGTGTGACTCGCACACGAGTGTCCTCCGTGACTATTCACAAACGGCCGATAGAGCGAAATTTACCCTCGTACCGATTGCTATGTCACCTGCCTGCACACTGTGTAGCCAGATTACAGTGGTGCTTGGCTCGATCAGGTTTGAATCATGCTGACTGGGGACATATGGTATTTAGCGACGAATCCCACTTTCAACTGTGTCCTGACGATCATTGAAGACGTGTCTGGAGACACCCAGGGCAGCGTGCCGATCCTGCTTTTCCTGTTGCACGCCACACAGACCCTTAACCAGGAGTTATGGTCTAAGGTGCCATTTCTTTTCACAACCGGACCTCTTTGGTCGTCATTAGAGACAACTTGCAGCACAGCGGTATATCGATGACACTCTGAGAACTGATTTGCTACCGTTCCTTTTGCAGTATCCTGGCCTTAATTTTCAGCAATATAATGCCAGACCAAATACAGCGCTTGTTGCTATGAACTGTCTTATAGCATGCCAAACACTTCCTTGGTCAGCCAGACCTCTCTCTAATCGAACATGTCTATGATATGATTAGAAGGCAACTGATCTACCAAGGATTGCCGATGACCTGACCCAACAATTAGAGCAAATTCGGCAAGAAATACCGCAGGAGACCATCAGAGTGCTTTATCACTCTGTGCCACATCGTGTGGCAGCTTCCATCTAGGATAGAGTTGGGTCAACACCTTATTGAGTACGTTACTTTGTGACTATATATAACTCTGAAATAAATCATTCAATTTTTCTGAAATTTCAATCACTTTCTATTCTGTACATAATCTTTCTACCCATCAATTTTTGTCTCTATCGGACAACTCTTTCTTGCTGCATCTATTTTTTTTGTTTTTTATAGAGTATATATAAAACATGCACAAAATATAGTGAACCTATTTTTTTTGTAAAATATTTTAAGATAGTGTCTTTAAAAAAACTATAAAACTTTGTAATTTTGAATTTTTTTTTATACATATTTCTGTCCCCTTCTTCACGCATAAAACTATTTTTTTTAAAGTAATATGTACAACTTCGACTAAAAAGAAAGTATGTTCACTATATGCACAAATATCCTGTATAGAAGCATAACAAATTTGGAAACATATAATGCAATAGTTTTTTTAAAAAATGTACCTAAAAAGAAAAAAATTATGTTTTGGGGAAAACTAAACGTTTGTAAGCGTTTCATTATATTGTTTTCAATAACCTTTTTCACATATTTTAAGGTTATTTCATCAATGGACATATAAGTGTTATACATTTTTAAATTCAGAAATATATGCACTATATTTTAATACTAAAATTAAAAAAATAATATTTGAATGTGGATGATGTCCTGGTTCACTTAAGGAGTTGTAATTCAATATATTATACATTGAAAATAAAATCTAAAAAAGAGTAAAATGTTTTTAAAGATAAACAAGCTTTTGTGTTTGATTGTGAAGAAGAAAAATGTTAAATTATAAGGTATGTGACTACCTTCGGAGCACTTTTTTGAGAAATATATAAAATTTCAATTAAATAAACATTTTTTATTGGAAATGGGATATAAAAGTAAGAATTCCAACACAGTTTTTACAAAGTTAAAATTAATTTGGGTAATATTGGGGATTTTGAGTGAAATTTTAGTGAAAAATTGCATTTGCGGTAAGGATTGTACTGAAAATTTTAATTAATATATTCTTATAATATTTATACAGTACATAAATGACATCATTGATAGCTATAAAGTTTGTAAATACTTCTGAAAGTTTTTGAAATATGTCATCTACTCTAAAACACAGATAACACTAATTAAAATATTTTCTGAAAATTTCAAGTCAATATCTTAAAAAGAAATACTGTAGTGACCTGTGCCGTGAAGAAAAAAATTGAAAAACATAGTTTTTCAGGAAATGCATTTAAAGATTTTAATACTATATGAAAAATTTTCTACTAATTTTACACATTTCATACTCACTATATTTATAGCTCAAGCTCTTTTGAGCTTCATGTAAAACTGATTTGACCTTTATTTCACCCTTTTGTTGTTTTCTGGAGAGTTTTGTAGACTATAACAATTATTGTTTTTAGTACATAAATATATACACAGAGATTAGATTTTGATTCATAACACAGATAGAGCTACAAAAAACATGTTCTGAAAATCTAGATTTAGTATCTTAAAAATATTTTGTGTAGTGAGCTTTATCGTGAAGAAAAATATTGAATAAGAGTTTCTCGTAAAACACATTTAATAATTTTAACTCAAAATAATTACTTTTCTACTAACTAAACATTTTCAAAACTCCCCATATTTATAGCTTAAGCCCTCTTTAGCTTCATTTTTAGCTAATTTGGACTTTTTGGGGGGCTTTTTGTTTCTTTTTCTGGAGAGTTTCGTTGAGGATAAAGACTGGCGTTTCGATTTTTGAATTCTCTCTGTGTCAGTTCCCATATAGTTTTTAAGTGTCGTTGGATCAATTCCTATACCTAAATAGTTAAATACAAGCAATAGCCCTAAATAACCCGAATTATATAAGATGACAACTATGTATGAACCCAAAAACGAAGTTTTTTTATGAGCAAAAATTTCTTTCGGCAAAACAGACCACAATACATTATTAAAGCTTTCATTATTATTTTGAGTCTTGCCATGGAGGCATTTTTTTAGCAACTCCTTACCATAGAGTGCTAAATAAGTAGGATTTATCACTTTAATCACTGAATTTGAAAGGCCTGCTGTTTTGTCAGCATATACTTTACCATCACATAATGCTTGTTTATACTTGCACCAGCTGTCTTTCACTGTTGGACATTGCCCATGCATGGGATTTTGATTGCTAGAGCAGCAGTGAAAGAAGGCAGCTATTACAGCAGATTGCATTTTTTCGAGGCATCCAACATTGCTGCGGACTGCAATCCCATAATAGTTCTGCAGTTTATCGATAAACTTATCAGTTAATTTCCCCTTCCCCCCAAGTCCTTTGGTGTTCTTTTTTAGTTTCCTTAAACGTGAGCCTACTCTTTTTTGTATATGTCCTATACATTCAAGTTTTGTGACACTGTTTTCACCATATATATCCTTCACTTGTAAAAAGCCCTTGGAATCACTATCACCATAGTACTCGGTGTATTGCAGGTTTCGTTTGATTAGTGACCTTTCAAAAATTCTAATGGATCCAACAGCTTCCATGTTTCCAGAGGATCCTTTATAATTTGAACATATGTACATACTAACATTTCACACATTTAACAATACTGAGTAATTACTTCCAGATCTAAAATTTTTCCAGTATCAATGGAAATAACTGAATCGCAGCCATTAAGTGACATATGGCCTCTCCGCTGCCATGTGTCATCTATCGAAACACCAGAAGTTGTACTTTTTTAAAAAATTTGCACTTCCTTAGATGCAGCTTTCATATTTTCTTCAGAACATAACTGTACTGCTTCTAGCAGTTTGAGTTCATGAGCTCTGAAGTTATTTTTAGAAATGCATGGCAAATTTAAAGTGCATAACAACTTCTTACCAGCTGTGAATCCTTTGCCAATCAATCTCAATCCAAATACGAATAAAGTATTTAGAGAGAATTTTTTATTTTCTTTAGAAGTGTAGAAGTAAAGCCAGTCACACACATGAATCCACAACTGCAAGCCACACACAAATTAGAGCAAAGTCTTTCCTTAGAATCTTCTGCCTTTTTCAATCCAGTTGCATAACATTCTGGACAACACAAGATTGAAATAATTCCCATCAAAGCTTGGAAATTAATAATTCTATTCGCTGTAGAACCATGAAATTCAGGTTCAGGCACATCAAAACTGTCAAAAGTGCTCAATTTTGCTTCACTTGCAGACGTATTATTACTGTTAAATGCTAACTTGCTAAACCTATTACCATAAAACTTTCTCTTTCTAGACTCTTTCGATCTAGCTTTTGGCATTTTGAAATTATTCACAATCAAATAAAACGCTAAAATTAAATGAAAATGAATGAATAAACTGTAAAAATATCAAAAATAAGTAATAATGAAGAAGAACGTTTTAGAATGAACAATGTAAACAAACTATAAATGATAATATTATTGCCATTCAGTAAAACAAGCTTGACGCAAAATAATCAAAGGCCAATGAAACACTCTTCAGTCAAGTAATAAACAAATATTCTACATGGTAAACATGCAAAAAAGTGAAAGGTAATTTTTTTGTGTGTTGAATGATTATATAAAACTGATCTTAGTTACTGTGCAATTTCCCTCTACTTTTGGATAAACAGAAAAATGCAATAAGTTTCTTAAGTGGACAATACTAATTCGATCTTAAACATATTCATTTAGAAAACTTATATAGTGTTAACAGAAGCAATAGTGTCAGTGCTAATTTTTTTAAACTAGGTTCACGGTGGAAGAACGAGCCAAACGAGACCCATACACTTACTTGCCTTTTGGAGCCGGACCCAGGAACTGCGTAGGAATGAGATTTGCCCTCATGGAAGTCAAAGTGTGTCTTGCTTATGTTATTGCCAATTTCAAACTTCTAAAGTGTCATCGAACAAAGGTATATATTTAGAGGATCTTTGCATAAATATATTACACGAAGCTCACTATGAAAATAGTACATGTTTAATTATTTTCTCAGATATAACACATATTACTGTTCATGCAAATTGGTTTTTCTAAAGACAGTTTTAGCGTATGAGAATGGTTATTTAATCGTATTTACTTTATAGGGTTCAGTGTGGGACGAAACTCCTTCTTAGCATTAATACAATTTAATGTATGATTCCATTAAGAAATTTCATTTATGAAAATAGTTCTCCATTTTTGATGATATTTTGATTAGATAACAGATATCTCTTGTAAAACACATGAACATGTATATGCTACCGTTAAATTTCGAAATTCGTTGTTGTTGTTACTGATACCACCTGTCTGACGTAGTCAGATCGAGGCCCCCGAAATTCATCGTGGCAAGGGGCTAGAAGTACGCCTGTCGTTGGCCTTGAGCACCATACAGGGGAAAGTACGATTTAGCTCGGCAAAATTCCCCGAAGAGACGACAGATGGCGACACCACCTATCTCCAACTCCACAATTTCTGCTTTGAAATGAAGGGGAGAGCAATATTCTCCAGTCCATGCACTCGTGACTCAGCCCACAAGACTTGGGGCCCACTGATTTAACGATCACGTACTCCGTGTGTACACGGAGGGTATTTGGTGGCATCGGGCATCGAACCCAGGTCTTCCGATATAGAGTCTGATACTCTAACCACTACGCTACCCCCAGAAATTGGGCGCATGACAGTGACGGATCACTCAGTCACTTCACGAACCATATCACAGCACATTGAGTCTGTAACACATCATTCAATGTCTGCGCGTACTATTCAACACCGTTTACATCAGAGAGGTCTGTCCGCAAGACGTCCATTGCTTGGTCTACCCTTGACGCAGAACCACAGACATCTCCGCCGCCAATGGTGCGATGAAAGAAGGATGTGGGTGGCAGAATGGAATTAAGTTGTCTTTACTGACGAGTCGCGCATCTGTCTGCAACACACGATGGTCGGATACGAGTCTGGAGACACCGTGGAGAGAGGATGTTGAACACTGCATTATGCACCACCACACTAGTCCTGCACCGGGTATTATGGTATGGGCGGTATTGGACATCACTCTCGCACTCCTCTAGTATGCATTGCCGGTACTTTAAACAGCCAGCGCTACATCTCCGAGTTGTTGGAGCCAGTAGTCCTTCCTTACCTTCAGGGCTTGACCACAGCCATATTTCAACAGGATAATGTGCGGCCACACGTGACAACGCATTGTCCAAAGGTTCTTCATCAATCACCAGATTGAATTGCTTCCCTGGCCGGCTCGCTCTCAGTTTACCGATAGAAAACACGTTGTCCATGATTGCTCAACGATTGTCCCAAATTACACCCCCAGCTGCCACACCAGATCAACTTTGGCAACGTGTGGACGCTGCTTGGTCTGCTGTACCCCAAGAATACATCCAAAGTCTCTTTGAATCAATGCCGCGGCGTGTGGCAGCGGTGATCTCCAACAATGGTGGCTACTCTGGCAGAAACCACACTTCACAGAAGTCCATCATTTGATACTTAGTCAACATGTTATCAACAAAATAAATTTTGTTTTGCTATCTGTTGTCTTTCTTGGTGTTGCATTTACGGTGGCCAGCAGTGTATTTAAATATAGCTAAATTTCTGCAACATATTCTTTTTTCCCTTTCCGTTTATCTAATGTTAGCAATATGAGCAATAATAAATTATATCATCTGCTTTTCCTCATTATTTATTAATTAATCATCCGAAGTAGGACAAAATGTAATTTTTGAGAGGTTTTACCTATTTAGGAACGATTAATTTATAAAATAACCCTGAAATCTTTTATTTTTCACTTTAAAGCAGTATCATTGGTTACTTCATTAGTAGAATAAGTAGTTATTTCAAAAACAGCTAGGTAAAGTACGAAACATTTCACCTATTATACATTTTAATTGACTTGTCCAATTATTTCATGAAATACTTAGTTATTCTATGAAAAAAAATTGAATTATACTCTTAAATGTATCATATACATATCTATATATATATATATTGAATTTTTTTTATTTAGAAATGATAACTTAACTACCCACAAAATAGATAAATACAATAATATAAAAAAAAATTTCAATGTTGTTTAGATCATGAATACCCTTTTAATTTCTTAAGAACTTATATTCATCACAAATACATTAACCGTCTTGCTACTTCTAATTCCAAAACCACCACACAACAATAGGATTTCAAAGTCAGCATGTTAGTGTTCTTGCTGTGAAGATTATATCATAACACTCATATCACAGTTTACATTTTTTCCACACACATCTTGAACATCTTACACATTGTTGACAACCAACCAAATTAGAGCCTAACAAATTTACAATTTTGACAATCAACCAATTCAAATTCTACCATATTTGATTGTCGTCTTTCTTGATATCTGTCTTTGCTGGCTGGTTTAAAAGTGAGCTCAAAAGATGTGTTTATGTATATTCGAATTTTTTAACTTGGTGATTAATTGATTTTCATTGATGTCAAGACGCTTGATTCTCTTCGTAAAAGCTCTGTGAGTAAAGAAATTTTGTTAAATTATTTTTTGAAAAGTACTTTTCTTATGTAATTGTTTTATATATAGGATTTTCCTACTTTTCTTACGTAATTGTTTTGCGATTTTTCTGCATTAAGAGTTTGGGAGAGTTTGTTACATAATAGTAGTGAGTGGTTTTATCATACTCTCTGAGTTTTTACATACTCTGAATTTTTGTTTATTTTATTTTATTTGGTTTTTCCTACCGAGTTGCAAAGGGGGAAGGTTGGCGCCTTCAAACTAATTTAACCCCACTTATTCGGTCCTAAGTCCGAAATTGCTTTCTGACTCGCTAGGTTCTTCTTTTTTGTAGTTTCTTTTTTTATTTTTCTATAATTTTGATCTTTGATCTTCATGTTTAGCTTTTATATTTTTATTACGCTATTTCTTGTTATGATCATTATCTATTATTTCTTGTTTTTGATATATAATACAAATTTCTTTCATATATATATATATATAGTGAAACAAAAAAAATCATGGCTATTTAATAACTATGTGCTACAATTCAGGAGATAATATTCTAAAAAATATATATATACTCTAGAATGTCAGTCATATAAAAAGAATAAGAAATTTTTAATGGATTGAATTAAAGCTGTCATAAACTTAGGGCTGTGATGTTAGATTAAGTGTGTTATATGGGATCTTAAACTTCCCTTTCGGTTACAGTTTGCTTCTTCATCGTTTGATAATTTCAAAATTGCATGATTTATTACACTCGACACTTTTTTAGCCAGAAACGTTACGAAATGGTAATCGCAAGATAAAGTCACGATATTTAGTGCACTTACTTTTATTTTTATTTTGAATCACATTAAATAAAAATTACCTAAAAAGTTGTGCGAATATTAATAATTAAAATGAAAGTAACTTTCATAAAGTATGGTACATTACATTGGTAGAAATTGAATATTTTTTTCAATTCTTTGCGGTTTGATTTAAATTCCAAAAATTAAAATTGGATGTACACGGTGGTCTCAAATTCATAGTACAATTTTTAAAGATAAATACAGGGCACTCTCTATAACAATCATTTATTGTATATGAATGCAAGTGACGTGGTGAAGCTCAAACAGGGGAAATAAAAGAAAAGAGAATTGGAATTATTGGTTGGTTGCGTTGCCGGTAGGGGGCAATAGATGTCGAGCCACCATTCAGCATGATGCATCTCAGTAGGGGAAAGCGTTATTCTCATTTGTGCTGACGTCTACGATGGGAGACTACATATGCCGAAAAAGCAGACTGTGGAAATGGTAACGGCATAACTGCGCTACGGGTGTATTACGTGCAGTTTCCTGATCGAAGAATGCTGGATCACAGAATTCTTCAGTGATGAGAGCTTTTACCTGAAGGCCACGTTTGGAGCGCGATGGATTGGAAGTTATGGATCAGTCCCTTGGCTGCCCCGATCTCCATGTTTATAGAGACTTGATTACTTTTTATGGGGGGCATCGGAAGAATCTTGTGTATACAATTCCACTTGATGCAGATGAGGATCTCCTTGCTCGAATATCCGAAGTTGCTGCTCATGTGCGTAAGATACCAGACATCATTGAACGTGACGCCAATTGCTCCACCGACACAGTCAAGCATGTACCACTACTGGTGGACTCAATTTTGAACAGTTATTGTAAACAGTTTGTCTTTCCTTTCGTCTCTTATTTTTTGTGTTTGCGCCTCACCGCGTCATCTGTGCCCGTACATTAAGACGACTTGGTACCACAAAAATGACAGACCTATCGTTTTTTTAAATTTTCCTTTAAGGTATCCGACTACGTTCGGAACGCGATTTTATAAAAGCGCATAAATGGATCATTTTCGGGATATTTAGCGTCCCTTAGATTAGAATACATGTATAAAATTGTTTTAAGGACATTTGACAAAAAAATTTATTCAAATACGATATTTTGGCATAAAATTAACTAAGAATAACCTTTTTTCAAAATATTCTCTTTTTATAAAAAATGCTTCTAACATAATAATATTTTGCTTATATAAAGTAAACACTTCTCCAGAGAGACTGAACTATGAACTTTGAAAAATTCTCTTTATTTTCAGAGTTACAACCACTTGAAATAATTTTCGGTGTTTTTTTTCTTAAAATTTCTCACCTTTGTTGTCGTGAAAGATGGATAAACCCACTTCTAAGTTATATATTTCAAAAATTCTAGTTGAGCCTTTGTACAGAGGTATGAGCTATATACAGGCAAAATATTATTATACTAGAAGCATTTTTCACAAAAGGAGAATATTTTGAACATTGGTCCTTCTATGTTCATTTTTTGTCAAAATATTGTACTTAAATAATTTTTTATTGTAGTACTATTCTTAAAACAATTGTATATACATTTTCTAATCTAAGTAACACTAAATATCATAAATATTATCCATTTATATGATTTTGCAAAATCACGGTTCCGAACGTAGTCAGATTCTTTAATCATATTCTTTGCATTATCATCTTTCGATTGATATATCACTTGTGCATGTCCGAAAGTTGGAAGTTGAATAAAACTTCATTTGAAAACAAATTAGGTAATTCCCCCGCGCCCCCTTTTTGAAAAGAAAGATAAAAAAACGTTTTGATATAAAAATCTATTTTATAAAGAGAAACAATAACATTAAAAAAAGAATGTGTAATATATATAGCAGAATATTACTGAGGCAATGCAATATAATCATTTTTTTTCTTTGTGAAATGTGTGCATGTAAAATTTTTAAATTAAGGCATTTTATATTAATAATTTTATAATTTCAGTTTTTATTCCTGATACATTTTTCATACAAATGTAATACTTCAATATTATATGAGGAAAAAAAATCTGTCGTGACAGAAAAAACATTTTTCTTGAATTTTCCTGTGCAATTAGTACTCTCTAAAAATTGATCATTTATAAAAATGTATAGGTTGAAAAAATATGATTAAAAATATTTTTTTAAAAAATGTATAACTAATATCTTAAAGTGGTATTTTAAGTTTAATTAAGCTAATTATTATTATTTTTTCAGAATTATAAACTTTAAAGTGGTTTTTCGAAACATTAGTGCATTCAAAATATGCTACTCCTTCCACAATTATTTACCAATCCCTTCCATTATTTTCTTGCGATATATATATAAAGCATGTAAAAAATTAGGGATCCATTTTTCTGTAAACTGAATACTTTTTTTAAAAAAATAATAAAATGTAAGAGATATTGTCTTTTTCGTTGATTTTTAGCATGCATATCAATAATTTATTTTTTCCCTCGAAAACGAATTAAGTTATTGTTAAATAGATCTCTAAAGTTGCTTAGAACATCCATAAGAATATTACAAAAAAAATTTCAGTTCAAAAAATAATTTTTACAAAAGAAGTAGGATTTTAAAATTTTCCAAATTTTCTTTAAAAAATTAAAATTTTTAAAATTATATAAAGATAAAAAAAAATTCATCTCGTATCATTTTCTTGAATAGAGACATTGTATAAAATGCTAAAATATAGTTCTTAAATACATAACTGAAGAAAGTGTTTCAAAGGGTACCAAATCATCTTAATATATAATATGATTATTACAACGTCCTGTACCTACCCTTAAAGTTTGTACCATGAACTCGGGAACATGGTAAATAATTCGCCTTATTTTTTCACACTCTTATAAAATTTCGCCATATGTTTTTTTTAAAGCACGGACACGAAGTAAGATGTAAATGGGGTGTGTAAAGTACTTTTTAAAGATCAACTGAATGTTTTTTTATTGAAACAAATGAATATTTACAATTTTTGCATAAAAACTGTCATAATGATATACTATACGCCAGAAATTATTGTCAATATAAATGAAGCTTCTGCATGAAAATTTGTGTCTTATATGATTGTCTTGATTTTATTCACAGGTACCCTTGGACATTCACCTTGGACCTGGTCGCTTGCTTGTAAAAGAAATACTACTTGAAATGGAACCGAGAGAAGAAAAAATTATCTAAAATTGAAGTTTTTCATTTCAGATGTTCGACAACAAACGAGATCTCATGTACAATCTCGAGCATTTTATCTGAAAACAGAATATTTCATTTTCAAAGAACTTTACGAATTTCACTGTTTTTGTACTATATCTGTAAAAAGAGCAAATGCTTTTTAATATATAGCATCGTATTGGCATCCGTCTTATATTTTTTGTAGAATAGCCTTTTTATTTTACTCAATACCCAAACTTTATGTTAAAGAAAATATAGCCTTATTCATTAAGTGACTAAATTTATAACATTAAAACAGAAAACAGACAAAAAAATACTTAAGCCTATTGATCGGAAACCTATGGCACTCTTGTTACATGTGGCAGGGGGCATGATTCTTAATGGCACTCTGCCCTACTTTACAAATTTGCCAATTTTTGAGTGGATGGATCGTGATAAATTTGTAATGGAGATTATTTGACAGGCTTTTCAGGATTATATATAAACATTTACGGATTTACTAAAAATAACTCTAAAGATAAATGTATAGCTATGTTGTAAACTACTGAATGTCATTGCTGCAAAAATTTGATCTCTTGAAGAGAGAACGTTGGACGTACTCTTTTGGTTATACCTATCCAAGCAAAAATTCTTTCCTCATTTGAAAAATATTTGAAGTCTGCAAGGAAATTGTTTGACAATTCAATGCTCGGAATCGTGCTAAATTGAAAGTCACACATTATACCCTAGATTTTGCAATGTAAAAGTAGAGCAGTTATTTAACTATAATAAAGGAAAAACCTTGTTTTTTATGTTGTCTATTTCTTTTTTTTAATAAAATGCATTTAAAAATACATTATTTATGTACAATTTAAATTTTTGTTGAAGGAATGGTTATATTTTATACTGTTTATTTTTATGTTAAGAAAAACCTTTAAATGATGCAAAATTAATATTGTATATTATTATGAGACTCGCATTGCTTCAAAAATGCTTTATGTGGCCCACTGAATCACATTGCCAGATTGGTTTGGCACGCAACATCCAAAATATTGCTGACTCTTACTATAGAATACCTAAATTAACGCAAACATTTAGTACCCCACAGAATTAGTAATACCGTGCTAACCACAATAATATGGGGCTGATGGTAGCCTAGTGGTTAAAGCATCGGACTCCAGACCAGAAAGCTTGGTTCGATGCCCGATGCTTCCAAATACCCTCCGAATATACACGGAGTACATGCTCGTTAAATCATGGGGTTTGAAAGTCTTGTGGGTGGTCACAGCGGAAACCACAGATGCTGGGGGCTGGAGAATATTTCCCTACCCTCCACACACACACACAGTTCCATACCTTAATTGTAGAGGTGAAGGTAGGGGTGGTATGACCATCTAACGTGTAGAAGTCCAACCTGCCTCAGGCTCTGGCAACTTTCATTCCTTCCCTTCGGGAAGGACACAACAACAGCAATAACTTCATGTCAAACCTCCCCAGACTTTGATGATATGAAAAATACTTCACGGCATGGAATCGACAAATTATTGAAACCATTGAGGAGGAATATGACTCCATACTAATAAAAAGGTAGCTTTTATTTCCTGTGATTAACAGTTGGTGTTTTGGAGCTTTAGCAAATCTTTGAACCTCGTCCCACGAAAGCTTAGTTGGGTTGAGATGAAATGTCTGAAAGTATTAATTGAAGCGACTGAAATACATTATCATGTTCCTTTACCCAATGCGCAAGCTCAGTAGTAAGATCACCTGTCCAGTTGATCATATCACCAAGAACCATTATGCATATAAATGGGTATTCGTAGTCAGCAGCGATGTAAACTAATATAAACACTAAACTAACAAGAAGAATACTTCTTGACTCATGTAATCCTCCTTGATTGTAAATGTCTAGTGCAATTTTCATTGCGCATTTAATCACTTTTTAATACATAACTTTAAATATTTTTCATTTTTGGCTTTCTCTACTGGACAAGTCTCACCCCTTTCTACTTGTTTCAATTTTTAAGACCCCTTGGGCAGCCAATGAGAGACACTGTCATCACTTGCACTGCACCAATGAGATAGCAGCCTTTCAGTTCTCCTTCTACTTGAACTTTTGCTTCATCCATGTGAATTGACCTAACGATTGGCTCGACCAATCAGGAAACACCATATCCAGCATGATAATGGAAAAGTCGTTCAACATCAAATTCACAGCTAGATGTGGGATTGAGGGCGGGCCATAAGCGGCCCATATACCCAAATGGAAAGACCGTAAAGACAGCAGCGATTTAAAGGTAAGTTCTGGACGGATGTTTCCAATTGAACTAAGACACCTAATGCAAGAAAATGGTCTTTTGGCTGTGATTTTTTTTTTTACTCCGTCTTCCAATTACCTCAATGACTTACACTTAGTTTTAAAAAGAAACATCCCTTTTTAAATTTAAGATAACATAATTTAAAACCATGTTTTGTCCCCCCCCAAATACAAATCAATTAAATTTTTATTTTAATTTTTTGGGTTTCAATACTCATTGCAGATAAGAGCCGAATATTGCAATCCTGCGCGTACATCTATTTTGTAAAAATCTTACTTTTAGAATATTTATTTCGAAAGAAAGAAACATATTTTCATCACTAAAAATATTTATTTATACATTTTCAACAAAAATTATAACAGTAGTAATATTTACTTTAAAGAATTATTCAAAGTTTTCTGTACTCGGATATATTTGAAAGCAAGGTGGAGCCCAACATTGCAACTTTTAAGCATTTAACGACCCTCTTTCGTTTTCCTTTTGCCCGAGGTAGCTTAGTGGTCAAGGTAATGGACTCGTGGCTGGTGTATCATAAGTTCAAGCCTGGTACATCTAAAGACCCATCGTGCAAGAGGTAATGCCCGTTAAGATATCTCAGAGGTGTTAAATTTCTCTAGAGGACTGAAAATATGTAAACAATTTTCAAACAGGTATAATTCTTTTAAATTTAAATTAAATGATTCGAATTTTTACACACATTATTTATAAAAGAATGGGGCTTCAGAAAAGTATAAAATGTTTAAAATGTAATAATTATTTTAAAAATCACAAGCATATGAAAATTCTATGATAAATATTAAGTACTTTTTGCGTTGCGCACGCTATTTTCTAAAATAGTAGCATCTGATGTATAAAATTTTATAGAATTATTAAATGCGTCATACTCTTTAAACCCTATCTAATTTTAGTATTATATATCTTTTGCATTTCGAAATATTTGTAAAATATCGCAATTTTTTTAATATTTTTTTTAAAAATGTATTTTTTATTAAAATATGTAAGTTATTATTCTATTTATATAAAAGTAGTTAAAGTGTAATAAGAATACATTTATCTTTAGAACTCAACTTATAGCTAGTAATTAAGGCTATTATTTTAGAAAATATCATACGCGACATAAAACTTAAAAATTATTTCTTATAGAAAAGTTCCTTATTTTTATATGCTTATAATTTTTTAAATTATGATTATATTTTAAACATTTTATACTTTTCTGAAGCCCCATTTCCTTATAAATAAAGAGTAAAAGATTCAAATTCTTAAATTTAAATTTAAAAGAATGATGCCTGTTTGAAAATTGTTTACATTTTCAGACCTCAAGAGAAATTTAACACCCCTGAGAACCCTTAAATCTCTATAGAGAGCTCAGACGTCCTGCCGTTGATGTGATGTGGAAGTTAGGAGAGGGAGGTGTGCCTGTCTAAGTGTCATCCTCGACCTTTGACCATGGTTCAAAATAACGAGGTCCATCGCCAAAACCCCTCGTGTAGCAGAATAGTGCGATGATAATATTCACGCACTCCTTTTTCCTTGCTATCCCTTTCAGATCAACCCACAGCTTGATATCTAGTAAAGAGATTCTGTTTTTGATGTTGGTTGATCAAAATATAGAAAAAGAGTTCCAAAAGATTTTGTTCCACGCGATTTTTTATATATTTTTATGTAACATTTTCTGATGTCTAGAAAATGAAAGAATATTTATTTTAATGTGATCTTTATCTAAATTTACTATAATTTGTATCTAAATTTACGAAATGATGGCAACAGATCACAGTCTGTGTCACGAGTGCAGATCGCGATCACTTATATTGGAGTGTGAAAATAATAACAGCATAAAATAAGATTCCGCACGAATTATCTAGTTTGTGCACAGTTTGGCTGGTTTAGCGCAATCAAAGGAATTCGATCGTGCAACTTAACCCGCAATCACACGCACGGGGGTGTTCTGTAAACCCCAGCAACAAGAAAATCCTCCCGGGATTCTAAAAGAATGCGCAGAACCACGTTTTTTTCTGTAGCTGCATATTTTAGGTCATTGAACCTTCAGGCCTGATGCAATCCCTCTTTCTCGAATGATTAGAATGTAATGACCTTCAAAAGTTTATCTGTAGGGCTGAGAACTTCCGCGAGAAATTGAGCATATGTATACAGTCTGCTCTGAATGCTTGGAAAATGATTAAAATATTATTTTTCTACTTTCTACTATCATTATCTCATTAATTATAAAGTAGATTTATTATTGGTATATACGTTTTACTTGTTTATGAAAATATATAAAATTATGTGCTTTAAAATGAAAATTTGTATGTTTAGTTTAAAGTAATGTTAGTCTCATTTGTATGCAATAAATTTAATAATTTTACTTGTATAATACAAAAGACATCTTGCACTTTATAAATATGTATCACAATGACTTAATTTTATTTTCATAATTAAATACACGCAGTAAAAGTTTGGGGTGATCTCTACACCCCGCAAGTAACGACAGTAGCAAAAACAGGCGCGAGTGATCACGGGTTAAGGGGTTAACAAGTAATATAAAAAATTTTTAAAGTTAAATCATACTTGTGAGAAAAACAAATTGATTTGGCTATCCGGTATAATGGTTAGAAACACTGACTACTGTACCTTTGGACCTGGGTTCGAATCCCGAGGAAGACAGGGATGTTTGTTAATGTATAGTGCCTTCGTGGCATGGGGGTACTTTAAATAGCCGCCGACCCGCAAGTACTGTCGTGAGGTTGGTGGAAGGGGAAGAGAGATGGGAGGCCCCAACCCTCCAAGGGTGCTCTCCCTCAAAATTGCCGTGAAACTGAGCTAAATCATTCGGTCACATGCATGATGCTCAATGCTACGGGTAACAACAGACTTCATTTAGACCTTTACCATGATGAATTTCGTGCCTTGATCTGGCCTTTGTCAATCAGGTGGCATTAGTAACAACAAAACAAATTGAGCTTTTCTTACCTGGTATTTAGATAGTCAACGTATACGGTCGCCATCTATTTGCCTTCATTTGGAACAAATTTAAATTTTCTTGCCATGTAAAAGTAAAATTCATTACTTAAATTTAATTAATTAACGAATATTTCAAAAAACTGTATTAACTTCAAGTGTCATACACTACACGTTTTAAAAATATGTACTTGAACTTGAATGGAGAAATAAAAAAATATTTTATTAACGATTGAAAATTTGAGCAAGATGCATATGTATAGGGAGATAATAAACTAATAATACAGGAAATGAAAAAGTAATTATGTTGGATCCATGCTGCTTGTGCCACACATGGCATCAGTGTCGAGGAAATTCGTCACTCGTCGGACCAGATAATTTTTTTATTCATCAAAAGTCTAATTTAACAATCTGTAGTTGATAAAAGCCGCATTTTTTCCTGTTTCGCAACAAAATACAAAAGAGTACGCCTAACTCTTTTTTAAACTATTTTGAAATAGCACGGTACGCGAAATTGCAAATTTTTTTTTACACAAAACGTCTGTTGTAACATGAATCCGGAAAAAAATTATGGATTCATTCCGTTTGCATAGGGACGATTTGATAAAATGTATAACAATTTTTAATAATAAAGAAGTCGATAAAATGACGAAGTTGAAGTTAACATCTAATTTAATTCGCGGGGACTTGAAATTTGCTACCAGTATGGAACAGCATTTTCTTACTCATGTAATGCTGACATAGAACGTGCATTAAAATTTCAAAGTATTCATAAGTCTCATATCACAAGAATTATATAAGCAGCTTGAGACACTAAAAACAAACACATCTGCTTAAGAGAGACTTCGTAACAATAAAAAATCGACAGAGGTCTTTAGCCTGGGACTTCTCGCGTAGGGTATGTTATACTCACCATCAAACTTTTTTCAAGACTCCATCTAAACCTTTTATGGAAAAGGAATAGATTCTCGAGTAGCTGAATTTAAGGTTATATTCTTTGAGAAGCTTTAGCTTGTAGGCAAACTCTAAATATATATTTTTGGATACCACGGCATACGAAAAGCGTCGGCGGCAAGCACCGCAATATTTAAATTCAAATCTCGCCCGCGCGACAAAACTGACGAAAACAAGTGAAAGCTTAATAAAAGCACAGATGCAGGAAGTTAATTAGTCGCTATGCAATGGCATTCGTTTTTATGTTACTTAGGCTTCTGACAATCAATACTGTATGAAGTCTATGATGTTATTTGCAAACAGAGGTACTACATATCCATCAATGAGCTCAAAAAATATGTGCTTTACAGACCGTATTGGAAGCAAAACGAGAGGAATTCGTGGATGACGCTTTAATATATGCTAAAAGTTTATGTGACGAGCTTTAAATTTCTTTTGAACCCCCAAGACGAATCAGGAGGAAGCATATATTTCGTGACGGAAGTAAATATGTTCAGTTATCGTTCGAAGGAAATTTGAGGCGAACAATGTTTTCTTCAATAGATTGTCTAACTGCTGAAATTCGAGAAAGATTCCAACAGTTGAAGAATCTAGCACAAATGCTTTTTTAAGGCCTGAAGTGATTATGAGCATGGACAAACTTAACTTAGATCATGCTCCTCAAGACATTAATGAAGAAGAATTCCAACTTGAGCGCGTACGTCTACAAGCTTTTGTAGCTGCAACAAACCCAATCTGTAAAAAGGAACTCATTGTGTCCGGCTTTCTGGATTTATTAAAATATATGATTGAGCCCAAACTTGAAGATGGCTTACCAAACGTAGTCATAATGTTGAGAATTTTTTTAACATCTGCCATCAGTAATGCCAACTGGAAGAGCTTCTCTAAGATAAAATTAATCAAAAATTATCTCAGATCGACTATGTTCACTTTAAGGTTAATAAATTTTAGCTATTCAGGGAATTGAACATGACACTCACATTGATATTGACAATTGTATACAAGTTTTTGCTATGAGAATAAGACACGAAAAGTGAATTTTTAATTAATAAAAAAACTAAAGCTGCTTTTTTTTTACTTTTACAATTTTCTTGAATAATGATTAAAATAGAGAGGCGACATATTCCCGATCGGCCCCAGGTGGTGAATGCCCACGCTACGACACTTGTTTACCGCCTCTTCGGGTCTATCATCATCATATCTGCAGTTACCACAATTCGACCTAACGATTGCGTGTATGTGTTTACTATGAACCAAGTTGAATATAGAAGCTATTCTGAAAAGATAAAAACTGGAGCTATTTTCATAGCAGGCATTTTTTAATGCCCAAAAAATAAATTTATCGTAAGACCATTGAATGTTCAATGTTTTTGTTTAATCCTTAAGGGGTATAAACAAACAAATGCGGTGGCTTGCCAACCCTCCGACACGCAACATATAATTGTGCGAAAGCAAGAATTTTCTAAATCTAAGCCAAAAATTGTCATTGTATGACTTTGTGACTTATTAATGGTCCTAGAAAAAGCTAAGAGAACTAGAAATTGCAAACATTTTAATAGGTAGGTGAGTCTAAAAGAATCATTGGGATCTGTGGTAGAAGTACAACTTCACCTTGAAGTATGCCGCTCAAAATAGTGGCCTCAAGAATATTGCTCATGATTTTTTTTACGAGCAATCGCGTGCCCTTACATAATTTTGACGCATTTTTAATTAATTGCGATATCGGACCAAATTGTGAATCTAAACCATTCTCGATTCCACTTGAACCCACAAAAAGATGTCATCATAATCGGTCCAGCTATTTAGTAGGAGTTCAGTCACATACACACGCACAGAAGTATTATATATATAAAGATTATTTGATGACAAAATAACCTAAAATTAAATATATGAGGGTATCAGGTAATTAGTATATATATATATATATATATATATATATATATATATATATATATTGCAGTAAATAAATTAAAAAGAAGACTAATAAATCATAAAGCATCTTAAGAACAAACCGAAAGAATCAAAAACATGGAGCCATTGCAAACCAAAAAAGAGAAACATTGCTAGAGTGGAAAAAACTATTATGGTTTCTCGAGCTTTCACTGGCTTAGGACAGTGAAACAGGGTTAAATAGTGTTTTGCGAGATCTCAAACTTTCCTTTCAGTGGAAACTTTCGACATAATAGCATAGGAGATAAACCAATGCAAAGGCCCCCAAACCCACGTGGGTGAATATAACATCAATTGAAGGGAATTGGATAGTTAAATTACTATAGGAATCTGGATGAAATAGACAAATATAAATATGAATAAATAAAAATAATTGCGATAGAGTATAATAATGATTATGACCATAAGTAATAATAATGAAAATGTGCTAAAAAACTAAAATCTTACCCGAGGTATTCCGATTCTAATAGCATACTAACGCCAAGCACAAAGAAACAGCATAACTAAAATTAATGGCGCCATCTATACATATTTTTAGTAACTAAATTTATTATAAGAAAATTAAGAATACTATACTATAAACTAAATGGAACTGAATGTATTAAATAATAATAATTAAATAGCTATAACTTTGAAGACATATATTTATATATAAAATTAGCTGGATAATTATAGTCTAAGCAACTTTGAAAGAACTTTTTATAACTATTAATTTTTAAAACTTCTTCAGATACTAAATCTTTGTTTCTCTTTGTATAATTTAGAATAATATTTCTAAAGATTGAAATGTGAATGGAACTATTCCAATATGGCATTTTTATAAAATCAAAATCAAAAGAGTCTCTTTTATCAAAAATATTACTTTTTAGCATATTATTTTCAACTTTTAATTGGAGATCTAGGAAATTTTCTGACTCTAAATTGCAATTGGTTTTTATTAAATTCAAGTAGAGTGGATAATACTTTAAATTAGGAGTAAAGTCAACTTTATTGCTGAAAATAATTAAATCATCGATGTATCTGAAAAAGTAACAAGAGTTTGTATCAATTTTTTCATTCTCGTAATAGTGTAAATCAATATTAGCCAGACTATTACTTGCTGGGCCACCTTGTGGCAGACCATTTTTTTGTTCATAATAATAGTTATTATGAAATATGTTATTATTTTCTTTCAAAACAAGTTGTATAATAGTATTAAATTTATCATAATTTATCAAATGATTTATGAATATTTAATACAGACATTTCTAAGTACTAAAATAATATCCTCTATATCAATAGAGTTGAATAAGTCTTCGAAGTCATAGCTATGCAAAGATTTAATACGCTTGCCTTGCATGTTCTCAACGATATCTTTACTGTTTCTTACAATAATGGAGTTTGAGATATTCTCTAGAGTGTGTTGTATAACTTTTTGCAACACCTTGCCTGGTTGTGTAATATAGGTATTATAATCATTAGTATCAGTTCTAAATTTAATTTGACTCTTATGAAATTTTGGTTTTAGAAAAATAGAAGGAAAATTGATATTTTTGTATATAAATCTAGTTTTTTATAAAAAGCTGAAATACGGTTAATGATTTCTCTACTGCTGCTATTAGATTTAGTTAACGCGCTATTGTTTTGAAACTGTTTTTCAAGTATAAAGTTATAAAACCATATATTTGCAAATGATTGCATAGTTGCCTGGAACTTTATCTACATAAACAATAATGAAATCTTTTGAAGATTTGAAATTTGGTGTTTTATATCTTTGTACGTAATATATTTATCGGTTTTATAGTTCAGCTTAAGTAATTCACATAAAACTTTGTATTTAAACTCATTAAAATCTTCGAGAGGAAAGTTATATTTAATTGCTATTTTTGTAATGAAGTTATTAATATCTTTAGAAACTTGTGATTAATCTAAAGCCTGTACCCTTAACCATTATTTCTCTAAGAGTTTTATCTTTAATAATATTTAAATTACCAGATATGACATGTTTATGATGTTCATCAATGAAATCTATATAATTATGAGAGAATTACAAAGAATATTATTATTATTTTGCAAATCAAAAGAAATGTAGTTAAAGATGGATCTACCAATTTTCTTATTATATTTAAAAGACTTTTTTATTTTTAATGTTTTTAACTGGGAAATAATGAATATATTTCTCAAACACATTAGTAAAGTTTACATGATTATAGGATTTATTCATGAAAAGGATGTTACAGTATTCAGTTGTAGAATTTAAAACATTATCATTTATTGATATATTAAACTTACTAATTAAGAAATTACAAAAATCTTTCATAACATGTAATCTTCACAGTCTTTAAAATTGTCATAACTAAGTATATCATTAATAAGTTTGATTTCCTTTTTGTTCAAACCAAACATGAAATTTTTATTTGATTAATATTATAAGCTGTTTCAAAATCACTACAGATTTTATTAATTTTAGCTGTAATATCCTTGGGATCTCTACTATTTCTTTTATTCCTTTTAACTCTTTTTACTCTCTTGGTTATTTTATTAATATTATTATTGTTACAATTATAAAAACTCTTTGTTATATATATATATATATATATATATATATATATATATATATGTATATATATATATATATATATATATATATATATATGTATATATATATATATATATATATATATATATATATATATATATATATATATATGTATATATATATATATATATATATATATATATATATATATATATATATATATATATATATATATATACTGTCACATTTTCAGTAATCTATACATTCATAATTCTGGGTAATCTTTATTTTATGCGATTGAATATGTGTACTATAAAACTTTTAGAGCGATTCTATGACAAAAATTTGTTAGAATGTATACAAATAGCACGCAATCTACATATACCTAAGAATAAATATTTGAATGTTTTCTAATGTTATTTTTGAAACTTCTGGTAGTATTTTGAGATATCACAAGACATTTTAGTTTATATTTTAAAATTATTATCCAAAATTGATTTTTTATAGCATGTTTTTTTCAAAATTAATAGCACCCCCACTTTCACAACTATTATTAAATTTCGGTATGGGATAATCCTTAAATCGATCATAAATTAAATTATTGTACTTAATTTTATTCAAGAATATAAATTTAGTTAAATCACGAGTATAAATTTATAATACAAATTTAGAATATAAATTTAGTTAAATACCTTGTGATTTTGACATGACTCTTACCATGTCAATATCACAAGCAATTTGCAGTGCCACTTGATGTGGAGAGAAGTACTGACTAGAAATTTTTTTCTTGTTGATATCAGAGATAAAGTAAAATTTGTTTTTGTGCGGTAGATAGGGACCGCATAAAAATAAACCGCACAAAAAATACTCGAACAATTCTTAAATTCTTACATAGATCAAACAACTTTGTAGAAATACTGTGGAATTTTTTTTATGCGGAGGAGAGGGACCACATAAAAAAAAGCGGCACTTAGAAAATACGCCAATTATTTACAAAATTTATGAGAAAGTGCTTCCAAGCAAAATAAATAATTAAATTACACATGGAGACATTTTAAAAACATTTAGTTTCTCATTGCAAGAATGGAAAAGTTTTCAAAATGCTCATAAATAATTCACTGCTGCTCGTCGTTATCCAAAGTCACTTGAAGATACTATTTCAATTGATTTATTTTTTGTCACTATAAAGTAAGAGATAAGTTTTTGCGACGCAGCTAGGTTGTTCAGTTGCGTGTAAATGTCACGATAACCAGATATGCGTGATCGAAGCTCTTTTTGAAATTTCATACTCCATTCGGAATTGGTATTTATTTTAAGAAAATGCTTTTCCGTTTTGTTAGAAAACTGGATCCTAACCTATATTTTATCCACTCTCAAAGAATCAAGTTCTTCTTGTCCGTCTTCATTGTTTATCAAATTATTAACAATGTCACTGTCATTGACTGTTTCGTCTTCAATCAAGCTAGTGCTGCAAGCACGTTGAAAAAAAGCAATTAAACGTGCATTGTCCGAAGAATATTAATAACACATGAGCAGATCGTCTTGAAGTGTATATGTGTACATTGATGGAAAACATTACACAGGCGTTAGAGTCATTGAAAATTATATACCGTATAAAAAAAGATCGTGCAAAAATAAAATCACATAAAAAAGGACCGTACAAAAACAAGTTCTACTGTATGTTAATTTAATTCCACATCTTACGTCAATTTTAAATAGTTTTAGTTGTTAACATTTTTTTTAAAATCCATTTGTGTTTTGGGTGGAAGTGTTTACGTGCTTCATCTGAAATATTAACACAATATTTGCACACAAGTTGTGCTTTCTCATTAGAAGAAAGGATTATAATGTATGAAAAGCATAAACAAAGTTTCTTTTTCTCTTAAAAAAAAAAAATGAAACTTAACAGTATTTTAATACATATGCATGTTTAAAAAAGCTTATATGAAACGGTAAATATGTTACTTATGATTGCCTCGAAATGTATGGAAACATATGAAATGAAACATTTTTATTTGTTCCCACGTGTGTAATCTTTTGAACAATATAAATTATCCAAAGTGAATGAGATATTAGAATTATCTCTAAGCAGACCACCACAAAGGGTTGATTACAGTTTTGACAGGAAATCATTCAGAGATTAAAAGTTCAAGGACAATACAAATAATGATTTCGATAGCAATGCAAAAATTTTGTTTGTTTACAATAGGATTTAATTATGCTAGATTCAAATAATGACATAGATATTGATAATATGCAAAAAAAGCGTGGATAGAGAATGTTAAATTTTAAACTTAAAATTGTTTGACATGTTCTATGCGTTGAAATTCCCAAAATATGCATTAACCTTCTTATACGCTATTCGTTGATTTCGACAAAAAGAAAGAAAAGAGAAGAAAATAAAAAGAAAAAAAGAAAAGAAAAAAAAGAAAAGAAAAAAGCCTACGATTTTGTGTGTGTGTGCTTGCGAAAAGAATAGAATTAAATTACTTTTTGTTAATTACGTGTGGAAGCAGGAGTCTAGTGGTTATGGTTACGAACTCGTGGCCAGAGTGTCGTAGGTTTGAGTCCTGGTCCCACTAAGGATCGACCGTCTAGAGAAGTCTATACCCGTTAAATCTGTGAAGGTGTGGTGTGATAATTATTATAAGAGTAGCCAGTTTAGGTGTCGTCCTCTTTACTTGACCGAGGCTCAAAATTAAAGGTCCTTTCCCAATAACCCTTATGTTACTTCATAGTGCGGTGTTAATACAGTCCCCCTCACTTTTTTATTATATAAGAAAGTAAATAGGATTAAAATTTATAAGGTTTCTCTTTTGTATTAAAAATATATGGATACACCTAAAAAGCAGCATTGTTGCACAGATTTTATTAATGTAAATTTCAAAAAACGTTGAAGTAAATTTTTATTTAAAAAATAGCATTATGTTTTCTGCACCACAATAAATGTATATAATATGTCTTAAAAAGAGAAACGTTCCATATGCACGGACACTAAGAGATGAACCACTTAACACAGTGCATCTCAATTTTTCAATACTGGCGACCCACTTTTCAATCATAATTTTTATCGTGCCCCCCTTATACAATAATAATGCATTCAATATAATAATAATGTACTTTGACTCTAAAGCTACAATACAGTCTTAATTATAAACCGTACAAATTAATAAGATAAGAAAATTAAATTTTATATATATTACTTTTGTGTAATATATATTTCATTTTTCTTTCTCAAATTTTTAAATTGAAACAATTTCAAAATGCGGTGGCTGCTTTGAAGACCAAATATAGATATCAGCTAAATATAGAAAAAAAAGTACTCCGAGTGTCAATTTCTAATCGTAAACCTTCCTTTGAAAAACTTTCCTCTGCAAGACAAGCCCATGGAAGTCGCTAATACTTATTAAACTTGCTCTTAATTTAGTATTAATAAATTAGTTATAAAATACCTTGTGCATCATTCATACATTAAAAATATACTGTCTGAAGTACTCGCTCTTCACACGAGATCATTTTTTTAAAAAACTAAAACACATTCTTAATATAATAGCTGAATTGTCAGGAGAGTAAACCCAAATGCACGACAATGTTTACAAAAATGTAAAACGACTATAAAATGAATGCTCATATTATAATTAGTTCTAAGCGAACTGTAATTTTAAACCTCACAGAATTAGCATTTAGAATTTATGTTAAATAACGAAGAATAATATACAATTCCGATGAAGAATAATTGTGTTACTTTTAATATTTAAAGCGAGAAGACGTTAAAATGTTTTATCCCGGGAGCAGACACACACTCGATACTAACGTTTATGGTCACGCGGGATGGTTGAGTCACCCCAATCCTTTTTTTAATAATTATTTTTACTGTACACAATACAGATCGTGTTTCCAGTGAATAGTTTAATTAAGAGAAAGTATACTTACCTAATTTCAAGGACTTTTCAATTTTTCTTTGGTAACAAAAAAACAGCTTTGCCAGAATTAACGACATCATGATCTGTGTGCCCCGCGTGACCACTTCCGGGTTAAAAGGGCATTCGATATAATAATATGGATGTTTCTGCTGAAAAAATGCGTAAAATGTTTTTCATTATGATTTAAATGTTTGAGAATACTCATAAAAATAAATCTTGACCAAGTAATCATTCAAAGTGCTCTCTCTGTGGTTTTTCAAATATTATAAAACTCTTTTACATGGAAAAAAACACAACAGAGAAATACATTGCTTACAACTACCCAAAATGAGAATTAACTCATAACTAATTGTACCAGTAATATAGAATTTCTAACAAATGATCAATAAATTATTCTGCTGCCTACTACTACAATGTACAGTATTTCAAATTAATAACAGTGATGAATTTTTTTATCTACTTAAATGATAAAATTATGGATGATTAATATAAATTAATAAATGATTATGGATTTAGATTTTGGTTTTTTATCTGAAAGAGTAGTATTTCAGGTTTAAAAAGAAAACGCAATAAAAAACCTCTCATCATGGGATTACAGCAACTTAAATAAAAGTAGATGGTATAATAAATTATGTGAGAGTGCATTTTTTATTATGTCTGAAAGTATTTTGTGTTAATTCATTCTAGTAATTTAATTATTTTTTAAATATTTTAATTCCAATATGCTCGCGCCCCCCAGGGGGTACGCCCCACAGTTTGAGAAACACTGACTTAACAAAACTTATTCATTTCCTACTTTAGCTCTCACTCTCTATATATTTATTTATTGAACTTGGTGGAATTAACATGGTAATTTAATTATAATTAATAAAACATAATTGATTAAAACTAATTATTTAAATAATTACAAATACAGTCACATTGGCGACCCTTTTGGCGACTTGTTTAAAAACTTGAAAAGGTTTTTTTCTCACGTTTTAAAGCTTTCAGTTGAACTGACATTTTATATACACGATTGTTTTAGTTGATAATACGATATTTTAATGATAATTTATAAAAATTAATTACCACTTAATGTTGTGATTTTGTCATACGTATGTTCATATTTATATATTAATTGTAACTATTTAATAAAAAGTAGCTAAAATAAAATTCTTTGTTGATCTAATTAAGAATTGACTTAATTTTTTTTATATTACTTGTTTTAACTTTAAATCACTTCAATAGTCTGCCTAATAGCCCTCTCCTGCAGACTCAGAGATTTTCTCTTACTGTTCATCCAAAAAACACAGGAGGACTAAGTGCTTATGCAATTATTGTAACAAAAGAGCGCACTGCCAAAAGTGCATTCACTGATGTGTACCACATTTTTATTTTTTAGATGAAATATTATAATGATTATCTTAAGATGTCTTTAAGATGTATAATTATGTCTTTGAAATAAATAAAGAAGAAACATAAATATGTACTTTTCCTTAATACGCAGTTCAGATGATTAATTATAAAGTAACACTCTTTGTCTAATTTATGTTTAATTACCTGTAGTTAAGAGGATATGGTACACACTCCATATCGACAAAAAAAAAACTTTGATCTGTTGTTACTACCACCTTTGACCTGTTGTTGCTGTTGTTACCACCTCATCAACGGTAACATCAAATCAAGGTCCACAAATTCATCGCAGCTAAAGGCTATATTTTTACGCCTGTCGTTATTTTAGCTTTGAGCACCACGCTGGTGACAGCACGAATTTCTTCGGTTCTACTCCAATTTTGAGCAAGAACAGCGTGAGGGTGGACATGAGTCTCCCACCTTTCTTCCCGTTCCACCGAACTCGCAGCTCGATGGCTATTTAGTGTACCCCCACGCCGTGAAGGCTCTATACGTTTACGAACATCCATGTCTTCTCCGGGATTCGAACCCAGGCCCTACAGCTCCGCAATCAGAGTCACTAACCAAATGGGTGGCCTTTGAATCGCTTTTATAATTTTTTGTTTGTAATGTAATCGATTATATGTATTAAGTTTCTGTTACTTATCCTACCCGATTGACAATTATATGGGATTCAGGCTCACACAATTCATCGTGGCAAGAAGCTAAATGTACTGTCGTTAGCCGTAGCTTTGAGCCCCATGCGAGTGACAATTCAATTTGGCTCGGTTCCTCCCTAGGGGTGGTCAGAGGCTTCTCACCTATCTTCCTCGTCCACCAGCCTCACGGAAGGTCATGCAGCTCAACGAATTTTTGGAATGGCCTCTTGTCTCGAAGGCACTAATCATTTATAAACACCCAAGCCTTATCCATGATTCGAATCCAGGCCTTACGGCCCAACAGTCAGAGTCACTAAATTGGATGGGTGGCTATGTATTACGTTAAGTAATTTTAGGTTAAACATACTACAGAAACCTAACCATCTAAAAAAATTAAAATTTATGAGAGGATTTTAAAATGCTATTCTTCTCATACAGTTAGTGATGTAAACTCATATAGTTTAAATAACAAGTATGTAAAACTATGTATGGCAAAAGTTGGTGGGGGTTTCTGCTAACACGATTTATACTCGTAAAATACTTTTTTTTATGAATGATTATTGAATATACCTTAAAAAGGTATAAATTCTGAATTCAATAATTTTTAAAAAATAAGTATTGCTTTTTGATTTAAAAATGCATACTAACTTTTGCTACATAAGTAGAAAAAAATATCAAAGCATCTGGCACAATTTAAAAAAGCCTAAGCATTTTAAAGGAAGTTGAACTTGTTTTTGTTTTTTTAGATAAGTTTTTGTTTGCTATTTCGATCTGAATAAAAAGAAGCATAAAAGTTATATCTCTGAAATTGTTTAACTTAGATCTTTCAAATTTTTTGAGAGAATAGGAAATTACATAAAAAGTAATGTAAGCTAAAAACATTTTATTTGAATTTTTGATCGATTTTACATCATACGAATAACTGAAATAGACCTAGAAACTTTACAGGAATTCTAATTGCTTTTAAAATGAAATTATAATTTTTTGAGCTAGATGTATCTCAAAATATTAATAAAAAAGATTAAAGTAACTTAAGAAATTAGAACACACACAGATATATACTGGGTGACTCTGAAATCTTGGTAAATAATTTTAAGTCTTAATTCAGGGTACAGTAAAAATAATTTCTTCAGAAGGAATATTATAAACATATGGGAGCAAGTGACGGGAGGAAGCACGAACACAAGAACGAAGAGATGAAATGAAAGAAAAAGTTTTTATTGGCAGTGTTATTGACAAGTGAAATATTTACATTAGCTGCTCAAATGTTCAAAACTATCCCACCAGGAGGATGCTCGACAGTATCGATGGAGCTATGTGCGAGCACTGCCGATGTCAGTTATTTTACTCACTCGTGCAACAGTAGTTACGAATATTCGATAAGAATGCCCTCATCATTGCTAGTCTCTGAACAATAATTTTCACGCTCCCATGAAAATAATAAAGACTCAATAAATCTGAAGATCGGGATGAACCTGTGGCTTTTCTACCACACCCTTCATTCTTTACCAATCGTGGCATTGAGGTCATTTCTCACATCAATTCTAAAATGGGCTGGTGACCCATCCTGCATAAACCCCATTATATTACGATGTAGCCATCGGAAAACTTCAAAGCAGTCCTCGTAAAGCCTATTCCAGAAAAATAAAATAGAATTGAGTCACTTCGGTAGTATGCACAGACCAATTCAAAAGTAGTTGATGATACTTGCCTATACCAGCGTTTCTCAAACTGTGGGGCGCGCCCCCTTTCGGGGGCGTGAAAACTCTACGAGGAGGGCGACGCGCATATTGAAAAGTCGAAAACAGAAGATTATTTGAAAAAAAAAAATAATTTACTGAAAGTAAACGCAATTACACTGATATATTATACTTATAAATATATCAGTGCTACATAATGTATTTTATAATTATTTTAACAATACTAAGTTAAGGACAAGTTTAATAATTACCAGTAACCCCATGGGATTGTCATATATAAAATTATATTCAAAATATACATATATAAGTATAAAACACACTTATCTTGGTAATTTGTATGTTTTATATATTAAATCCCTTAACTGCCAAATAAAAGTTACGCCAGTAGCATCCCAACGCCTTCCGTTTTCCACACGTTTTCACGCGTATAAGATGTATTGGGGGAGGGGAGGAATAAAGAAGTAAATAATCTGAATTAAGTAAATCCTTGGCAAGCATTGTCATAGTCCTTTTATTGCATTCCAAAATTTTATGCACATAAAAGATAGGAAAGACGTATATATACGTCAGGGGAAATGAATGCTTTGGCTGAGCGAGACGTTTATATACGCGGGGACTGATAAGAGGTTAAAGTCGTATCGTATTTTTAACATCAAAGTACAGTATATTGAATTCAATACATTGTTATTGTATGAGGGGGTGCGATGAAAATTATGATTGAATATTGGGTCGCGAATATTGAAACTTTGAGAAGCACTGGCGTATACAATCTCAAAGAATTGTGTTTCATACGCATGTGATCGTGCTTTGTATGCTCATAGAGCTGACTTCATCGCAAGGAAAAATAAGTTTTTTAAAAGTAAGATAGGGGCTGTAGATCTTGGGATTTAATCTCTCTCATTCCAAATAACGAATATGTCCTGCCATGAATTTAAGAACAAAACCCTTTGACTCAGGTATTCTGGTCTTTCGCATTGAATGACAGAGCAATCACTTGACTGGCATGAACTTGATTGAGGTTGGATATGTAGGGTTCCTGCTTATCTCGATATCAACGCTCCCCACGAAAGCTATTGCTCTTCTGATGTGTCATTACTCCCATCTGTATTCAGGAAGCTACCCAAATGGGATAGTGTCTTAGTGACGCTAACTAATGCGCCAAGAGCGTGGGGTCGAATCCCAGATAAAGGATGGATGTTTGTAAATTTATAGGGCATGTGCGGTAGGGCTGGCGATCTGAGATCGACTAATAAAAAATCGATTTTTAAAATCAATATGTAGCACTGAATCGATTCAGTGAATCGATATTTCAACCTAGAAAATCGACATTCGATTTTTTTCCGTGTTGGTAAAAAACATAAAAAACGAAGAATTTCAACGCTATTTATCGCAGGTAGTTTTGCACTTGAAGTATAATCCTATATTTTACTGGCTAGAACAAAAAAAAACTCTATTTATCATCACGTTCACTCAATAGCCATGATCTATATGAGTATCGGGGGATCATCTGTTCTTTGTGAGTGCCTTTTTTTCGATTGCCGGCAACATCGCAAGTGATGAGCGGAATCACTTGGATCCCAGTATACTTGAAAGACTGTTGTTTTTAAAAAGTTTAGATATTAATCATTAGGAACTAGAAGCTATATAATCTATTTTCTTAACTTTTAAATGTAACAAATACATTTAAAAAATAAATATCTTCTTTTATACCAGATACTTTGATATGGTAATAAGAATAATTGTAATTGTCGAATTGCCTAAACTAAAAAAAGTCCCCTGATTTTACTGATAAGATATAGTTTATTATGGTATTTTTCTTGTTTTTTTCATAAAATGGATTTATATTTACATTGTAAATGCAGGCGAAAAAAAAATCGATTTTTTAGAAATCGATTTTTAGACCTCAATTTTTTGTGAATCGATCTTTTTCGGAAAGAATCGCCATCCCTACTGTGCGGAGTGGGGACACTTTAAACATTCAGTGAGCCAAAAGTCTTCTGGAGTGGTTGGTGGTAAGGGAAAAGGAATGGGAGACTCCAAAACTCCCCTCCCGGGTGTTTTCTCTCCGAAATTGGAGAGTAACAGAGCCAAAACATACTGCCACATGCTTGCTGATAACAGTTGCTGTCAAAACGACAGCCGTATTGTAGACCTCTTGCCAAACTAATTTCGTGGCCTTCTATCTGACTCCGTCAAGTGGGTGACATTAATAACAGCAACATATTCAGGGAAGATTATTTTTTTTGAAATAGCAATAGGTTGTCTCACTTTATAAAGCAGCTTCCCATTGGAAAAAAAGGATTAAACTTATTTTCTGAACATAAATTATATTTTTGTTTTTGTTTTAATAAAAATATTTTTACCCGAAAGATTTTAGTTTTTTTCTTTATGCGCTGTGGTCCCCATTTCATATTTGGTCGTAAGGCTCCGAAATCTTCAAAAAAAAAATTTTGTCCAGTCGCAACTCATTACAGAAACGGAAAGCAAAACGGTGATTTGAATGCAAATTTATTTTTAAAAGATAATATGAAAACAATGATATTTCCCGTTTCAATCACAATCCAAGAATATATTCAGGTTTCCGATAACGAAATTATCAATTGTTATTATTGCTCTATCATTATGTCCTTGAAAGAAAATCCTTTTATAACAGAGTTGTATACGTGAAGAGTAGTTTTTTCTCCTTTTTTAGGTGAGCCAACCTAAACTTCTAAATAATTTAAGGGCAGAGTAGTTGTTGGAAAATCACACTCAAACATGATAGGACTGGAATATTTATTCGATTCCGTAATAACAACGGTTTTACTAGGCGTAACGTCGCTTATACTCCTTTATTGGTGAGTCAAGTTTCTCTACCTTCCCAAATTATTTCTTTTTGAAATATTATGAATAACTTCTGAGTGAGATATTTTGTTATTTTTATTGGTAGAGGCATAAACTAATTTTAAAATGCCAGTAAAATCTTGGATGATCTTGATAATAGACTACTAGATACGTATGTTCCATAATACTCAGCTTATGCATCGACTACGGATAAAATTCATTTTTTTTCTTTTGTATTAATATAAAGAGAAGTTTAAGTTGACTTAAATTAAACTTTTATTCTAATGCTAATGAAATTTATTTGTGTAACCAATTGATACATTTAATTAATATAATTTGCATACAAGATTTATTCTGGTAAATAGTAAGACTGAGTTTTTGTAATGGGTGTCGAGTATAGGTATTTAAAAGAGTAATTAATATTTATAAATGATATTTTTCATTCAATGAATAAGAACAATACTTATACATTATATAAATAGATAGATAGAAACTATATACGTTTATAATACAGATAGATTTTTCAAAGATTGTGGCAAAAGTCCTCCTCTCCTGGACTTGAGGAGGTTGCTATATATAAAAAAGAAACTACGCAGTTGATTCAGATTTGAATATAAGTTGAAATATATGTAATAAGTAAATATAAAACGTGTTATTTGATATTATTTTTAATATGTAAATTATCGTTGGAAATTATTCTCTTTTTCATATTTTTAATACCTGCTTCGATTTAATAATTTATCTAACTCGAATTTCTTTTTTCATTTCATTTACTGATATTTATCATTTGGTAATAAAAGTTTTTTTGCAAAAGTTGAATAACACGATAGAAAGGCTGTTGCTTTTACTGAATGAATTAATTAGATTCAGGTTGAAGAAAATTTTCAATGTTTTTACCCGTAAATACGTGTCATTGCTTATTCTGCATTAGTTTTATATTAAAAAAGTTTATTTTTTTAATTGATTATTTAGAACATATTTCGATCACTGGACCATCTTAAGAAAAAGGACAACTAGGTCAAAATAATTAAATAAATCCTTTTATCCAGCCTGTTAATTATATCTCAGAACAGGGGTACTCAACCTTTTTTTCTGCTGGGCTGCATACATATGCCAGCTATTTTATACGAGCCGCATACATATGTTAGTTATTTCACACAGGTCGAAACATGAGGATAAATGGGAGAGGGGTGAGAAATGCTTTCAGACGAAGGTGGTGGAAGATGAAAATATGGAAAATTGATAAAAATATTATAATTCCTGCGTTGCTTTTTTTAACTATCATTTTTATATGTATTTTTTTTATTCTTGTCACTAACACTAAACTGACCACTGACAAAACACTTTGTAGCTGTTGCAAAGATTTTTCAAGAAAACCTATTTATCACCTCTTGAAAGGTTTTCGAGGAAAAGTGTCATTGAATGATTCCTGTTTATTGGTATTTTTTAAATACAGCACTTTCGTGACAAATCAAACAATTACTGATCCCCTTTTGTTTTTCACTATCAAACTCCCAATCGTCTTGAAACGATGTATTTCCTTGCAAGATATGAACGATAGTTAAAAATTAGTTTCACCCATAAAATTTTCGCTTCTCCAATTACTTGTTATCACTAACCGTAACCGTTACAAATAAAAAAAATAATATCAATGCGTACCCGTACGACACCGATAGCCCACAGCAAAATTGATATATTTGATTTCTTGTCTAAGAATTTCCCACCAAATTTTTAATACAATGCTGTTAAGTAATTAAATTTCTCAGAGCAATGGGCCATGACCAGGCCAATTAAAAAGGCTCGGTGAGCCGCAAGTTTACTATCGCAGGCTTAAAATGTAATTATTTATTAATTTAATCTTATCATTTTTAATATTATTTACAATTAAAACCTATAAAAAGAAATTTAGTGCGAATTTTATAATAATTCGCTTGAAACTGAATATTTTTAACAAGAAAAAAGAAATTATATATTTTCTTGGTTATTTGATATTACTTATTTATTAAAATATATTAGAAATATTACACTGTTATATTGAATAAAATTCAATTTTATACTGAATTGAACACATATTCAACTCCTAACAAAAACATCTTTTTTCTACACAAGTAATATAAAAAAAGAAATAAGCCAATTTCTACACTTAGGTCATATAAAAGAAAAATTTTACTTTATTTTACTTTTTATTAAATACATACTATTAATATAAATCTGTATATACACATGAAAAAAACACAATATTAAGTGACAAAATAGAAAGCAGTTTTCCATTTTCCTTTCTATATAGGATAATGAACTTTCTTTGTTTTCTACTATTTATTCATAAATTAAATTTGATTATTCTAATAAAATAGTATAGTAAAAAAGAAACACGCCATCCATTGCGCTACAGGGACACAGCAGAAGATTTTCCTTTTTATATATGATGTTAGATTTTTAATTTTATTTCTTACTATTTATTCACTTTTAATTTAATTAATGAATTAATATTTGTGAAAAATGTATTAATATGAATTGTTATCCACTTCAAGCTTAAAAAAATGTACTTGAACAGCCTTATAGAAAGTATTATATTAACGATTGAAAATTTGAAGACCTATATATATATATATATGTATGTATGTGTGTGTGTGTATACTCTATAACAAAAAAAAGGACACAACAGGAACGAGTTGTCCCACAGAGATAAAAGTTGGTAGTTGGAAAGATTATGTACAAAATAGAAAATGATTAAAATTTCAGAAAAATTTAATGACTTGTTTCAGAGTTGCATAGTTAGAGAGTTGTTTCAGAGTTGCATATAACGAGCTGAATAAGGTGTTGACCCACCTCTAGTCTGGATACAAGCAGCCACACAACGTGGCATAGAGTGATAAAGCACTCTGATGGTCTTCTGCGGTATTTCTTGCCAAATTTGCTCCAATTGTTGTGCCAGGTCATCGACACTACCTGGTAAATACAGTCGCCTTCCCTTCATATCCCAGACATGCTTGATTGGAGAGGCATCTGGCGATCTGGGTGACCAAGGAAGTGTTTGAAAACCTGTAAGACAGTTCATAGCAACAGGTGCCGCATGTGGTCTGGCCTTTTCTTCTGAAAAATAAGGCCAAGGTACAGCAAAAAAAAAAACGGTAGTAAAACAGTTCTCAGAATGTCATCAACGTACTGTTGTGCTTAAAGTGTGCCTCTAATGACAACCAGAGGGGTACGGATGTCAAAAGAAATGACACCCTTGACTCTCGGTTGAGGGCCTGTGGGCCTTGCAATAGTGGAAGCAGGATCGGCACGCTTCCCTGGGTGTCTGCGATGATTGTCAAGATACAGTTTGGAAGCTGGATTCCTCGTTAAACACTGTACGTCCCCAGTCAGCATGATTCCAAACTGATAGAGCCAAGAACCTCTGAAATCCGGCTCGACAGTGTGCAGGTGGGAGTGGCAGGTGGTGTAGCGATGGGTACGAGTGTAAATTTCGCTCTATCACCCGTCTGTCAATGGTTATTGTGGAGCCTTATATGTGAGTCACACGTCTGACGGTTGATAAAGACGAATCAAGCACTGTGGCAGCTTATCTTGCAATCAATCTGTCCTCGCAATCTTCTGTGGCCCTAGGTACACCGCTACCATCATTACTCTGAAATCTGCAACTGTCCACCCATTCTTGCTAGCATCTTCTAATGGCGTCATCGCTAAGACACATACGGCGCTTGATTCTCCGATTTGCCCAGTCTGCCTCTTTCAGTCCAATGATATGACCTCTTTCAAACTCTGACAAATGCTCGTAATGAGCCTCAATCCTACGGCGTGGTATTTTTTCAGTCGTTGAAAGGTATCCTAAATCGCAATGCAACAGAAATTTTGACCATCTGATTGATAATCACTTCTTATAGACACCTTCTGAATTCGCTGTAGCTCCCACTATTCATTTTCATTGGACACCAAATTTTAATCACCTGTATGTTCTGTACAAATATCTTTGCATACAAAATTTTATTACAATCGGGAAACTCTTTCTTGGTGCGTAGTTTTTTTGTTATAGAGTGTATATAGATACAGATATAGATAGATAGATAAATATGGAGAGTGCAAACTAATATATGCATTGAAAAAGGAACCGTGTGCATAACATTTTTCATAACACACAGTTGTATAATTTCTCTCATACTAAAAATTCTAGTAAGGATAAAAACACTTTTTAAACGAGGGTAAGATTGAAAAAAATGAGACAGGTGCAGACGACGGCAGTTAAAGAATTATTAGTTTGATAAGTAAGTATGAAATATTCTATTCCTGCTGATGATAATACATACACAGTAATTTAGATATTCATGAAGCCATAAAAGCACCGGAGACTGAACTTTGCCAATTAACCTGAAGTGAAAAACCACTCGGCGTTTTCTTAACCCTCTGCAAGACAGGCGTCAAAAGATTCTATCCATAGGCGCGTGACATCTCTCAGATGCATCACCTCATACTTACGTTTGAAGATGATTTAATCATTTTCCCTGAGATTTGAGATTAAAATATATTTGACATAAAAAATAATATTTAAAATAGAATCAGAGTAATTGAGATATTTATGCGAAAAAACATCAGAAAGATAATGATTAGTTGTGCCACCGTGTAATCACTGTTTACATTTTAAGATGACTTGTTCAATCTTTACAAATCACCTGACAATGTTCAGTGGTGGCAAGAGGGCACAGTGCATTTTTTTTAAGGTATCCGAGTAAGTTCGGAACCGTGATTTTAAAAAAGCGCATAAATGGATAATTTTCATGATATTTAGTGTCAGATTAGAATACATGTACAGAATTGTTTTAAGGATATTTTGACAAAAAAAAATTATTAAAAAAATATTTCGGCAAAAAATTAACCTTGAATAACCTTTTTCCAAAATGTTCTCCTTTTGAGAAAAAATGCTTCTATTATACTAATATTTTGCCTGTACATAGCTGAGATCTCTGTACAGAGGCTCAAATATGATTCTTAAAAAATTCACATTATTTTCAGAGTAACAACCAATTGAAATAATTATCGGCACTTTTTTCTTAAAATTTCACCTCTCTGTTGTCGTAAAACATGCATAAACCCACTTATAAATTATATATTTCAAAAGTTCTAGTTGAGCCTCTGTACAGAGGTTTGAGCTATATACAGGCAAAATATTAGTATAATTGAAGCATTTTTCACAAAAGGAGAATATTTTGAACATTGGTCATTCTATGTTCATTTTTTGTCAAGATATTGTACTTAAATAATGTTTTATTGTAATACTATTCTTAAAACAATTTTATATGCATTTTATAGTCTAAGTGATACTAAATATCATAAATATTATCCATTTATACGCTTTTGCAAAATGACAATTCCGAACATAGTTGGATACCTTAAGTTCCTGGTGATGTTTCTCTTAGTTGTCCGTCTTGATGAAATTGTATATCACATGTTTCTTAAAAATGAACGAGTGAGGTATATGAACGAGTTAGATGAATGTTACACTCAGACGATCTTCGTAGGTGCTCTTTGAAAAGTTTGTGACTTAGTTTTCCTGGATATGTGCTCGAGGATCTGAGTAAGTTTGATTCCCATACATATATTTTGATTTATTCCAGCTACATTGAGGATTGAATAAAATACGGTCTCTGGCTAGGAACGCTGCCACCCTCAGATGCTTCTCAACTCTCAGCAAAACTATAAAAGAAACAAAACTATCAATCGGAAGCTACAAAATAATTTTCTGAATTATTTTTGTATATATAAAATAGAAAATGACACAATTTTACAAGAAAAAAATCAAAAATTACAAAATAGTACATTAAAAAAAACTAACGTTGTTGGTCGCACTGCATCAATTAGATTCAATAAGCCCCTGCAACCCGCAATATGAAGAAAAGAACGCACTCGTCCTTGACATTGAATCCTAGTGCGAGTGACGAAATGCAGATAGAAGAAGGAGAGGTGTGTTCCAACCCATCGTGGAAAGACAGGCCCCAAACTATTTTTATTGTGCATTTGAGAGATTCGCACACCTATAATGGAGGATTAAAAGGGTAACCGGCATTGTTTTTGTCAAGACATAGATTCATATCTTTTCGTGATTTCTTATAACCCTAGATAACAATACTTAATTCAATGTTACTATGTAACTAATCATTCGACTATGGACTAAGAATTAAAAACCAACATATTTTTACATCTCTGCTATTTATCTCAAACAGATGAGTATATCTTAAGAGACATGCGATATTTCACATAAAAAATAGGCACATGGGTAAAAATGAGCGCTTACACTCTTAGAAGATGTTCTCTTAGAGTGTACTTTCCGTAAATAATCTTGTTGCAATAGATGCGGGAGTACTTTGTTAATCTGCGTTTCTTGATGAACAAACAAATTCTTCATGTATTAGCCGCTATTTACAGTCGTGTTTTTATGGGGCTTTCAATATTAAAATTACCGTTACTATTTATCCTGAACGAACGTATATTGTAAAGTTCTTTTGACCATAGATTTACGAAGTTGCCAGTCAATGTGATAATATTAAAAAAAATATTTACAGAAAATTTCATTCGCATAAAGAAATATATATGTTAATAATAAAGTACAACGTAATAGAACAACGACAAAATACTCGATTACTATATTAATGCAAACTTTTGCACCTGATCACCGAATAATAGACTGTTAAACGAAGGTTAAATAAAATAAATAAATTTGGCATTAACAATGTGTGATGGAATACTTTAAATCATGGCAGGCTTGTCATGAGTTCGAGCCCAGTACCACTAAAAACCCGCCGTGTAGAGAAGAGATGGCTGTTAAATCTGTCGAGAGCTCAAATTGGTGTGGTAGGGTAGCTAGGAGAGGGGGTGCCAGCTCAGGTGTCTCGTCTTCGACACTTGAACATGGTTCAAAATGTCGAGGTCCGTCGCCAAAAGCTCTCGTGTAGCTGAGCAATGCGACGTTAATATTCACTCACTCATTCGCTGGAATATTTTAAGACATACCAACTAATAATACGGGTATATTTTGTAGTATATTTTTGTATTCGTAAAAGGAAAAAAAATAGAAAAATAACACATATTGAGCTATATTAGCTTTCTAATTTCCATTGCCCTTTCCCTAACTTTTGTAAAATTGTAGAAGCTCATGTAATTTTTTCTTCTAGGTATTCTACGAAAAATTTTGATTACTGGAAGAAGAAAGGAATTACTTATGAGAAACCTGTTCCATTCTTTGGCACAACACTAGAATATTTATGGAAGGTTCGAATTCTAAAAATACTTTACCATGAATTTGAATTGTTAAACTGAATGAAGTAAATTACGATTCTAAATTTATTATAATTTATTCTTATGTGACACGTTTTATCTTATAGAAGACTCTTATTCCTGAAAATTTTTAGATTTGATTAAAAGAATACGGAGTTGTACAATTTAACATGTTTTTGTGCGGTAGATAGAGACCACATAAAAATAATTGTTGGAAAGTAGGATTCCTGCATATTTTTATCCGCTCTCAAAGAATCCGGTTCTTCTTGTCCATCTTTATAATTTATCAAATTATTGATAATGTCACTGCCATTCAAAGTTTCGTCTTCAATTAAGCGTGGCCTGCTGGAGCGTTGACAGACAGCAACTGAATGCGCAGTGTCGGGAGACTATAACAAATGAACAGAGCGTCTTGAAGTGTCTACATTTCAGTGGCGTAACGTACACTCCCGCATCACGGAGGGTGAGGGCAGGACTCTAGGCTCCCAAGGCCTGACTAACGCTAAATAGGTATTGACCCAATTTATAAAATATTAAAGGCAAAACCTGACTTTCAGGGGGAGGGTCCTAACATTCTCCATTACGCCACTGGTTCATAGACAGAAAACATTACAGTGACGCCAAAGCCATTCAGTCCTGCCACGGGGGGCAGGACTAAAGGGGCCTAAGGCCTTACTAACTTTAAATACGTATTTACCCAAGTTTTTTATAATTAAAGGTGAAACTTGACTTGAAATTCATACACCGCATAAGAAATAATCGCACATGAATAAAATCGCCTAAAACAAATCGCACAAAAATAAAAGCGTATAAAAAAGACCTCACAAGAACAGGTTCTACTATATTTGAAATATGAAACAATGAAAAATCCTTCTCTTAATCCATTTTAGTTATTTTTAAAGTTTATATTAAAAATCCTTTAAAATTTATTTGGAAAACAGTATCCTTTTAATTTAAAATGTAAAATTCCATTTTAAAGTTATGTATCATTACAAAGTTTTGTTAGTTCGAAAAAAAATTCTAGTTAGCAGAGTAAAAATTATTAAGTACTAATTAGTCTCCTATTATTGAATTTATAAGATATGTCATACACCCAGGCGTCCCACTTTTGTTTTACTTTGTATCTGAGATCCGAAATGAAGACTCTTGATGTTTCATGTAAAATTAACAAAAATGTTAAAGCGAACATAAAATAATGGTATTGTAATCTGTTTTAACTAGAGCAGGATACTTAACACATACGTCGGAGCCCAATATAACGGTTTTTATTATGCATAGTATTTATTGTAAATCTATGTAAGCACCCATGAGATTAAAATAATATTGAATATATCCCTTGGCTTTTAGTGGCGACACACGCCTTGAAAGATCTATGTTTTCAGGGCAAAATAAAGCCACTCAAAAACATAAATTTCTGATGGTTCACAATTTGAAACCTTATAAAAAGATAGGTCAGAGACGGAAAGGGTAATTGATTTCATCTTTCCCTACATAAAAATGTTTTCGTAATGATGTCATAAATTTATTTTATGATGATGGTGAAGCTGTACATGAAAGTGTAAAAATAGCTAAACATGACGACGCATTGCAAATTTCATCTCTCACACGGAACAATAATGATTGCCTGTTTAATATCATGGTCATAAATTGGCAATGAGGTGTAATTTTGAGTTCAATCAATTACTTCAAGCTCAAAGATTAGCACAAGATTACATCAAAAAGGCGAATCTGAAAATAGAATTACATAATACATGTAAATTACAGTTTTACAATTTGAGCAATGGGTATAAACAGTTGCATAACTTATGTAATGGGGATTGGTCCACCGTTGGGAGAATAAGGGGGTACCCCCCTAGTTTTCTTAAAAGCGTTACTTGTAATAAAGTTTTGATCAAACATTAGACCCTACCGACTTAAATTGATCTCCTTTTTTCATTTTTCTACGAATCATTTCAAGAAAAATGTAAGACAAGAAAGTTAAATTGGTTATTTAATGAAAAAATTAGGCAGGGAACCCGCCCCCTAAGCTGTATGTATATTTAATTGCTTGGAAGATTTTCTTGCAAATATTTATGCGAATCAAATAGTATTGAAGAAAATTATTAAAAATGTATATTACTAGAGTATATTCTCGAATTAATTAAATTGAATATATTTCTCTTATTCGTTCTGTTTCGTCTAATTTCAGATACATTTTATACTAAGCACTTATTTTGTTTCCATAAATTCTTATATTTTATTGCAGCCTTTTCACGAAATTGAGAAGGAAAGGTATTTGCGACTAGGACCTATATATGGGTAAGAGAACAAACTGTTCTTAAAATTAAAAATGCTTTAGATTCATAAAGTTTTAATACTGCTACCTGTTTGTATTCACTGATGAAAAGTTTCATTTAAAAAATGTGTATCAAACTGAATAATTACATGTAAAGCTGTTCTGATGGTAAGAAAGTCTATAATATATGCCATGGACATATAATAATAGTAATAATAATAATAAGACGTTTTTAACAACAATATGGTTTAAAAATAAACATTTAACTTTTAAATTGCGTTGTCCGATTTAGTAACATTTTTGAAACTATGAATTTTTTCTTAATTAATCGAGTTAGACGTTAATGAACTACGTGAAACAGGTTATTTTAATTCTTTACTAATCGTCAAGGGGGCGCTTTTGCACAAATTTTACGACCAATCTGCTATTTCCTTTAATGTTTTCAAATACACCCCAAAAAAATCTAAAAGTCAACTCTTATCAATTAATTCCTTTCCCACGAACTGAAATGAGTTTAGGATTAAGTTCAATTATATATACTTTGTTAATTTTATTAATTACTATACTTAATTAGTGAAATTTTCGACGCGCTTTCAATCTTGCAAATAACTTTTTTTAAATAGTATTAACGTTTTTGGAACTTAATAAAATATTTAATCAACTTTATATTAATTTATTGCATTATTTTATGCTACTGACTGAAATATTGCTCGAAATGTTTCCCCTATGGCTTCAAAACTTGTTAAATGCGAAGTTCACCTACAAGTATTTGAAGAATTATCTGATGAACAAAGATAAAGTGTGCATTTTGGTAAAGCGATAGCGATCTTAGCTGCGATATTATTGAAATGCAATGAATCTGAAACATGTACATTTGATAACATTCTGAAGAATAACTTAAAGATAAACGTTTTTATATTAATAATGATAAAATTACAAAGTGAAGTATAACAGAATGTGTAGAGTCATTATTCAAAAAGTAGAGCTTCACCAATTTCACCCTGGTGTTAAAACATATAAAAAATATAAGAGATGGAAACAAGATTTATAAATATAATAGGCGAAGTGGAATACCCAAATTATAACATATAGATCACATAATTTTTGTTTGCTAACAATGTGGCTACTTAAATTTTACAACAAATACATATAATTCTTTCTCAACTTACTTTTTATTATAACAATGAATAATATTTCATCAACCAAAACAAAAGTAAAAAAACTTTCTATATCTTAAATAAGTATTTAACGCACTCTTACTCAAACAACGAATTAAAGCGCTTTCGTTGGATATAAGATTCTATAATTTAGTTTCATTTTTAGCCTACTACATTGGCACTCTTTTTGCTTACATGCAGTCAGAATACCAGAATTTATTAAGAGTTTAACTGCATTTATTTTTCGCGACTACATTTTTTTCAAGGTTTTCTCTTCATTAGAGATGCGGTTGGAAATCTAAGTATATGCTGAAGAGAGCAAAGCACGCGTTCCTACTAAATGGGTTTAGTTATTTATACACCGTATTTACTCAAATCTAAGACCCACTATTTTTACAGTGTTAATGCTACTGAAAATAGGGCGCGGCGGGGAATCGAAGGCAAAACATTTGTTGAAGGGGAGAACATAGTTTCCACCCCTTTCTAAAAGGATAATTGTAACCGTCCATTCTGGCCACTTGTATCGATGACTTATCCCATTCCGTAGTTTATCTCCAGTAATCCAGTCTATCCTAAACATCGTAGTCTGCTTGTATTTAGGAAATTGTTTATATACGCTTTCTTTTAATCACGTAAATATCAAAGATATCGTAAATAGCATCAAGATGAATTCACTATGACGCATGTATGAGAAGAGAGGCAATTTTACATGCAGAAAAAAATGGAAACAGAACAAAATCTACTTAAAATTTGACGCATGGATGAAACAAATATACGTCGATGGTGTGAACAAAATGATATAATTTTTTCTTGGAAATCTTCAACATTCCTTAATAATTCCTTAACATTCTTTAAAAAAAATATGTTGTGCATAACAACTGCATGGTAGACGATATCGTGTGGAAAGATATTGACGCCAGCATCGATTCCGAAGTTATCTATGACCATAGGAGAGACGAAAGATTTTCGAAGCATGATACTAATGGTTAGAGTATAATCGTGTATGTATTTGAAAGTTTTTAATACTGGTAAAATAAATTAGTTATTAACTTCTGAATATTTCTCATTAGTTTTTTTTTTCTAATTTCTTAAGTATCGGATATCGATGAACTTTTTTAACAATTTTTTTTTTTGTTTTTCTTAAAAATGTGCAGAGAATCGAGGGTGCGGCTTAGAATGGCTTATACCATTTTTTCGCAAACGACATTTTAAGAATTCGGGGTGCGGCTTAGAATGTCTGATACCATTTTTTCGCAAACAACATTTTGAGAGTTTGGGGGGGCTTAGAATGGCTGATACCATTTTTTCGCAAACAACATTTTGAGAGTTTGGGGTGCGGCTGAGAATAGCTGATACCATTTTTTCGCAAACAACATTTTGAGAATTTCGGGTTGTGGCTTAGAATCGTCTGGTACCAGTTTTTTTACAAAAAACATTTTGAGAGTTTGGGGTAGGCATTTTGAAGGCTGATACCATTTTTTCTGTGGCCGAAACAACATTTTAAGAATTGAAAGGGGGCTCAGATTAGCAATGAAGGGTACCATTTTTTTGAAATTTTTTTTTTTGAGAATTTTTTTGTGTGCAGCATATTCAATCGAGTGAAAAAAAAAAATTGGTTTGAATTCCTTTTTTACTAAATAGGTACTTATACTAAGTTTAATTTTGTACAGCTTATAGATAATAAACGTTAATGTTTTAGGCATATTTAAGGCAAGTTTAGTTCACCAAAATTTTTCTGCGGTTCCGAACCAAGATTGAATTGTTATATTTGTGAGATTATGGTGAAAGAATTCTCCTCTATTAGCAATCGAAGGGTAAGTTTTGAAGAATAAATAATATTTTTTTAAAAAGTCAGTTTTTTGAAAAAATTAATAAATCAGCATATTACATAGAGAGGTGAAAAATTGAGCTATAAGATTGAATACATGGGGTTTTTTAGAACTAAATAGAGTACAAAAATGTCCGACAGATGGCGTTTAATTTTGTAAGAAAAGCAATAATTATAAATAACAAACGATAATGTTGTTGAAATATTTAACTGTTCCATAGTTTAGTTCCTCAAAATTTCTTCCGTGGTTCAGATCCAATTGATTTGAATATGTTATATTTATGATGTGATATGATGAACTGTAACCCCAAAGCCAAAGCTATTTGGGAGGCCAAGATGATGAAATGGCGGCTGAGCACTGTCATCAAAAATATAATCTTTCACGCGTCTAGCAATATTGATATATATATATAGTGGAAACTGATTCGACAATGAGCACATAGACCTTAAACAAACAAAAAAGGAGCATGATATTTAGGAAAACTAAAAAAATTGAATTAGTAATTTACTATACATTTTTAATGCACATATTTATATAATATAATTTTAACATATTTATATTTTCGTTTGTATTTTAACGAAGTAAAGAAATTAAATTATTTAAAAAGTACCTTTTTGTATTGACGAATGGTCAGCTCCGGTGGCTTAGAGGTAGTGAAGAAGATGCCTAATGTTGCGGGTTCAACCCCGGCTGGAGTTGATAGATATTCCTTATGGGGTCTCAGGGGTGTTAAATTTCTCTAGAGGTCTGAAAATATAAACGATTTTCGAATGCGTATAATTATTTTAAATTTAAATTAAATGATTCGAATCTTTTACGTATTATTTAAAATAGAATGGGGCTTTAGAAAAGTATAAAATGTTTAAAATATAATAATAATTTTAAAAATCATAAGCATATGAAAATTCTATAATAAATATTAAGTATTTTTTGCTTTGCGCACGCTATGTTCTAAAATATTAGCCTCTGATGTAGAAAACTTTATAGAATTATGCACACAATGCATCATACTCTTTAAACCCTACCTAATTTTAGTATTATATATCTTTTGTATTTCAAAATATTTGTAAAATATTGCAATTTTTTAAATATTTTTTAAAAATGTATATTTTTATTTATTAAAATATGTAAGTTATTATTCTATTTATAAAAAGTAGCTGCAAAGTATTAAGAATACATTTGTCTTAATAAATCAACTTATAGCTAGTAATTAAACCTAACCTTTTAGAAAATAGCATGCCCGACGTAAAACTTAATAAATATTTCTTATAGAAAAGTTTCTGATTTTCATATGCTTATAATTTTTAAAATTATGATTATATTTTAAACATTTTATACTTTTCTAAAGCCCCATTCCTTTATAAGTAATGTGTAAAAGATTCGAATTATTTAACTTAAATTTAAAGAAATTATACTTGTTTAAAAATTGTTTATATTTTCACACCTCTAGAAAAATTTAACACTCCTGTGACCCCTCATGCGAAAAATCATAGGCACGCGTGTCATATAATTACCGTAAAAATCCAGCATATAACACGCACTTTTAACACGAAAAATCAGATCCAAATTTATAGGTGCGGGTTATACGCCGAATATAAAAAGATAAGTTAAAAAAAACAGAGAGATTAGCATAAGAAAATTACACTTCTACATAGATCTCAATACTATTTATTTGAAATAAATCGCATACCTAATGAAATTAAAGGGTTCTGATTCTAAAAGTGTACTATTTTTAAAATCCTGGGATAATACCATGAATAAAAAACCTTAAAACATGCGAGCATTGCTCCAGTACACATACGTTTTCGTCATAAAAATAGGGATGTGCGTTATACGGTGAATTTGCCTAAATTTTACAAAATACAGCTTGTGTGTGCTATACGCCGTATTTTACGGTATGTGACATGTAAAAGATCTCTTGAGTATCAATTTAGCTCTGGCACTCACGGCAGTACTTAGCATCTGACGAGAGCTTGAATTAAAAATTAATTCGAGAGTCCAAATTTGGTAACGTGGCCGCTACTAGATGGCGCAGCCAGGAAATGGCTCTCACATTTGGGGACATACCGTGTCTGCAAAAGCTAAGTTTTTAAAATGCAGTCTTATTGGAAAAATTACTGACGAATACTAACTGTTCTTCAAATATATGGAACTGGATTTTCTGTCCCGATGTATATACAGTCTGACCTCTATATAACGAAGTTGCTAAATCCCGGGAAAAAGTTTGCTATATGGAAAATTCGTTATATAGAGGTTCATCTTTTAAAAACTTTATAAACCACATAAAATAAATTTTAAACTCATAAACACTGTATAATAAAAAAAAAAGGTAATAATTCTTCCCCTTTTAAAATTAATATATATTTATTTTACATATCCTACCCATCAAAAAAGAAAGAAAGAAAAACTGCAAGGAACACAAGAAAAGGAATGTCGAAGAATTCACTGTATTTTCAATATTAATAAAATAATTTTATACTAAAATTAATGAATTTTAAGGACATTTTATAATTTAAAGCATACAAGTAATATTAAACATACATGATTTTGTAATTAGAATACAGGGCACCGGATAGCTCCACTGAGGGTGAAAGAGGATATCGAAGATGTTTCTAGTGAACTGGGCATTGGGAGTTAAAAGTTGCACTTCTTGGATGAAGCGCCCAGAACTTTTTAGCTCTCGGCAAGTTAGGATCTAATAAAAACCAGTTCAAGTTTTATGACCTCCATAAAATGCGTTAAAGAGAGAATAACTTAAAAGTTTTTCAGAAATACTTTAAAAAAAAAAAAAGAGAGAAAAAAAATTAAATCACAAAAGAAAAAGTTCGTTGTATGGAAAATGCACTTTGGTATAGAGAGGTTATTTTACGAAGAAAATCGTGAAGTTTTCAAGGTTCCGGGACAAAGTTCGCTGTATAGAAAAAATCGCAATACAGAGGTTCGACTGTATTTCTAAAAAATATCGAAATTGAATTCAATAAATATTATATATCAGTCTACATGCTGATAACTAAGAGAATTCCCAACGTAACAAAGTTGTGTTCTGTATTTGTAAGCATGATAATCGCATCGGTATTTTGAATGTTTCAGTTCGTGAACATTCGTGGAGGCAACCCAGTAGCCGACGCCACCCTTCCGGCACTTTCGGGAGAAGCGTGGAGGAGAGTGAGGAACATTGTCTCACCTACATTCACAACGGGCAAAATCAGAAGGGTAAGTAGCAAACAGAAACACATGAGGGTTTTCATATTATTCTAAGATTCATCTTGGGCATTTTTAGAACTGAAACAATTCAATAGATCTCACACACCAACACATGCGCTCAAACATACATATAGCTATTTTTAAATTCCGAATATTAGCTCACTTTCTCCTATATATATATATATACTCAGGAACATTGAAAATAGAGACCCAAGAAAGAAGCTAAGTACAATCGCGAAACTTTGCAAATAAGTACAGCGTAATGTGATATGCAAATGATCCAAGTTTTGTGCCAATACGCATGCTCATACACGCCAAAGTGGCACTAGAATCAGGAAGAGGGTGCTATATAAGCCAGCGCAAATTCTAAAATCATACACGTGACAATAACCCGCCGATTGTTGGAAGACTTTGGTAAGCGAAACATGCCAGTTAAACGTGCTAGAAGACATTTCTCACAGTTAAGCGAGTTTGAGATAGATCTGATCATTGGGATGAAAACTACTGCAGGCTGGTCGAGGTGCCGTGTTGCTGGCCAGGTGGATCGTTTAGAGTGTGCCTTTAGAAATTGTAGGGAGCAGTGGACACGAGAAGGTACCCATGCGTGGAAAACAGGATCTGCAGCGACCAGGAAGACCATGAGGGAGAGAGGATCGAAGGATCATGCGACAAGCACTTGTGGACCCCACAGGGACTCGTTCAACTATACGAGCAGACGCAGGCGTAGCAATTGTTCCACAAAACAATTTCCAGACACATTGCAGAAGCAAATCTTAAATCCAAGCGCCCTTTCCGTGCACTCCCTTTAACACTGGGACATCAGCAACTGCATCTACAGTGGTGCCAAGCCAGATCCATGTGGAATGTCACAGATTGGCAAAAGGTTGTGTTTAGTGATAAATCTCGGTTTGTTTTGGGGACAGATGATAACCGTGTACGGGTGTGGAGGCACCCTGGTGAGCGGTACAATTCCCGTCACATTGTTCTACGTCACACTGCCCGCACAGCTGGTGCAATGGTCTGGGAGGCCATAGCCTATGATAGCCGGTCCACTTTAATTGTGATGCGTGGAACCTTAACGAGCCAATGTTACGTTGATTATATTATTTGACCCCATGTAGGGCCTTTCCTAAATGGTCTCCCAGGGGCAATTTTCCAGCAAGATAATGCTCGTCCGCATACAACAAAGTTGCTCAAGACTTCTTGCGTCATTTTCAAACCTTCCATGGCTTTTCCCCTTTCCCCCGATTTGTCCCCTGTAGAGCACGTGTGGGATCAGCTAAAACGGCAGATGCCATCGTGTCACTCTGCATATGATTTAGAGTTGGCTGTTCAAGATTTGTCGGCCCATCTGCCTCAGGACAACATAAGGTGTCTAATAAACTCAATGCCGAACCGTGTGGCGGCATGTATTGCAGCTGGAGGTGGTCCAACGCGCTATTGAAGTTGCCCAGTATTTGTGTCGTTGCACTCCCTGTATTCGTTTAATTGTCTTGTTTTGAGATCAAGTGAATCTCTCATCTGTGTCATTATGTGTATTAAATTTCATTTCAATCCGATGCTTTCTTCTTGGGTCGCTATTTTGAATGTTTTTGAGTATATATATATATATATATATATATATATATATATATATATATATATATATATATATATATATATATATATATATATATATATATATATATATATATATATATATATATATATATATATATATATATATATATATATATATATATATATCTTGTTCAAATTTTCAATTGTTAATAAAATACTTATTATTTTTCCACAGAAGTTTTAAATACATTTTTAAAACATGTAGTGGATGACTCTTGATGTTAGAACAGTATCTTCAAATATTAATTCATTATTTAAATTTTATTTTTTAATTTTAAATTTATTTTGCGTTATTTCTGACAAAGTTAAAAAACTAGCACCAGTAAGATTTTCTAACAATTTGTTTTTTTTTTTGGTTTCTGATTTGTTTATTCTTAAACTTGTAGTGGATGATTGATGTCCTTACAATTTTTTCAAACATTAAATTAATAGTTAAATTTAATTAATTAAAATAATTTTTTGTTGAGCTAAGCATGGATTTTCTTAATTTTTTTTTATATTAGTTGTTATGTTGGAGATAGTCAAAATAACTTCGAAAACTTCTCTGACTTAAAAATAAAATTCAGAAATAGCTTCCAATCATAAAGAAAGTACAGCTGATTAATAGGATCACACTTGTATTTTTTTAATGTAGCATTATATATAATGTGTAGGCAATAAAATTCATTTGTATGGTGTATATAAAATGTCGGATCTACTTTACATGTGAACATTTGTTTTCGTGTTTTTGTTGTGCTTTTGGTTTTGGCATAACTTAGTTTATAGTCTGTAATTTTTTAGAGAATAAACTTAGTAATACTAAACTAAACTCAGTGCAGCAACAGCCCACGAGGGTCAAGTCATACTGTGCCCATCTGAGTATACGTGACCTTTCATCGCTTAGGTGCATGAGCAGATGTCCCGATCAGGTGGTCAGACTAAAGTGAAACCCCCAGTGCTTAGTCCCCCCAAAAAAGCTTGGTTCTCATTTATCGACCCACTGAATGGATGAAAAGATGATCGACCTTGTCCAGCCTGAGGATAACACCCTGAACCTGTGGTGTGGAAAGGAGATACGCGATCACAAATTTAGTAATAATACTGCAAAAACAGTTTTTATAAACGAGGCATTTAGGGGAATACTGTTAATGAGATAAAAAAAATGCAGCGTCGGTTTAAATCTTATTTTGTAAATAAGTTTCTAATTTGACATCTATGTAATTAAGGGGAGTTGGAAACCTCTCTCTTTTTCTCTATACTGACAATGTTAAATTGGCTGTTTTCGATGTACCTTTTTCTCAAAATCTGTTTTATGTACACGCTTGAAATTTTTCATACTATTAAAGTACACCACTGCATTATACTAAAATGAGCTTTTAGCTAATTTTGAATTTTTTAATAAATTATGAAATATTTTATCAAACATTGCGAAATTTGACCCATTTTTTATTTTAAAAATTCGTAAAAATTAAATTTTTGAGTTTTTACAAAAACCTCATTTTAGTATATATTAGACATCATTATAAATAATTCATAAAAATTTACATACCTGTGAACAGTAGTTTCTCAGAAAAGGTACATCGCACATTAAAATTTACATTTTTAGATAAATTGATTTTAATGTATACAGTCACACACACACACACACATACTTCTAATCGACTAGGAAAAAAAAAAAAATAAAAGGCTCAATTTAAAATAAAAGATACATGTTTTGGTTTATATCAGTCGTTACACTTTTAAGCAGAAAAACAAAGTAATTTGTTTACAATTTTCGTCATTAAAATGGGCGTGGCCCAAACTCAATGATTATTTAAAAATACGTTTTAAGGGCTTCTAAATACCCTAGAGGTTAAAGTAAGGTATTTTTAGAAAGGTTAAAATCTATACTGTTTGAAAATGTAAAAATTTCAAATTGTCAAAAAAATAAGATTTTAGCTTTGCAACACACCTTAATAAATTTTTACGTTAACACAGCAGTGAATATATTTTACGTCATGTTTATTTCTGTCATGTTTCTGATCATGTGTTTTCATGTTTTATTTTGTAATGTCATGTCCTTTATTTTTTTTAAATTCCTCTAATTACGTAAAATAAATTTTAAAATTTGTTTACATTTACATGACTTTTAGCTATTTTTTACAATTTCCGCCATTGTTTGATTTATTGTCGAGTTTTCTAACAAATCATTTTCTTGTACTGCTTCAACATGCAAATCAATAGATTTAATACAATATTTCACACGAAGAGTTTTACATAGTAGTTAAAAAAATTGAATCAAAATGTTGTTACACGTCAGAATCTCTCCGTGGTTTCAAAGGCACTCATCGATCTTGCATACTTCAGGAATTAGATAAGCAAAGCGAAATATCACCAAAGATGTATCTATACTTATAAACTCTCTCGTAAGACTTTTAATTATAAATTAATCAAATATAAGGAGTAGAAATAAGTTCCCGCCATTTAACAAGAGATGGTCCACCCAATATGCCATGGTTGAATTTTTCAGACGTAAAAAGTCATGTCGTAAGGTTGAACATCTTGGCAGTAATATAACTTTGAAGTATAAACATATAATTTTTATTTCAGCGTCACATAATATTTTTAGTGAGAAAATATCGATTTTTGAGCCGAAAAGCGTCATTTGCCTCTTTTAATTTGAAGAAATCTCCTGCTGAGGCGATATAGTGAAATTGTTTTGAGTAAAAGAAGTTTTCATGAGGTGTTTCAAAAATATAAAGTTTGTGACGTCGAAGACATAGAACGTAGTGGAAGATTATAGGAGTAAAATTCGTGCTAAACACGTTAAAAACTTCTATAAAATTGGAAGAGACTCAACAAGCAATTTCACATTGTTTGAGAACATTGGGAATGATTTAAAAGAAAGAAATTGGGTTACATATTGGCTGAAGCAGAGAAACATCGAATACCGATTTTGCACATATGAAATGCTTTTGCCACACATAAACAAAAAAGGTTTTCGCGTTGTATAGCCCCCTGGTGATCAAATTGACTCCACTGAGATAACCCTAAGAAGAAGAAATCCTGCCAGGGCCGTTTTTAACCACCCCGGGGTCATAGGCATTTCAAATTGTTAGCCACCCCTTCCTGTTTTCAGAGCACCCACCAGTCTTAAGTTTATACCTTGCTAGTTTTGGCTTAGAAGGAATTTCTCTCAAAACTCTCTTACTCTTTGATATTTCTTTGTTTTTGCTATTTAGAGAGTCATTCCATTATCCACCACCTATGAACCCACCGTGTCCTGGATTGACTGTCGTAAAGAGAGGATAGTAGTATAGCTTGTGGCCACTCTTGTTCACTTCTTACTATACAACATCGCAAACCATTCACCCCCCTTTTGTAAATTAGTGTACTAAATAAATGAAATCGTTTGCAATTACAGTATAGAGTATACAATACTGTATGAACTGTTTTCAACTTCTTCATTATACTCTTTTTTACCATCCCTTATCGCTTTACTATCTTTTACTTTAGACATCTATATTCTTTGTTGATTTACTGTCATTGTACTGATACAACAATGGTTTTCTTCAAGCTTTGATCACAGTAAAATCATTAATAACACACATCATTGTAATCAATTTTCGTGGTAATATTTTAAGTGTGTAGCAACATTAAACTGTTACACTTTGTACACTTTCCTTGGTAGATCTCATTTCAGTCTTTATTCTCTTAAGAACAGAAATACTTCTTTCATGACTTGTTAGACGTTGGTATGTTCGCTGTGATATTTTCTTTTTTTCGTCCTCCAATTTTTTGCGCCTTAGGCATGTTCCTAGTGTGCCTATGCCGGAAAGTGTCCTTGAATCAGAACTACATAGTCTTGTTTCAAAAGCTAAATTTTCATAAATAAATACATAAATTGTGTATTTGGCAAGATACGCTTAATGTCATGTATTATGAGTTGCTCAAACCGAAAACAAAACCATTACTACGTAACTCTTACGTGTTTCTTTCCGAGCAGAGTTGATGATACTGAGCCAAGGACTTAAGAAAAACATGCCCACTACTACTTCAGGCAAGACAAAAATTATTATTCTGCATGATAATGGTCACCCACACGTTGCGTCGTCAGTCAAAACCTACATAGACACATTCAATTGGAAAATCATACCCAACCCCCATATTTACCAGACATTGCCCCTTCCAAATATCCCTTTTTCAGATCGATGACTCTTGGCCTGCCTGAGGAGTACTTTCACATCGCATGAAGATACTAAAAATTGTGTCGATTCGTCGATGGCCGTAAGCGATGAAGTATTTTTCGGACTCATTATTTGCTTGATCTGAAAGGTGGGAAAAAAGAAACTGCTAGCAATAGACAATAGTTTGAATAAAATATAATGTTCCTTCATTTCCAAATAAATGCGCAATTTGGAATAAAATATGTTGGAAATATTTATTTGTACTTATAACTTGAAGATAGAATTTATCATCTTTTTATTGGAATGCATTGTATATCGAATCCGAATATAGAAACATTAAAACGTTCATTAATATAATATAATTGTAACAACAAATATATTTTTCCTAAGGTTATTCCTATTATTTCAGATGATGAATATAGTGAAAGATTGCTCAAAGGGTGTTGTGGATAATTTTAAAAAGTTCTCCACGAAGGGAAAACCTCTGGATGTCAAAAAGTGAGTTCATATCTTTAGTAAGAAGTTAACGAAGCATGGCAGATTTTAAATGCTGGTGTGTGGTCATTTTTAATCTATTAATATGCTACTTCAAAAGGGAATGACTACCCAACTTTGAAGCATATCAACAGTTGTACTGTAACAACCGGTTACAGGTTGGTTGTGTTTGAGGGCTCGAGTAAAGATCAGCCATAACCAGTTTCAAGTTCAGATTTATTATCCCACTAACTTAACCTTTTACACGCCTATGTTCCTTTATTGGAACACCAATTTTGAAATTTTCTGAAAAATCAATTTTATTCATATTATTCCGTAAAAATTATTTTTAAGACAAAAAATATGGATTGTTTTTTTCAAATTGAAGTACTGTTACTTAAGTTAATTGTCTTTCCTAGAAAAAAATTCTAAATTATGCATTTTTTTTTCTTTTGATCGGGCAAAATTCAAATTTTCATATAAAATTCAAAATTTGAAAAAAATATTTTTATTATTTAGTAAAAGTAATTAAAAAGGATAGTTTAAACTATAGACAGAAAGATATCATAAAAAATATCGTTATTTTTTTACTATCCGGTAGGAAATTTCATTGTTCCAAAAATGGGACATTGGCGTGTAAAGGTATACTTTTTAGCACAATACAGTTACTTTGTTTACAGTTCACAGAAGAGTGGTGAAAGATTTCTGAACGCTAAGAACTTTAAGTATGCGTCCTAAGAAGATATTTATGTCTGTTGACTTTCGTTTCGGCACCCTTTATCAACTCCCCCCTTTCACCCGTTTCTGGACAATATCAAGTGAAATTCTCAGCTGCAGCAAAACTGCAGGGGCGTTTGTATATATCTTATTTGGTGAAACATCATGTGAAAGGTCTTTTATTACTTTCCTATTTTCTGCGCATTTTGTGCTTCAACAGTTAGTGAATATCCCTTACGCTGATAAGATGTCACATTCAAAGCCATTCCGGACTGTAGAAGAGGGTTTGGGATATTTTTATACACTATCAGATGATAAAGAACCGATTGATAATTGTCAGTTGCCCCCAGAAGAAAGGGGGTGTTGACTGACGAGAAAGATATTGATGAAGATACTTTTCAGTCTGTTCTACTAGCAGATGTTTGTGGCAAAATCAAAATTTCTACAAACATAGATAATGATGAAATATCTCATGAAGACATGTTTGAACCTGAAAAACCTTCAACCACAAAGGCAACGTCAAATTTTAAGAGAAAACTCAACTGAAATGAAACAAATGTTGAACTTTGTTGGAGAAAAAAAGTAAATTTTAACAAAATCTTAAAAAAATATCAGCACTGAAAATATGTGTAAAAGGTTTTCTGAGTTAGGTACCTTATCTCCAATTGAAATTTTTCTCAAGTTTATTCCCTCAGAATATCTGCTGCATTTAGCAAATATGACAGGATTATATGCAATGCTAAAAGGAGAAGATTCTTCTGTAGATGAGAATGAAATAGGACAGTTTTTTGGATTACTTTTATTTAGTGGATATCACCAAGTTCCTGGGGAAAATTTATACTGGAGCACACAAGAAGATTTATCAGTCCCAGTTGTTTCTGCTGTAATGCCTAGAAATAGATTCAGAAAGATAAAAAAAAAATATTTCATATTATCGACAATAATAAGTTAGCATCTGGAGATAAAATGAGTAAATGTCTCCTTTTTATGCAGAACTTGAAAAAATTTTTTAGCTGTTCGGTATCTTTCATTCTAAACTGAGTATAGATGAATCGATGGTCCCTTAATACAGTCACCATTCAGCCAAAATGTACATCAAAGGCAAGCCAATTAGGTTTGGATATAAAATATGGATCTTGTGTTCCAACAGTGGCTATCCATACTCTTTGAGAATTTATTGTGGAAAAAAACAGGAAATAGAAGCTCTCCTCTTGGATTCAGCAGGGGAAAAAAATGATAGATTTTTCTCATTCACAGGCAAAAGTCTCCCCCCCATTTTAATTTTTAGATTTTTAAGGCCAATTTCAATTGTTTGTCGGGTATCATGCCCTCCCCCCCTACAACGGAAAATGATGAAACCCCGTGGAGAAATGTTCAGTGCCACCTCTGGTTTAGATACTACTTCTTAAAAATGTATATAATAATTGATTTTTGAATTAAAAAGTCATTGATCATACTTTTAAAAAACACGTGAAAAAACTAAATGGTACTCGCCAATGTTCCATTTTTAGAATATGCTAAAAATCCTTGAAAAAAAAATTTTTTTGAACCTTTTTCCCCATAGATTTTATGCTTCAATTTTAATTTTAATTTTATCAAAACTTAATTTATTTTACCTTTGAATCATAGTGCGGCGTTTAAAAGGTTAAACCAGATAATTAAAGGTAGGAAATACACTAAGTAACTAATTAGAAGAGCAATCGCACGGCTCAAGGATGCCTAACATGTATGTATAATTTACTCTACTTACTCTTGGAAAATTTTGGATGTGGTTTCGCTATATAGTTCACCATAATTCTCTTACTAAATTGTACGAACTCCAGTCGTTTTCCTTAAGCTCAATTTTATCACTTATTCGCCAATTATAAATAATTAACCATCCAGCGACTACTGGTCTACTAACATCGCGTACCTAAATCTCAATGTTTAAATAGAACCACTCGTTTGTATAAATCAAGTTTTCTTCTTCGGGAAAAAGTTTTCAATAAAGCATACAGTTAAAAAGGAATACATTTACCCCAAGAGGACTAGTTGAAGGTTCACGGAAAGACCCGTTACAGTATTTAATAGTGAGAAAAACTGCAGAGTTGAAAGCTCTCAAAATACTATACATGAAATCATTCAAGCCTATAACGTTGAGATTTTTTGGGGGGAAACAATAGCATCATGGATATACACCAGGTATAAGAATAAAAATAAAAAAAGATGAGTATGTAAAGATTACATTTCTACATATGGCTTATTTTGGCCTGTATTCGTAGATGTTTTTTTTTCCTTTCTAATATCCGCACATTCCATTGATTTCTTAAAATTGCTTTGAATGGATTATGATACAGCTGGTAGTCATAAGTATATTTAACACTAGAACGTCCGTCGGTGTCAACTGGATGCCGGAGCCTGTTTACTTTGTTCTTTCCACATTTTTGCAGGGAACTTGACAATTTTTTGTGACTTTTAATCATTTTCCCTGGTGATTACATAGAAAAAGTTTTTTGGGTGCTAGGTTAATTAGGAGTGATTTTACAATTAAATATACCTAGAACGTTTGCTGGGATCGTTTCAACACCAAGAAAATTTATCCTTATAAAAAGCTGTTGTTCAGCAAAGTATAGTTAACTTAGCATATATACTATTAATAACACAAACTTCTCCAAGTCATATTGCACAATTTTTTACCTTGAATGCAGTGTTATTGAGTTCACAGAAGAAATGAATAAATTATATTAAAATGGTTGAGTCTAAGTGTTTCGTTACATAGTATTTTCTTATCTGCTCATAAAAATGTTTTATTCAATTTTCGAACTTAGTGCAGAACAGACACTTTGAAACGATGGCTCTTAAAAAAGGTCTAAGACTTGATGAAAGTGCTAATTTGTCACGAGAGCTTTCTGAGAATGAATAGGCTCTAAGTTAGATTCAGATGAAGACATAAGATTGAACGAAAGCAACTGCAAATAATCTAAAGAACGTGTAGACGAGAAGTTGATAATCTTTCAGTAAATTCTGATATATACATCTGTCATAAAGGATGGCACGAAATTGATACCGCAATGTTTCTGGCAGATTTGTGACTCGAAATGTTTTGCGAAAAGCGAAGGTCCAACAAACTTCTCGAAACATAATGACAACGTTTATTTTTAAGGATATAAAGGATCAGAATATACGATATTTACATGAAACAATATTTAAAAGTCTGAAATCTGAACCCTACTGAACAGTAAACATGCAATTATTTAGTTAAATCAATAACTTTATATAGTTTATATCATGGTGTCGAAACGACACAGGTGGACTTTTAAGAATAATCAGAATTCCGAACGTTATATAGAGTTAAACACGGAAATAATGGTGCCTTTAATAACTGTTGTCTGTATTAAATTTTTATCGGCCATACCTTCCTATTAAAAATTGGATAGAATCTGAACATGTCCAAAACTAAAAGATTTTCTGGATTCTGAAAGACATCTGAATGCTTCCGTAAAAAACATTTATCTCCACTTTTACATCGTTTTCGTTCATCCGTGCTTTTCCATGTATATGAATGAAAACATTCGGGAAATTAGATTTCAGTATAGGTTTTCCTTAAAAAAACCCATAGGTTTTAATGTTGTAATTTGTAAAAATGTTTATGTAATATTTATGTTATGTAAAATGTTTATGTACTGTTTTAAAAGTATTAATTGCCAATATTTTTAATCTAGCTACAAATTCTAAAACAAAATTAAGGTGAAAGCTTACCTTTTCTTTACAGCTAGTCTCGAAGTCAATCCGGTTCGAGCAATTTTTATCCCTTGAATCCAACTAAATTAAGCACACTCGCAATCATTGATGAGTCTGTATTCATAATGAACAACATTTAATGGTAATTTAAATTACAATTTAAGAGGAAAAAAAGAGAAAAGCTTAGATAATTAATACAAAATATCGGGACGTTTATTCTACTGTTTCAAAAAGGTAAACATATACAGTCACAGTCGCAGCTAAAGGTTCAACTGGCGGTTTTCGGAAGAAGTGAAAGTTGAAGTTTCAACAGCTGTACTGTCCGCTAAATTGATGAGTACTACAGGGAAGTGTGATTTTATTTTTGTGACTGTTGTTCTTAACCCTTTATCTACCGTATTATGATTTACTGCAGTTTTTTTTTCATGCAATATTTGTTTTAGATCCCTACGAGGAAAATTAAAAAGGATATACATAAACAAAATACGCAACTTTAGGAAATTTAATCCGTTAGAGTTAATTAATTAATTAAAAATATTCAACTGTAAAAATAATTATATACACTGTTTTCTTAAAATAAATAGTCAAATTGTTTTCTCTAAGGTCTTCATTAACATAAAAGTAAGACACTTATCTTTTGACGTTAACTTTTTTCGAAACAAAAATGACAATCTTCGCAATCCACTGAAAACGCAATTTCTGCTAAAAAAATTATTTGCCTTCCCCGCTAAAATACTCATCATAAAACCCGTACTTCCAAATATCTTGGAAGAGGGGATTTAAATTAATAGTCCTGTTAAGTATAGTAAGAATATTCGTAAAAATGGTTATTCTATGTGATATTGAAGTGAGCGGTACTTATAAGTACCATCGGTAATAAAGGGTTATGTCAACCGCTTTTGTTAAAAGATAAGAGTATTTCGTATGTGCGTTCTAAATTTCTTCGTTCAAAAAAAAAAGTGCGGTACGCTATAAGACGATTACATGTAAATTTTTTAAATAATGTTGTTTGAATGTATATATAGATATGTATAATACGCCGGAATATGGGGTGTTTATTTTTCATTGCAGAAATTTATGTACAATCTTTGAGGTTGCATATTATATTGATCAAGAGTATTTGATTCAAAAAGCAGTTTTATTTTTGTTTTTCTTTTAAAATCTACGCATTAATATTTTATTTTCCATACATTTAGGCAAATAATTTAATACAAAAAAGCCCAGCAGAAAGGGCAAAGAAAGGTATATCTTAAAACCCTTTCAGGACCGGCAAAAGGAGAAAGAAACGTTTCCACCGTCCCGCACATTCCGAGAGTGTACGTACGCATGGGACCGGGCGAATTTCACAGCTAGGCCTAATTCCATTAAAAAATTCTTATAAAATCTTTAATGCAAACAAATGCGCTGAAATTTACAATTTACTATAATTGATAATATCTGAATAAACAGTGCAAAAAATGTTCGCTACATTTTAAACATTGCGCGTTTTAAAGATATGCTTTCATTTTAATAAAAAAACAATTCTCTTTTCCTTCTTTTCTCCATGGTGAGTAAAATAAAATAGACGCAGAACTTACAAAATACTATCTAGCATATCCCAAACGATATATGTACTCTCACATAAACTTGTTTAGGCTTGAACTGATACACACAAATCTTTTAAATAACAGCCATATATCTTTTTTTATTTTTATCTAATCCTTATAGCGTCTTCTTAGTATCTCATTAATATCATGTTTTCTGTTCTTATGGTTATGACAACTCTGTGATAGCAACGATAAATAATTGTTTGTTCTCACTGAATTAAAAATGAATCTGTAAGAACAAACGATTCTTTTTCGTTAAAAAGGTGTCATTCCGTTTGTTTTATGAATATTTGCTTTTTAAACGTTTTTGTGAATAAAAATTATTGTTGTAATACTGAAAAAAATATAAATAAATACAAATAAAATAAATATTAAAACTATTATTATAAGTGTCTAATGTCCAATATAGACTAATAAGCTTTCATATTTAAAATATAAACAGAAATCCATCCAGAGCGCGATAAGTCACGAATCTTTAAATGCACGATTCTCTCAAAACAGCAGTTGTTTACATTCATAAATATTCTTGAACTAATTAAAAGACACTTGAAGCCGAAAGCATATATTAAAGTTCAAAGTTTTGTGGAAACGTTAATCGAAAAAAAAACTAACTTTAAACACCATCTAGTTCTTTGTACAGATTTATATAAAAATGTTCCAAACTGAAATCACATCGGTGTGATCATGGACCTCGGAGCAGGGAAAGAACAATCACATATATGATATCGTGGGCCCTGGATGAAGAAACGCGTGGTCACATATGTGTAATCATGGTCCTAAACTGGTGAAATGATATCTTAGATAGGGCTTTATATAGATTATATAAGCAATAATATAGCTTTAATAATGAAGGGTATTTTAAATATTACATATATCTCTTCAGAATGTATGGAGCTTTCACAATGGATGTTATAGCCAGCGCAGCCTTCTCCACCAAACTGGATTCCTTGAACGATCCAGAAAACGAATTTGTTAAGGCAGCCAAAAACGCCTTCTCGACTGATTTCAGTTGGAGAGTTGCTTTGTTTCGTGAGTATGAGAGGTTACATCCACTTTTAATAAATTAAGCAAAAGACTAAATTCATACTAGTGTTACGTTCATTAAATTAAAGCTAAAAATACATAAGTATATATAATAATTATATCTTCACTCAATATAATTATTTCTCGTTTCACTGATTATAATTTTTGAATTAGTATAATCCTCACTTTTTATATCGACCCGGCTGGGTGGCGGGGTTGGTTTGTCACTGGCCTTCTGCACCCAAGGTTGCGGGTTCAACCCCGGCCCAAGTCGGTGAATTTTCACTGTGCAGAAAATTGACACAGCGGCAATGTCGTATGATTATACGGCAAGTGAAAGATCCCTAGAGTGTCTGTTTGACTTGGGAGCTCTCAGTAAAATTAAATCCTAGTACAGATTTGAGTCGTGAGAGCTCAGGTGCCTCCCTCTGGGGAGGAAATTGGGCATCAAAATTACTTGCTGTGATTGTGGTATTCGCTTATATGATGCCGCATTAAAAAGAGATACCTGCTTCCGGGGAATGTACTAGACCTCTGTGCAATGGTAAAACACCAATGAGCAGCCCATTATAAATAAAATTAAAAAAACTTTTTTATATTGATATTATTTGGATCCAATTCCTATCAAAAATTAAAACATTTTGTTCAAAATCTTATTATTTGTTCGGCTGTGATTGTTTAATAACGTTGATATGTAAGGCAACACCAGAGTTGTTGGCAAAGGACCAGGTAATTTTGAACCATGGTCAAGTGAGGAGAACGGCACTTGAATCGACAATGCCTCTCCAAACTACCATACCACTCGAAAGTGAGGACTTTGAGCTTAGATAAATTTAAGCCCTCCAGCCCTTCTACATGACGGGTCTTCAGTGGCACTTGGGTCTGAACTCATTACTCGCCGGCCAAGTGCTCCTATCCATAACCGCTGGGCTATCAGAGCCCCTATCCCTTGTTCAATTTACAAGCGAACAAAGGTTTCTTCGCATTCACATGCTCGGAACTACTCTGTTGTAACAATGTAGTATTAATTGAGAAACATAAAATAAATATCAAAATTTCACGTATATTCTCAATCATTGTTGTTTTCCATGTGCTTTAAAAAGCAATCTTCCTTTTCATTTGATAATGAAACAATGACGATTTGCAAACTTTCTTTGTCCTATCCAGTTTTCGTGACCTTTTGCGCAGAGATGTATGAGCACATATTCTGATCTGAAGCGAAATCCCTTTTGCTTAGCTCCCATGTAAGCTTGCTATCGAACTCACTCAAGCTTGGTTCATTTATCGACCCACTGATGGGATGCATGGCTAAGTCAGCCTTGCCCAGTCCTGAACTTAAGCCCGAGACCCGTGGCGTGGAAACGCGATGCCACTGGACTTAACAGCTACTAGTTAAAGTATATAAATGTATCATTAACATGTTTGCGTTGTATCTGCATTTAATTTCTATCTATTAAATTTCAATTTCCTATTGTAGAATTGTTTCCAAACCTCATGACGTGGTTTCGAGTAGCAATTTTTCCACCAGAGCCTATGAATTTTTTCAAAAGTGTGACTCTTCGGATTATTGAAGAAAGAAAGAAGACAGGCCAGGTGGGTATTTTTCATGGAATTACATTTGTTTTCATGCTTTAATTAAATGATCACCAAATTGTCGATCGCGAGCTACTAGTAGCCAATGGCTTAACGGAGAACGTTAGAGCCCCCCTGAAAACTCAGGTTTTGGGCCCCAAGCGGAATCTTACAAAGGATTGCGCACTTAGCGTCAGTCAGGTTTTGGGCTTCCTAGAATCCTAGTCCCAAGGTGATGCGGGGAATGAGTGAGTCTACTTAACGCCACTGCTAGTAGCTCGAAGGGACATTTTCAATGGATTACGTCAACACTCCTGCAGGTTATTTATCGAAATTGATGTTGAAGAATTCTCCACTAGCATCACGGAGCATTTTGATTTTCAAGAAGACAATGCTACAGTGTAGTTGATACTGATTGATTTTCGAAACGTAAAATTGTTTTCTTCAAGCTCAGAAAGTATTTGAGCGCTTGTTCTTTTGGAAGAATGCTCAACTTTAGTCCAGGTTTGTCTCAAAGTGAAGGCAAATTTTTTGTAATAGGAAATTTATTAAAAATAAATGCAGAAACAGATTCATTTGGGAAGCACTTAGCCAACTGTATTCGAATGTTAGACATTACGTTCTCTTCCAACATTAAAAAAAGTTTATGACTAAGAAGTGTTCTATCCTTCTAAGTACAGTTAATCTTGTACTCACAATTAACTATTTATTATTAAGTACACGGTTTTCAAGCTTCTGTACAATTCAATTTCATTTTCTTCTTATGATATTCAGGTTAATTAAAATTGATTTCTCATTCAGTAGAAACGTAATCTGATAAGCAATAAACAAATGTAAGACATATTTTTAAAAAGTTGGTAGATCTTTTTGTTGGTAGCTCACAGTAGGAAATAAAAGCAGAACAGTACTTCAAAAAGTTCATATCGTAAAATCCGGCGTATAACGCGCACTTTGAACACAAAAAAATAAGATCAAAACTTAAGGGTGCGTGTTATACGCCGGCTATATATATATATATAAATGATAGCTTTAAAAAATAACCAAAGAGAGAGAGAGAAGAGCAGCAAAACAATTTATTATACATGTATCGAAACACTGTTTATTTAAAAAAAACGTCTTGCCTTAAGAGCTTTAAGAGTTGTAGTTGTAGAAGTATACTATTTTATCAAAAGTCTGGGATAATACCTCGAATAAATGACCTCAAAACATAAAATCAATGTATACTAATATTTCAGATTTTTTCATTAAAAAGAGGGTGCGCGTTATACGTCGAATATACCTAAACATTAAAAAAATCCAGCTTGAAAGTATAAGTACGCGTTAGAGGATTTTACGGTAAGTTTGGAGATCACTGCACTAATTGATTCAGTAACATTGATGATCAAATTAAACCTTTTATATAAAATGAACTCTTTCCTCAATCCACTTAGCCTTTTTAGCTATAATAAGCAATGGTATGCGTCTTTTGTAGACTCGCAATGATTTTTTGCAACTCCTGATCGACACAGCTAAGGAAAATCCTCAAGATCAAAAACCGGAAGAAGACAAGAATGATGACACCACATCCGCCTTCGAAGTAGATGAGAAAAATTTGCCACCTACTAGAAATGCTATTGCCAAAAGTAAGTTATAAGTTTGAAAATTTTCTTAATAGTTTCTAAGCTATATTTCTAATATACAGTAATTCACACACACACACAAACCCACAAACATTTTAGTAATTTCCATAGTTAATGTAGTAAGTAAGCTAAATTGTGTTAATACTTCCTGTAGCTCAGAATGAGATATATCAATATGTGAATTGAAAATTATTTCTCTTAATTTAATTAACTTCTTAAAACTGATTGTCCCAACATTAGGCTAAACCTCAGATTTCGTAAATTGCTGCTCAAACATTTGGATATATTTGATTGTTTATTAACTGCCCTCTATAAAACTAAGCAAGGGAAACTGGCAATGGGGCTCGTGCTATTTAGAGCAACCTCTTTGTTGGAACCCTATTCTCCTAACATCCACATAGAATGACCAACATGGATCAGAGATGATCGGTTATTTTAACCGATGACGCCTCAAACCATGTCTACACGTTTTCACTTTTGTGGTTCTCTACATTTGAGGTAGAATTGGGTCCTACTATCGCCTTGGTGAACCGGACTACCACCCTATCGGGTGAGTTTAGTCTCTTTAGGGATAATCAATGGCTCTGTTGTGGTGTTGACTTTAAATAAGACAAGAAAATTATTCACTTAAAGACATATATTCGTCGTTCACGTAAGTTTGCTTCAACACAACATTACAAGTCGAAACGTTTGTGCTATTAAGCTAATGATTGTCTTTTTAACTAATGCCGTGAGTATGAGCCCTTGGTGTTAGATCGGTGGATAGTTGCAAGGGTCAATTTATGAGCTTCTAGGACATTCAACGCATGCTACGAGTACAACTAAGCGGTAGTTAACTTTAGTATATTCAGCGCTTGCAGTAGAATACGTCGATTCACGTGCTGATGAAACAAATAGGGCCCATTCTCTACTTCTGGCCATCCTCATCAAAAAAGTTAAACTGCAGAGGTATGTAGATTCTGGTTGATACCTGCCATTTTTAATCAATCACCGAAAGCCTTGCGAACAAGCCTATTAGTTGGAATTGCTTAAGTTGGCGGCACAATGACACCTCTGCCATGACACGCATCCTTTTTGATGATAAATTGACCCACTAGTTCGTTTCCATGGCACAAAGAGTGGCACCACTATTAGAAAATTCCCTTCATTTAGTACTCGGGGAGGGAGAGCTGCGGATTTTAGATTATTTATTTAACTCTTGAAAATGTGTCTTCCTTGTAGTTTGTATCTCTTTGCGGCTATTCGTTTTTGGTGTCGCTTTTCCACTGTCATTTTAATATATTTTCAAAAGTTTTATTTCTGATTGAAATTTATTTACTGTACAGTAAAATCTGTTTTTGGACTGTCCTTTTTTTAAGTGATTTTATTTTTGTGTGACTTTATTTTTGTGTGATCTTTCATTATACGGTATATAAATTTCAATGGTATTGGCACCATTGTGACGTTTTCTGTAAATGTACAATATCAATATACTTCATGAAAATCTGTTCTTTTGTATTCCGACAAAGCACGTTCAATTGCTTTAGTTTAATGCTCTATGAACACGATGAAGTAATCAATGCCAGTGACATTATCAATAATTTGATAGATTATGAAAAAAGGAGAACAATAGTATTATATGACAGTGGATAAAATATATGCAGAAGGATCCAGCTTTCCAACAAATCAGAAAAATCATTCTCTTAAGATGGATACCAGTTCCAAAAGGAGTCCGAAATTCCAAAAAGTATTTCGATAATACGTTCGCAATGTTCACAAGCAGTTGACCAACCGACTGTCGTCACAAAAACTTATTACTGACTTTACAGCACCAAAAAAATGAAACAATTGAAATTGTATCTTCAAGTCACGAAAGAGATTTTGAACCAATTCATTACTGAAAAATGAGCGTTTAGGACTACAAAGAGTAACAGCGAGTTATGTTAGTAAATTTTAAAAAGTCATCCATATACACGATAGCAAATTAAATGTTTTTAAAATGCTTCCAGGAATAATTTAATTTTAATTTTTTGGAAGAGCTTTCTCATGTATTTCATAAATATCTGCCGTATTTTATATGGGAGTCTGTTTTTATGCGGTCCCTTTCCACCGCATAAAGAAAAATCTGTAGTATGTTTTCAAGAGGTTAATGTGTGAAATTTTCGAATATTTTTTTGTACAGTTTTTTCATGTGGCTCCTATCTACCGCATAAAAACAGGTTTTACTGTACTACTTTTTCGGGATATCTGATTAAAAAATATGCATATGATTAAAAATTTTTACTACCCCAAAATCATAAAATAACTTACTTATTGTTAATGATATTTAGATCTGTCGGAGGACGAATTGGTTGCACAGTGTGTGATTTTCTTCCTTGCTGGGTACGACACAACGGCGACTGCTCTCTCCTACGCATCGTATCTGCTCGCTTTAAATCCCGAGATTCAACACAAGCTGTTCACAGAATTGCGTGATGCTATGCAAGAAACAAAAGTAATAATAGGTCTTTTATATCTTGCTCTATCTCTAACTTTTCATTTCTCAAATAAAATTTTTAAAAAAAAGCCAATATACCATAAAGCAACCCAATGTACTGTCACCAAAATAAAGTAAATAAGCAAATAAATAACAGGTAGTATTAAAAAACTACGTTTAAAGTCAATTCTTACTTAAATTAACACAGCAAATTCTTATTTTAGTTACTTTTTATAAAATAATTACAATAAATAAAATATGTATATACATATGACAGAATCACAATATTAAATATCAAAGTAGAAAGCTGTTTTTCTTTCTATATATGGTCTTAGACTATTATTTTTTTTTGTTTTTGTTACTATTTATTCATTCATAAATCACATTCTCAGAAATTAGGTAGGATTCGAAACAGCGAATTTTGGATCAAAAGTCCATTGCGTTACAGGGACACAACGAGTGTTTTTCCTTTTTATATAAGGTGTCGGACTATTATTCCTGTTTGATACTATTTATTCATTAATTAAGATTAACTAACGAATTTTAACTAACGAACTATTTGAAAAAGCTGTTTTAACATCAAGTGTCATCGATTACAGGTTTAAAAATTGTATTTGAACTTGAATGAATGAATAAAAATTATTTTACTAACGATTGAAAATATGATGCATTGAGCAATTTAGAGAAGAAAGCCCCCAGTAAATTGGAATTGAAATGTTTATGTTCCACCCACCAATAGAGAATCTGTTAAGTGAATTTTTTAAATAAATTCAAAAAAGAAATTAAGTAAAAATCATTATTCTATGCTATTAATTAATGCCTAGCTTTGTTACATAATGTTTGAACTTTGTACAGAAATTAAAAATAATTTTTTTTATAAAGACATTAAATGAGAATAATTTGCCTAGAAATCATTACAGTTAAACCATGATAAATTAGGAAAGCTTCAGGTTTTTGGTTGTTAGAAAGCTCTGCAAAATTTAATTCAAACTTATCCCGGGAAGCTCTGTGCAACTTAAGTCGCAAGTATCCTGCTCCGGGACAGATTTCTAGCATTCGTTGAGATTTTGGGTGAATTTCTTAAAAGTTTGAAAGAGTTTATAAAATAACACATATAAGTACTTTTTCTTAACACGATACGTATAAATTTATATAGAGATATTCCATCTTGAAAAAAAAAAAGTTAAATAAAAAAAAAGTTATACGGGGTAAAATACTAGCTGAATGCACTCTCCGCAATCGAAATGGAAAGATAAAAAAAAATATGGGCTAATTTATAAATTATATTTTGAATAATTTTAAGGAAACAGCAAAATTGTTACGCGAGAGACTCCATAGCGTATATATGCCTTTTTATATGTGGTGTGCTACAAATCTTTTATTAAAAAAAAAATAACATTTAAATACTAACGAAAATTTAAAATTTCTATTTTCTATCTAAAATTTAACTATGAATTTCAGTCAAAAACAGTCGATTTAACTAAATTAATTTGACTTTATTTTCATCAGAATTTTAAAATATTCTTTTCATGCTCTTGACAAATAAAAAAGTAAATAAAAAATGTATAGAAAAATAATTATATACGTTAAAAAAAAAGAAAAATCAGGGTTGAATGATATCTGAGGCCAAATCAAAAGACGGCGCCAAAAATGCAGTAATAAATCTCTAAATACATATGTTACTATACGATTATATTTTATTGGCTGCGTATGTCGACATCCTTCACACAAACTTTTCCTTATGCAAATCGATGCTGCTGCCATCTTTCGGTGATTTAAGGAAACAATTCACCAAAAACAAAAATCTGAAAATTCTTTTTAGCTAAAGTTTGTCTACGGCCCTTTTGATACATCAGTGAAACTCCTTGCAAAGTTTTGGAGAGATATTATCAACGGTATGAAAAATTGATGTATAACATATACATTTTATTTAGCTTCGAGCATAATTTTAATTTACGGTTGCGATATCCCGAACGTATAAGTTTGTATGCAAAATCAATTAGGTGAACAAATATGCAAACTTTTTCAGCGAGTGATGTCTGCATTAAAAGTATCTAAGTATAAATATGTTAGTATATAAATTGTTTGATTCCCCAATAAAATGCTTTGAAGTCACTGTATAATGTCGATGTGATCTAATTTTCTTTCTTTTTAGGGCGAACTCAGTTATGAGGCAATCCAAGGAATGAAATACCTTGACAACGTTGTTGCAGAAACCCTAAGAATATTTCCGCCTTCCACTAGGTAAATTCGTGCGCGTGTGTGTAAATTGTGCAAAATATCTATCATACAACTCTTTCAATTTCATTTTCATTATACACATTTTATGTTTATTATAGGAATGCACTTTACTATTCAAAATCAATCTTAAGCGTAATTTTGTTTTCAAGCTGTAGGTTAAATCTTATGTAGCAGGATCCAACAGTTCGGGAACAACGTGTTGAAAACTTTTACGAGGGGGGCGTAATAAAAAGTTGAAAACAAAACCTTATATTTACAAAAATTATTAATTCACTGAAAGTAAACAAAATGTATTCTGACATAATAAAAAAAAAATTAAAACTAACATTTACACTAATATAGTACACTTATTTATGTCTAAGTCCTGCACAATGTATTTTATAAATAATTTAACAATGCTAAGTTAAGAACAAATTTGTTGTTGTCATTAATCTCCCGTCTGGTCAGACCAGATCAGCGAAACCGTTGACTTTAATGACAATTTAACAATTACCAGTGACCCTTTGGGCGTGTCGCATATAAAATTATATAAAAAATAATACCTATCTTGATAATTTGCACAGTTAAATAGTTAATTTGTACTGCTCCTTAAAAGTTACGCGATTCGCTCCTCAATGCCACACCGTTTTTCACGTAGACGAGCGTGTATGATGTATTGGGGGAAGAAAAGAAATAAAGAAAGAAATCCTCTGATAAAAATAAATCCTTTTATTGCATTCCAAAGCCTTTCGGAATATTTTTATGGATAGAAGTGCACAGAAAAGTTCGTTCTTCGGAAGGACGTATATATACGATCGGTCATTTAGGGCACCTGTTGAGCGAGAGGTATATACACGCTGCTGGCACTTCAGAGGTTCAATTCATATTGTAGTCTTAACGTCAAAATATAAAGAGTGTTTTTTTTCCAGGTAGAGAAGTTTAAGTTGGCATTGCTTTCCAAGATGGCGACCGATTTAACAGCTGTCAAGTGATTTATTCTCAGTTTGGTTTGGCAATTCATCATGAATAGACTCACGCCTGAACAACGCTTTCAAATTGTGCAATTTTATTTCGAAAATAATGGTTCTGTGCGGAACTTTCATAAGCGAATTTTGTTTAGAGATGAAGCGTACTTCTGGTTCAATGGCTACGTCAACAAACAAAACTGCCGCATTTGGAGTGAAGCTAATCCACAAGTGTATGTCGAAACACCGTTACATCCAGAAAAACTGAATGTTTGGTGCGCTTTATGGGCTGGTGGAATCATTGGTCCGTACTTCTTCAAAAACGATGAAGGCCACAACGTTACAGTCAATGGTGATCGGTATAGAGCCATGATTACTAACTTTTTCATTCCTGACTTGAACAATCATGATGTCCAGGAGCTGTGGTTCCAACAAGACGGCGCAACATGTCACACAGCTCGTGCCACAATCGATTTATTGAAAGACACGTTTGGTGACCGTCTAATTTCACGTTTTGGACCTGTGAATTGGCCTCCAAGATCTTGTGATTTAACACCGCTAGACTATTTTCTGTGGGACAATGTAAAGTCATTGGTCTATGCGGATAAGCCACAAACGCTTGACCATTTGGAAGACAACATTCGCCGTGTTATTGCCGATATACGGCCACAAATGTTGGAAAAAGTCATCGAAAATTGGACGTCCAGATTGGACTACATCCGAGCCAGCCGTGGCAGTCCTATGCCAGGAATCATATTTAAAATGTAATGCCACAAGATTATCTTTCGAATAAAAAAAAATTCATGTCAATCGAATAATACATCGTTGTTTTATTGCAATTTAAAGTTCTATACCTCTGAAAAAAAACTCCCTTGGTATTTTTGAATTAAATGCATTGTTTTCTGTGGGGAGGGGGTGATGAAAATTATGATTGTGTACCCGGTCATAAATATTGCAAGTTTGAGAAACAGTGATGTAGAAGACTAATTTTTCCTATTCTCCTCCCTTTTTTTAAATTTTTGAAACTATCATTTTTCATACCCGGCTTATAACGCGCTCTTGAAAATTTAAATCTTATTTTTTGTTTTAAAACTGCGCGTTGTAACCCCGAATTTATGGTAGGTGTTTATAAATTGTTATTATTTCATTACGTTCATTTCCTCAAGTTGTTATTTTTTCTATACAAATAAATCAAAGTATAGACTCTGCATATAATCACCATACTAATAGCATCATAAAATAAATTTCACCTATCCTTTTAATATTTCGTAAATACGCTCTAATTTGTAAATGCCAAATTATCTTGAAAAAGTATAAAAAAAAGGCGTCTGAAGAAAAGTTCTTATTTTACAATAATTTGATTTTTCGTAGACCGTACTATTCATTATACGTCTCCCTACTGAAGCTCTGACCATATACAATGTTTTAAGAGATGTTATAAAAAATAGCAAGGAAATATAAAATGAGACGATAGTTTATTAGTTTCTTTAATATAATTTATGATAACTAATCTAATGAGGTTTTTAAAATCTCCTTTAAAAAAGAAGAAAAAAACAGCATGCAGACAGAAAACACTAAGACAAACAAATTCACCATATACAAGGAAATTTATTTACAGTGAATAGAAACATCAGTAACAATTCAAATTAAGATAAGAATAATATACAAATGTTTTAGAAATGGCTGTGTTTGAAATTTGTCATAAATCTTGAAAATATTTGTATCCAAACCAAAGGTCCAAAACATTTGTTATTTTATTCTTAGCAACATTATATTTTATTAAAAAATCCTTCTGATAGTATTACAACGGAACTTTCAAAATTTGTTAGTAGCAGAATGTAGATATCCTGATCGAAAAGAAATTTTTTCCGTGATACAGTTCCAAGAATTCACCTGTTCCGAAAAGTAGTTGAAAGTCATTGAAGTTTTCCAAATGCAGCTAAAACAGTTGACAAATATTGACCATCTAATAAATGATATACCTTCTAATAAATAAAGGACTAAGCGAGTCCAGAAGTGATGATGGATATTGATATATTTTAAAGGCGCAATAGAATTAAAGCCATCGTGTAGATGAATATTGTAGAATATTGCTGTGTGGTATGCGAAGATTTTACGGAGGAGCTAGCTTAACTTTTAAGTTCAACGCCATGCACAGTTCTAAAACAGCAGTTGACTGTACCACTGGTATCAGTTTGTGCGGCTTCCAAAAAACAGTTGTTCTCATGAGCTGTGGGTCGTAAGTGGCAGAAAGATCTAACTCCAGGCAAATCTTTCACACAGAGAATAATCTTACGACAAGGACAGTGTTCGTTTGATCTATACCTCTGTGTGGAGCTTGAGGCAAGTCCGTTGTTCCTGGTAGTGGAACAAACTTGGCCTTCAGGTCGAGGGCCTCGCATATCTTCCAGAGAGTGAACGATAGGAATGAGTTCATTTACAGTAGTCACAGGTTAAACAACAAAAATAATGTCATGTACGACTCCATCCAAGGATGGAATCGGGGAGCTATTTTAGATAAGCTCCAGAACTAATTCAAAAATCAAGATCTACAGAAAGGAGGGGAGATCACTTTTCCAAATCAATGTCAAAGCACATTGAAAGAGGTATAAAAATACCTTCAAGATCATAGGGTTCAAAAATAGTTGGTTGAGTATCAGAAATTCCTCAGAAGAAAACAATAAAAAAAGCACTTAAGGTATCCGACTACGTTCGGAACCGTGATTTAAAAAAAAAGCGCATAAATGGATAATTTTCATGATATTTAGTGTCACTCAGATTAGAATACAAGCATAAAATTGTTTTAAGCACATTTTGACAAAAACATTTATTTAAATATAATATTTTGGCAAAAAATTAACTTAGAATAACCTTTTTTCCAAATGTTCTCCTTTTGTGAAAAATGGTTCTATTACAATAATATATTGCCAATATATAGCTCAAACCTCTCTACAGAGGCTCAAGTAGAAGTTTTGAAAAATTCACATTATTTTGAGAGTTACCACCAATTGAAAAAAATTATTCGTAAAATATGAATAAACTCACTTCTAAGTTATATATTTCAAAAATTCTAGTTGAGCCTGTGAGCAGATGTCTGAGCAATATACAGGCAAAATATTATTCTAATAGAAGCATTTTTTCACAAAAGGAGAACATTTGAATAAAAGATTATTCTAAGTTAATTGTTTGCCAAAATATTGTATTTAAATAATTTTTTTGTCAAAATATCCTTAAAACAATTTTATGCATTTATTCTAATCTAAGTGACACTAAATATCATGAAAATTATCCATTTATGCGCTTTTGAAAATCACTGTTCCGAACGTAGTCAGATACCTTAATAACGCATCAAACATAAAGTTTATAACAATAAATGATTTAAAGGTAACGTTGCTATTGTACTTTATTTTCTGTGTTGAACTGCGAATGATTGTTTTTTAGTCATTGTTATGTGTTTTGAAAATCTTGGTCAACATTGTAAATATTCCAACAAATAATTCGCTATTTTAAAACAACAGAGGAAAAATATTATCATTGTTGTTTCGAGATATTCCTAGGTTAAAATAATAGTAAAGTCCTTATATATATACAAAAAATGTAAAATTAAAAATTTTAAAAATGAGTTAGTTGTAAAAAAAGGTATTTTTAATTTCAGAATTAAATTGCGAATTATTAACTTGAAAGATCTCAGTTTTAAAATGAAATTATCTTGTTTCTTGTTATCTTGGTTAAGAATCAATAAATAAAATTATAGATGCATATTTTTATACACATGGGAAATCGAGGATCAGTAAATTTCTTTGTTGTGCATCTCAAATTTGAAAAATATGTATATGTGGTTTGGACAGAATTATCTTTCGCTGGTTAAGAAAACATTGTTTCTTAAGTAGCTATTTTTTCGAAATTTAATGCAAATAATTGTTATATATATTCATAGCATCGAAAACAATCTTTTGAAACTTTTTATGCTACGCAAATAGAGGTATTTTAAACTATGTATAAGAAATATTGAAAAACACACAGCAATGGTTTCATTACACAAAAACTTTTGAAATTTTTAAAAGTATTTTAGCTTTCAAAGAAAGGATAAAGGTCATTTGTGCAATACAAGAATTTTCATCTTGGGAAAAGAAAAAAATCAAAATGACAATCTGTTGAAAAGTCCTACAACACAAAAATGATATTAAGCAACTGCCCCATTTGATAATTTTGAGTAACGGTAAATAATTGCTTTAGTACTTCATGAGGAAATGCATTTTTTTTTCAAAAAGTTTGGACAGTTCTCGGGTTTTTTTTTCATCGCCCAGGGTAGAGATAAATAATTTGGTTAAAGATTAGGTGCACAACACGTGTTTCTTGTTAATTTTAAATTTTAAAAGATACAAAGAAATATAATTTTACCTGGACCACAAATGTAATAAGAAAAAAAAAGTTTCTGTAAATGATACAAAAGAAGAAAACAGCTTGCTAATATTAAAATTTTCCATCAATTGATTAGTTTTGTTTTTTCACAGAATTATGTAATAATATATGGTTAATTCTTTTATTCCTTTTGTAAGTGCTGAATCTGTAGCTGAAAATTATTATAAATGTTTGAAATTAACTTACCATATCATCCGACGTATAACGGGCACCTGTACTTTTATAAGCTGTGTTTTTTAATCTTAAATCATATTCGCACAGTATAACGCGCCACCCTTTTATCACGAAGGAACCTAAAATATACGTGAGCAAGGCTCTTATGTTTTGAAATCATTTACTCGAGGTACCATCCCAACCTTTTGAGAAAATAGTATACGTACTTCTAGAATTACACCCCTTCAAGGAATATCATCATTTTTTAAATGAACAATATTTCGTTGTATGTAAAAATCTAATTTTATGTTACGCAAACTCTACTCTATTTTTACTTCTAAAGCTATTATTTTCATATCCGGCGTATAACACGCATCTCTCAATTTCGGTCTAATTTTTTGTGTTAAAAGTACGCGTTATACTCCAAATTTTCGGTAGTAGCACTTATCAACTTTGCAAAGATACAACATTGAAACATTTTTCCACTTCATAGGGATTCAAATCCATAACTTGTTGGCTAAAACGTCTAACATGTTTGATTATTACAGCCTCAAAGTTGATTTATGAAAGAAAGAAGATATACACTTAAAAGGTTTTATTTAATAACCGTGTTTGTGGGAAGGTACCAGACATAGTTCCCAGACCTCAACTGCCATGTTTTTCACTCTGTTTAAAATACAGTAGAACGTCGTTTATCCGGATGAATTGGGACCGGTTACCGAAAACCGAATGCGATCCATGCAGTATATGAAAGCGGACATTATACGGATATTGAAAATCATCACATGCGGGAAAAGTGCTTGAAAAAAATGCAAAGTGCAAAATATTGCAATTTTTTCCTTTATTGTGGAAAATAAATACATATGTTTCGCTGTACCATTGTACACCATCGTTTTTTCGCTGCATGATCTCTGATTCTCTTCAGCTGCAATAGTTGAGTAGGACAGCTCTCTGATTGCTGTTCGTACCACTTCGTAACTGTCTCTAACGCAGAAAACGCATCAGCATTTGATGGATCCTTGCTACTTTAGTTGCTGTTGTACATTTAAAGCACATATCTTGTTCACGACTCAACAAAAGAGCACGTATACATCTCCTCACTTGGAAACAAAATGACCTAATATTCCGCGCAGGTCGCACAACTGAAATTCTCTAAGAATCCCTGACCTTGGGTTTCCCCCTCATTTTTGGCCTCACGCGAAGCAACTGTTGAGCATTGCATTGTTCGAAAAAGTATTCATATACAGTGCATGTAGTTGACAAAAAATGGTTCATATATTTGACGCTCTTGATAAAAAACGTTAGGATAAACGACGTTCTACTGCAACAAGTTTCAACAAGAGTCTCGCACAATTTCTAATGCGCATGACGTTTATTCAAACCAACCAATCATTGCCTACTTTCAACCAGACTCATTCAATATCTATATAATTGATAGCGACACAACTAAAAGGTAATGAAATTCACAGCGAAAGACAGAAGAAAATTCATTTCTGCTGTCTTATGTTTTCGTACAATGTTATGATTTTGTTCAGTGATAACAGAATAACGTAACACTTTCACAGTTAGAAGGGGTCTCAGGGATGCTAACTTCGTCTCGGAGAGTGAAAATACAAACAACTTTCAAAGAGATATAATTCTTTGAAATTAAAATTAAAGAATTCCAATCTTTTACGCATTATTTATAAAGAAATATGGTTTCAAAAAAGTAAAAAAAAAATGTTTAAAATATAACCATAATTTTTAAAAAATTATAAGCATAGGAAATTAAGAAAGATTTCTGCAATAAATATTAAGTAACTTTTACGTTGCGCCTGCTATTTTCTAAAATAGTAGCCTTTGATGTATACAACTTTATAGAATTATAAAAGGAACCATACTCTTCAAATTCTACCTAATTTTAGTATTATATATCTTTAGAATATCAACATATTAAAAAAATATTGAAGTTAAAAAAAATTTAAAAATGTAAATTTTTATTTTTAAAAAAATATTTATCATTCTATTTACACATTAAAATAGCTACATTGCAATAAAGATACATTTAAATTTATTAATCAATTTATTGCTATTAATTAGAGCTACTATATTAGAAAATATGACGCGCAATGTAATACTTAGTATTTCTTACGGAAATGTTTTCTATTTTCATATGCTTTTAATTTTTAAAATTATGATTGTATTTTAATCATTTTACACTTTTTTGAAGCCTCATTTCTTAATAATAATGCATAAAAGATTCGAAATAACTCAACTCAGTGGCGCAACAGCCTATGAGGGTCAAAGCCTACTGTACCCAAAAGAGATTCAAATTATTTAATTTTAATTTCAAAGAACTATATCTGTTTGAAAATTGCTTATATTTTCAGCTCCCGAGATGAAGTTAACACCTCTGAGACTATTTAGAAATACATCAATTGTTAATTTTTTATTCTGGATAATAATAACTTTACAATTGGATATTTTTATCTCATAGTTCAAAGAAATCTTATTTTTTTGGGGGAAGTAAATAATTCATTTTTAATATTGATATTCAACGCATGTAAAATCAACAAATTAAAACAAAGAGGGTATTTGCAAACATAATTATTTGTCCACTTTTATTACATTCTTGTCTTGGATCAATTTATCTACAGGAAAAAATATTATACTTATCATTTTTCAAAGTACTTAATTATATTGATAATATGTGTGAGCCGTAGGATACTAATCTTCATTATTTTTCCCCTTTCAGGTTGGAGAGAGTTGCAGATGTCGATCTGAAACTGGCAGACACGGGAATCACAATTCCTAAAGGAACGATCGTCACAATTCCAAATTACGCCCTACAGCACGATCCTCAATTCTTTCCGAATCCAGATGTCTTTGATCCAGACAGGTAAAGATGAAAAGCAAAGATCAGCAGTAGCGTTTTAAGCATAATTTTATTACTTTACTTAGTCAACCGACATAATTAAAGGTAGGGAATGCACTCAATAATAAACTCGGAAGAGAAATCGTTAAGGCTTAAGGTATCCGACTACGTTCGGAACCGTGATTTTGCAAAAGCGTGTAAATGGATAATATTTATGATATTTAGTGTCACTTAGATTAGAAAATGTATTTAAAATTGTGATTTAAGAATTGTATTACAATAAAAAATTATTCAAGGACAATATTTTATCAAAATTAACATAAAATGGTCCATTTTCAAAATATTCTCCTTTTGTTAAAAATGCTTCTATTATAATAATATTTTGCCTGTATATAGCATAGACTTCTGTACAAAGGCTCAACTAGAATTTTTGAAATATATAACTTATAAGTGGGTTTATCCATGTTTTACTACAACACAGGGGAGAAATTTTAAGAAAAAAACGCCGATAATTATTTCAATTGGTTGTAACTCTGAAAATAATGTGAATTTTTCAAAACTCATAGTTGAGCTTCTACAGAGGTCTGAGCTATATACAGGCAAACTATTATTATAATAGAAGCATTTTTCACAAAAGGAGAACATTTTGAAAAAAAGGTTATTCTAAGTTAATTTTTCACCGAAATATTTTATTTAAGTATTTTTTTTTTTGTCAAAATGTCCTTAAAACAATTTTATACATGTATTCTAATCTAAGCGACACTCAATATCATGAAAATTATCCTTTTATGCACTTTTTTATAATCAGGGTTCCGAATGTAGATGGCTACCTTAATTCAACTAAAATATAAACAACAAAATACTTAACTAAGCGTTTCTCAAACTGGGGGGCGCTCCCCCTGGGGGCGTGTTAACTCCCCAAGGGGGCGCGAGCATATTGAAAAGTCGAAAATAAATGATTATTTAAAAGATTATTAAAGTACTGAAAGTAAACAAATAAAATCATTTTTAGATAATAAAAAATAAAATACACATCTACACTGATAAAATTCACTTATAAATATATCAGGACTGCACAATGTATTTTATAATTAATTTAACAATATTACGTTAAGAACAAGTTTAATAACTACCAGTGACCCCATGGGTTTGTCGTGTGTGTATAAAATTGAATACAAGATTTATATAACACATCTTGATAATTTGTACGGGTTATAATAAATCTCTTTTAACTACCGATTAAAAGTTATGCGACTCGCTCTTTAATACCACCGTTTTCCACGTAAGTGTGCGTTGGTGGTGGGAAGAGGGGTTAGCGAAGGAAAAAGAATAGATAAAAAATTCTCTAAAGTAAGTAAATCCTTCAAAAACAGTATAGGTCCTTTTATTGCGTTCTAAAGCCTCGGAATAATTTTATGGACAGCAATGCTCAGAAAAGATAGTATCCGCACAGACGTATATACACGCTTGGAACAGTTAACACTTTATCTGAGAGAGACGTTTATATACGCCGGTGGCACTTTAGAGGTTAAAGTCGTATTGTAGCTTTAGGGTCAAAGTATAGTCTTCTTGAATTAAATACATTGTTATTGTGATGAAAATTATGATTGAATATTGGGTCGTAAATATTGAAAGTTTGAGAAGCACTGACTTAACTGAAGACTGGAACACTCTCGACTCCTACACATGATTTCTTTTTGAATATCTCACTTAACTATACGACCTCCGGTTGTAATACACAGTTTAAACTCAACTTTTAATCGTCAATTTCCAACCATCAACCATCTTCGCGTACTCTAATGCCAATGCTTAAATACAAGTACTCATTTAACTAAATTTCGTCTTCTTCACCAAAAAAGGTTTTCAACTGAACTTAAATTTAAAGAGAATAATTTTACGTAAGAGGATTAGTGAAAGATTCGCGGATAGACCCGTTACTAGACCTTTATTTTTAAATGAGCACTGAATTTTCTTCCTTTTTGAGTTTTAACTCTGAAAGAAAAGTTAGATTATATTTTTACATAAAGTTCAATGATTAATACGAAATTTACAACTCCTAATGTAGTAAATGGGTGGAAAGCCCTCATTATTAAAATCTGTATTATTAATCTTACTTATATTAAAAGAATCGTGCCAAAAGGAATCCAAGAAAACAGATCTAAGTCTTTCTGTTAGGATACGGTCTTAAGTATATTGACTTCTTAATAAAATAATTAAAATGTGATCCAAAACTTCGAGCACAATGCAAATAATACTTTTAAACGGATATTGATCCCACTCAATTTAAGATCTATCGTTAAGTAGTATCCGACTACGTTCGAACAGTTTTAAAAAAGCGTATAAACGGATAAATTTCATGATATTTAGTGTCACTTAGATCAGAATACATGCATAAAATTGTTTTAAGGACATTTTGACAAAAAAAAATTATTTAAATACAATACTTTGGCGAAAAATTAACTTAAATAATCTTTTTTTTTAAATGTTCTTCTTTTGTGAAAAATGGTTCTATTATAATAATATTTTGCCTGTATATAGCTCAGACCGCTCTACAGAGGCTCAACTAGAATATTTGAAAAATTCATATTATTTTCAGACTTACCACCAATTGAAATAATTATTAGCGTTTTTTTCTTAAAATTGCTCCCCTCTGTTGTCGTAAAATATGAAAAAAACCCACTTCTAGGTTATATATTTCAAAAATTGTAGTTGAGCCTCTGAACAGAGGTCTGAGCTATATACAGGCAACATTTTATTCTAATAGAAGCATTTAGAAAAAATATTCTAAGTTAATTTTTTGCTAAAATATTACATTTCAATAAATGTTTTTTGTCAAAATGTCCTTAAAACAATTTTATGCGTGTATTTTAATCTGAGTGACACTAAATATCACAAAAAATATCCATTTATGCACTTTTTTATAATCATGGCTCTGAACGTAGTCGGATAACTTAATAAAATAAGATTCATTCGCTCTAAAGAATATCCACTTAGAAAGATTCATATCGTATGTTAAAATAACAGAGGTATTTTTTGAATAGGTTCACAGTGGAAGAGCGTGCCAAGCGAGATCCTTACGCTTACTTACCTTTCGGGGCCGGACCACGGAACTGTATAGGAATGAGATTTGCCCTTATGGAAATCAAAGTGTGTCTCGTGTATATTGTAGCCAATTTTAAACTTCAGAGATGTCCTCTAACAAAGGTATTCTTTTATATGAATCTATTTTTCAAAGAATGAACAATATTACATGGAGAGGGAAAGGATGTTCATTCACTTGAAAAAAAAATCTAATTTTGAATTTGATAATATTTTTTAACGAAATACGATATTAATCTTTATAGGATAATAATATTATATTGTCATTTTTGTGATTTTTATTAATTCCTACGCAATTAACATAACATTTTGATATACCTTTCCCCATAAATAGTATATAAAACGCTGTCTTTTAAAACTTTCGTATTCACATTCTCCTGTCATAAAGTTGTTTCGCAAATCTGGCGGAGATGGGTGCCGACTTATGCAAGATAAAACATTTTTTTTCTGCCTCTAACAAAATTTAGCTTAAATTTACAGCATTTTAAATTGTCCTTAAAAAAGGACATAGGAGAGCTAAATTGAAAAAAAAAGCTAAATGCTCGAATTATAATAAAAACATTGCACAACAGTGGATAATTTCGAAATCTAAAGAAAAATATTTGAAAGAATCAAACTAAAATTCGGCATCAAAATAACGAAGTTTTTGTTTCTAAAATCCTTTTTTAAATACACTTGTACAGTCTGGGACACCGTTCTTCACATTGATGAAATATACACTGGTGTGCAAAAATTAAGGACGAAGTCGAAAAATTAGTATATCAGCTGAACGAAGAGGCAGAGCAGACAGAAAGGCCAATCAGGAGATTAAGTAAGGTGACGTACGGTAGCACATGTTCAGATATGCAGGTAGACGTAATGGGGGATTGTCTGAGTAGTATAAAGTATGTTGTCGGTGTAAGAACAGTATTTCTGGCAAAGAGATTGCACGCCGTATAGCAGTTAAAATCACACCGAGTTGCTGCCTCAGCGAGAAATGGCGAATAATCAATCTGTTAGACGACATCTGGATGCTTTTACCCAAAGTCGAATCATTGGGACGTTGGAGGAAGGCCGCAGTGTGACAAGAGTGGCTGCAGAGTTCGGAATTGCTCACAGCATCGTTTCACGACTTTGGAGACAATTTCAAACTACAGGAACATCTATCCGGGGGTTCAATAGTGGTCGTCCACGAGGAACCACACCCGCAGATGACCGGTACATTGTCTTACAGGCCAGAAGAAACAGGCGGCAGACAGAGGGAGAAATCGCTAGACACACGACACAGGCGACTGGACGACCGATATCGCGTTTTACCGTGGCCAGAAGACTGCACGTTGGTGGTCTGTTTGCACGACGCCCTGTACGGTGTGTACCTTTAACGCCTGCCCATCGGAGAAGGCGTTCTCTGTGGTGCCGGGAACACCGGAATTGGAGAGACAATGAATGGGGACGAGTACTCTTTACAGATGAGAGCAGATTCAGTTTGAGTAGCGATTCTCATCTGGAGAGAGCGGGGAAGCCGCAATCATCCCTCAAACATCATTGAAAGGGACAGGTATGGAGGTCGCGGTGTTCTCGTTTGGAGAGGCATCATGCTTGGTAGTCGTACAGACCTTCACATCTTCGACGCAGGTTCAGTCAACGGGATCCGTTATTGTAACGAGATTCTTCTTCCATGTGTGCGTCTTTTTAGAGGCGCTATAGGTCTGCAGTTCCTTTTCATGGACGAAATGCACCATGTTATCGCAGAGTAGCTGCCGAACAGCTCTTAGAGAGTGAGGATATTGAACGTATGGATTGGCCGGAACGATCTCCGGATCTCAATCTCATCGAGCATGTGTGGGATTTTCTAGGCAGACGCTTGGCAGCTCGTATCTTACCACCAGTAACGATTCGGGAGCTTCGATTGGCGCTGCAAGACGAATGGGCAGCAATGCTTCAACAACTCATTGACACCCTCATTCTCAGCATGGGTAGACGCTGTGAAACCTGCCTAGCAGTCAGGGGAGATCATATCCCCTACTAAAGACCGGATGTTTCTTGCTGGACACCCATCACAGTGATGTTTCAGCTTTCAGTCGTATTGCGCTCCATGCTACTTTTTCAATCAAGCTTTTTTTTATCCCTCTGATTTCTCTTTTAGTAAGTGTTGCTTACATTACACATGTCCTTACGTATTGGGGATCTTACGGTATTAAATGTGTTGATTTGGAAAGCTTTTGTACAAAGTTATATTGAAAAAACCGTCTCGTCCTGAATTTTTGCACACCAGTGTATATATATATATACAGTCGAGAGAGAGAGAGAGAGAGATAAGAAATTTACAAAAATTATAAAGTCAAATTTTTAAATTGTATTTTCTCTTATTAGACGAAAAAAAAACTGAAACATGCTAATATCAAAAGTGTTTACCTAAAACTTATAAATCACAGCAAATTTTCGATTCAAGTTTTTAAACCATATAAATCTCAGTAATTTATTACCTTCGTCAAAATATAGCAGCGTAATCTAATATTCTAAGTATAAACCTGGTTGCCAAATCCATAAAAGTAAAATTCCTTTATTGAATGAAGAGTTTTTTTGTGTGTGAGTCTATCTACTCGAATGACAATAATAATTAGGCCTCAAAGAACAAAATAACGGATAAACACAGCAATAAATATATAGGTATAATTACTATAAAAAAATTAAAAAAAACATAAAAAACTGCAAGCAATTTAAAATTTTGTATTCCTAGCCGTAACATATCACCAAAAAAATCGCTTGAGAATAAATTTTCAAAAAAAGATTAAAACGAATTAAAAATCTCTTTGAAGTGCCCACCATCATGACACATAAAATCAACATGCCAAATTTTACACGTTCTGTTTTTGTGCTTAATACTCAAATCTACAAAATCTTTCTCTTTCATTGGTATAGATTTGAATTTTAAAATAGGAATTAAACTTAGTATACAAGTTACCGAAATATTTTTAATATATTAGTAGAAAGATATGCTCCCCTAAAAAATTTAAATACATGCGCTTATATTAAGTATATTTTGTGCGTTTTTGTGCATGAATTTCTAGTTAACGACAATATCTTCATATTATTCTCATCTTATGTTTCTGAAAATCTCTAAATGAAATTACAGGTGCCATTAGATTTCCACCTTGGTCCAGGTCTCTTAATTCCCTACAAAGGAATCCAGTTAAAAGCTGAACACCGAGAAGATAGAATCCTGTTAAAATGAAATGCTACACTTCAAGTGCTATTTCGCAAAGACTCAGAGATAATCAATGAAGAGAAAAAAAAGGAGAAACACACACACACATCATTAAAATTATGGAAAAGCATTAAAACAGCAAAAGTTCGTGACTTTATGCAACTGTCCGAAGATCGCCGGGGTTGCAATTATATTGTAACTTAAAAATAAAAAAAAAAATTTTACAGTATTTTTTTCTAAATTTTCTTTTCCGAAGTGCACGCACATACACGTACATTTACACACACATAATCGGACAAACACATATGTCAAAACACTTTTATATTCAACTACCAGAGTCAAGGAATCAAAAATCCAAATTTTTGTTTAGTTTTTAGAACGGAGATTATTGCTATCAGAAGGGGTTTGCAGTTCACAAGTGAAACCAAAGTTCAGTTTCAAGACGTTTGGATCCTGACCAGGGATGTAGCTACCACCCTATCGATAATACGGGGCCCATCACATGTAAGCAAAACCACGGTACTATGTTAAGGGGCCCCAAAAAAGGGAGCCCAAGAAATTTTGACACAGGACCTACTCAGGTCTAGCAACGCCAGTGATTCTGACTGACAGCCGTACTTCAGTACAACTTCTATCCAACTGAACATCTATAGGGACCAATCTAGCCTTGATATCCTTAAACTTTTTAATTGAATTTCTTCTAATCATCGTGTACATTTTCAGTGGGTCTCATCCCAAGTTGAGATTGATGGTAAGGAGGAAGCCGATTTCTTAGCCAGGACTGCGGATAAGGAGAAGGTGAGCCTTACTGGGTCTCTTACATTCAGGGAATTATCCTCCCTTAAGAAGACTGAACTCAACCATCTTTGGTGAGTGAGTGAATATCAATATTTTGGCGACGGACCAAGTAATTTTGAACCATGGTCAAGTGACATGGACGACATCTGAGCTGGCACCCCCTTAACTACCACACCAATGGGAGGACATAATTTTTATCCCCTCCACCATACATTAACAATGTATTTAATTTAAAAAACTATATTTGGATAATAAAGCTACAATACGACTTTAACCTCTTGCCACCGGCATATATAAACATCTCGTTCAGCCAAATCGATGATTTACCCGAAAGTATATATACGTCATTCTGAAGTATGATCTTTTCTGTGCACTGTTATCTATAAAAATTTCCAAAGGTTTTGGAATGCAATAAAATGATCGTGACAGTGTTTACGAAGGATTTACTTACTACAGAGGATTTTCTTATGTTTTTATTCTTTTTCTCCCCCCCCCAATACATCACTTACGCGCACCTACGTGGAGTGGACCTCGTAATTTTGTACCATGGTCAAGTGACGAGGACGACACCTGAGCTAGCAAACCCTCCTCCTCTCCTAACTACCACACCGGAGGACGTTTGAGCTCTCGACAGATTTAACGTGCATCGCACCCTTACGCGGTGGGTCTTTAGTGTACTGGGTTCGAACTCGTGACAAGGCCAGTCACGATCCGATACCTTGACCACTCGGCTACTACGGCCACTCAACCATCTTAGAAGAACTCCCCCTAGTCAACCTTGGTACTTTGGAAGTAAACCAGGTGGTTTATTCAAGAGTATACCTAGGAAATACTAGACTGTTCTGTCTTCTCGCGCTTTGTGAGCGGCCATATAAAAGTTCTCTCTTTTCGTATGGGTCAGAAGATATTTCGGGAAACACTGGTGTTATTCCGAGCTGGTCTCTCCTTCCCACATCTTGACTTGTTTGAATTTTAAAAAGGATGAGGTTCTTCTAGATCTCCTTCTATTTTTTAGAACTTCTAGATTTTTTGGATTTATGGAGTATGTCTAGCATTGCTAGGCAATCTAAGATTAGAAATAACAACAACAATTCATCATCGAAGTGTGTGCATACACAAAAAACTCATAGATCAATTTGTTGTTTTTTTAAGGTCGCTCTTAGAACGCATATCATGTAGTTAAAACAATGGTGAAGTGTCGAGGGTATCATTGGTTTGGCACTAAACTCCCTAAACTTCTGCACAGTGCTAACATCATTGTTTAGTCAATATTGCTTAATTTGAGAGTTACTTTGAGATTGAATCAATCGTTTGCAAAAAAAACTTTTTATCCATCCACTCAAGTTCAAAAACATTTTTTTAAACTTGTAGTGGATGGCACTTGACGTCAATACAGTTTTTTAAAATTTTAATTCATTAATATTTGAATAATTAATAAATAAATAGTAACAAACAAAAATAATAGTACTACACCGTATACAAAAATGAAAATCGTTCGTTGTGCCCCTGCAGCACAATGTATAGCGCGTTGGACGTCTAAACCAAATGTCGTGGGCTCGATTCCCACCTGGTAACAGTCTAATTTCTGAGGATGTGATTTTTTTATTATTCCATTTTATTAGAATAATTAAATTTAATTAATGAATAAATAGCAACGAGAGGAAACAAAAAAAAAAGTCCGACACCCTATATAGAAAGGAAATGGAAAATTCCAAGGAAAATCCCTATTTTGTCACTTAATATTTTGATTCTGACATATGTATATGCATATTTATGTTAATTGTAACTACATAACAAAAGTAACTAAAATAAAATTTACCTAATTAGAGGAATTGACTTAAAATTTCTTTTTATATTTTACTTGTTTTTTTAAGTTTTTATTTCCGTGAGATTTACCATCAACATATACTAACTCTTCAAACTCAAATACTTCTTACAAATTTTCATAAAATTTCCTCAGAAATACATGCGATAGATTTTTTTTCTGTGAATTTTTTAAATGTATTATCTGTTTGGATGAAATAGTATGTTTTGAATTTCTGTATCTTATCTTTCATTTTTGGTATTTGATATTGAGGTCATTGATATTCCTTCAATATAAACAAGTTAAGGGTAAATGACACGATAACAATATCTCATTGTTAAAGGTAATTCTTATCATATCTGAATGAAAGGAGCAAATAATTATTTCTCTTAAAATCGCTACCTATCATTTGGACTTTTATCAAATTATTTCTAATAAAACATTTTTGTTTAAAAAACAGTATAATTAATTATCACTACTTTAAATTTAAAACTAGTCATTAACTATAATTTTTTGAGTGCTTTTCTGAAATATGTTTATTTTTACTTTTAAAATTATTTGTAAGTTTTCAGAATTTGAGGAAACTTAAAAGAAAAAAATCTGGTTTTGAACTACTTAATTATAATTTGCCCTATTTTATTATAATTTTAAATAAGTATTATATTAAAATAGGACAAGTTTTAAATAAAATTACCTGAATTTTATCTGACTTTTTACTGCGTCCAGCCGTTTTGGGGAAAAATGTCGTGCTTTTAAAATGTTTAATATATTTATAATTCTATAAGTATTACTTTTCTTGGAAAGGGGTGAGATATTATGGTAACAGATAACAAGGAAAACATTTATTATAACTTTAAAGTAGAAAATTACACGTGATATAAAAAAAACGTTTAAAAAAAGCCAAAACATTAAGAAATATTTTCTTTTGTTTGAAAGTTAAATAATTATAATAAAATGTAAATTTTTGGTATTATTAATAAATATACAATTGGATCCCGATTTAATGATTTCATCGGGGGCGAAAATTTTGTTCATTAATTAGGGTTTTTCGTAATAACAAAATTCAAAAAAATGAAAATATTATGTCCTTACCTTTTGGAAATCCTGTAATAAGCAGCTACACAAAAAGTATTCATAATTAGAAATTACAATTTTTTCAATCAGAACTTATAAACGCTTATTCTTGAATTACTACGCACCAGTTAATTGGAAAGATTAAAATAATGGCTAATAGATGTTTGTCAACATTTTTGATTCCCAACTCAAAAGAGTTCTTTTTCGACTTTATGCAGAGAAGAATCTTCGAGCCTGTATCATTTACATTCTACTACATGTCATATGTGTTCACAAAGTCCATACAATGTAAAGCAATGCTTTTCAAACTCTCATTACTTGCGACCCAAAATTCAATCATAATTTCATTGCCTCCCCCACACACTAACAATCTATTGAATTCTATAGTACTATACTTTGACACGCTACAGCTATAGTGCCGCTTTAAACTCTTGAATGCCACTGGCATACATACATGTCTCGCTGAGTCAAAGCGTTAATTACCCCGGGTGTATATATACGTCTTTGCGTACAAACTTTTCTGTGCACTGCTTTCCATAAAATTATCCTTTAGGCTTTGGAATGCAATAAAAAAACATTGACAATGTTTGCGGAAGATTTACTTACTTAAAAGAATTTGTTTATTTATTCCTTTTGTTCCTCCCCACGTACCTACGTGGAAAACGGAGAATGTATTTTGTTTGTTTACACGTTCAGTAAATTAATTATTTTTTTAAACAATCTTTGTGTTTGACTTTTCAATTGGCTCGCGCACCCTTGTAGTGTAATCATGCCCCCTAGGGGGTGCACTCCCCAGTTTGAGAAACACTGATTTAAGGCATTATAAAATGTAACAGTTTTCATATGAATTTCAGAAGTTTTATTTAATTTCCTGTTCTATTTAAAACTTTATCACGTGATAAACTCACGTTTCTAAGCAGAACTAATAAAAAAAATATTTGGCTGCTGAAATAATTCGTTAATTCGGGGTTTATTATTCATTAAATCAAGGTTTTGCACTCATTTTAACAGGGTAAGGAAAAAACATTCGTTAACTCACGAAATTTTTTAAATAGGGTTCGGTACTTTGGGTTCAACTGTAATTTATTTTGACATATTTAAATTTCACTGTAATTTATATTTCACATATTTATTTTCATTTCGAAATGGGATAAAAAATGAAAGGTTTTCAGCGTGGCATTTTTCATCGCAGGGAAAGATACTATATGTAATACTGTAATTTAAGATAGTAAATGGTCCATGAACAATGCCGAATTTTTAAATGAATGCCTAGAATTATTGATAAAATAAAATCCGAATCACATTATCCTCAAAAGGTCTTAATACGAAAAGAAATCTACTTCTTTTGTTGATCAGCCACAAATATTTTGCTAGTAACACGCATTATTACTACCAAAGGTCCTGATTTTAACACTAGAACGTCCAGGATTTTGATAACCCTAAAACGCCCATCGGATTCATTTCGACACACACCGAGATATAAAATAATTGTAATACCCATGGTACACACACAATGCCGCTCAGTCGTTCTAAAATGTGAAATATTTATTATTAGAAATAGTATTGTGTGTGTTCACCTGGCTAAAAGTTGAATCTTCAACAATATTTCATTTCTATTTTTTGTAAGTATTTGAAAGGTAATAAAATTTATTTCAGTTGGAGAATTGGAACTGAAGCTTGAGTTTTTGTAAGAGTCCCCATATTTTGTCAATCGAAAAGTAAAGGTCAAAACATTTAGGTATTCATAACATAAAGTTCTTAAAAATATATTAAATTTGAAGACATTCTCAAAATGTTCATCACTGATTTATGACAGTGGTGCACTAAATGAAGGGTTAAATAAATTCACCTAAACTTATGGAAAATCAGTTATATAAATGAAAAAAAAACTAGATTACATTTATCATACAAGATATATTCTTATTTCATGTAAATAAAGGCTGTAAAATTGAGAAAATAGTATTGTTTGAAGTGTATGTAGTAACAATGTGGTAAATGCTTAAATCAGTGCTTCTCAAACTTTCAATATTTGAGACCCAATATTGAATCATAATTTTCATTGCGCCCCTCTTACATACAAATAACAATGCATTGAATTCAACAATACTATAGTTCGACGCTAAAGCTACAATACGACTTTATCCACTTAAATGCTACTGGCGTATATATACGTCTTGCTCAGCCAGTGCGTTAAATGCCCGGACGCAAATATGCGTCTTTCTGAAGCACGATCGTTTCAGTGCACTGCTATCCATAAAATAATTCCGAAGGCTTTGGAATGCAATAAAAAAAACAAAAAATGCAAACAAAAGGACTTTAATAGTGTTTGTGAAGAATTTACTTTTTTTATATCAGAGGATTTTTTTTTATTATTTATTCCTTTTTTTCTGCCCCCCCAATACATCACATACGCTCGCCTACTTAGAAAACGGAAGCATTGGGGAGCGAATCGCGTAACTTTTAATTGGCAGTGAAGGGATTATTTATAAACAGTATAAATTATCAAGATAAGTGCTAATTTTTGTATGTAATTAAATGTGACAAGCCTTTGGCGTTACTGCAATTATTAAATATTTTCTTAACTTAGTATTGTTAAATTAATTTTAAAATACATTATGCAGATTTGATACATTTATAAGTGTATTTTATCAATGTATATGTTAATTTTATTTTTTATTATGTCAGAATGCATTTTGTTTAATTTTAGTATTAATATGTATTTCTTAAAAAATCATTTGTTTTCGACTTTTCAATAGGCTCGCGCCCCCTTCGTATAGTTATCACGCCCCCTAGGGTAGCACGCACCACAGTTTCAAAAAACGCTGGCTTAAATATTTATTCAGATTTTTGTATTAAAAGAATTTTATTAGTCAAGAAAACTTCCATTCTTTCTTTTATTGCTACTCATGATTGGAAATTTTATCTTACAGAGGTATCTGTGTGTGGGTTCAAACTGTCTATTTATTCAAACTCCTATTAAACAGTTATTCAAAATGAAAACAAATAACATATCAGAAGACAAATAATAAATTTTAATACATAACATTTGGTTACATAAGCGCTTTTCGAGGAACATTTGTATCGTACACACATATAAAAGTCTTTCGATTCCTAAGCTGAAACGTGGAATAAGAGCAACCCCAATGATTTATAGCTAACTGATTACACTGCGCTTTTTATTGTTAGCTTATCTATTTTTATCATCGTAATGTTTCCGTTTAAGATGATAAATAATTTCACTATAAATTATCATCGATGCGAAAATGAATTAATAAATTAAATCTTAACAAGCCTTCACGAGTGTCGATATCCTACTTTATTATCAACATTTCTTAATGTTGCCTCTTACACTAATGATTTGAATTCATATATTAATTTACATATAAATAATAATAATAATAATAAAAATAATAATAATAATATACTTATAGTGGTGCCGGATTTGTCGTAGCCGTTTGACGATTATTCTGTAACAACGAAATGATAGGGCGTGGCCATTGTAAGTGATTACTGTAGTACGTGGAGAATGGATGATATTGTAGTATTGACGAGGCAGTCTCAAAAGTTAATCCAGTTTATTTAACATTTAACATAGAGCGTTTCAACATCAAATGAATCAGACATAATTGCTCATACACAGAACAAAGAAAAGGAATACACAACCTGCTTCAGCCGGCTACATGAATACAGACAGAAGAGAGAAGAGAGCGAGATTTCGAAAGACATCGGTATTTATACCCGGCAGTGAAGACCGCGAGACTATTTTTTAACAAGAGCTCTGATTGGTTAAAAAGGCGGGAAAGGGATTTCTGATGTAATAATATTAGTTGATTATGATTAAGATTAGGGCGTTAGTTTTGAAACAAAGAATTAAAAGATTATTTGAATATTATTAATATATTTATATATATATATATATATATATATATATATATATATGGGGCAGTGGTAGCCTAGTGGTCAGGGTAACGAACTTATAACTGGCGTTCGTGAGTTCGAGCCAAGTACGACTGAGGATCCACCGTGTAGGCGCTCGATGCACGTTAAATCTGCCGAGAGCTCAAAAGTCCTCTCGTTGGTGTGTGGTATGGTTTTTAAAAGAAGGGGGTGCTAGCTCAGGTATCATCCCCGTGTCTTGACCATGGTTTAAAATTACGAGATCCATCGCCAAAAGCACTCGCATTGGGACGTTAATATTCACTTACTCACTCATATATATAAATGTAACATTACCGGCTGAAATTAAGTCATTGGTATTAAGGTGGTTGCAATCGTGGAAAGCACGAGGATTCTTTTACAGTGTTGGCCAAAATTGTGGACACTTTTTTTAAATTGTTAGGTTTTTTTAAGCTTGTATGCTTATTGAAAATTTTACGTTGCACATATTTTATTTCATTTTAAAGGGTATTAAATACTGAATTCAACACAAAAAACAAAAATTCAAATAATTGCAACGCATAAAAAGTTATGATGTAATAACTGTTGATATACATTAGATACTGATGATAGCAGTGAGTTATCAGAGCTTAGTGTGGTTGCCTTTATTCTTTGATACAACTTCATATTAATGTTTCATTGAGCTGAAGGTAGTTTTAAGTTCTTCCTTTGTTATTACATGATGCCAGGAAACAGTTTATCCTTAATTAATGCCTTTTTATTTGATGGGGACCTCATTTGGACAAGAGTTTTTAAACGATGCCACAAGTTTTGATAGGATTGAGGTGAGGACTGTTTCCTGGCGAAGACAACAACTCAATGATCGTAGAACGGTACCAATCTTTCAATTACTTTACTGTGTGATAAAGAGTGGAATCTTGCTGAAAAGTAAATGAAGCATTGTTGGTAAATAGATCCCTGATCTAAGGCAGAAGTTTGGGTTCTAGAATAGTGCCAATGTATTTTATGACATTTAGTGTATCATCGATGATATGAAGGTGATCGATACCATCTGCCGATATTCATGACTAAGTGATAAAACTATGTGGGTACTTTATACTTGCCTGGATGCAGTCAGGATGTAGCATTTCTGCTATTTTACGTCTTTCATATTTTAGGTTATTACTACCGAATAACGATATTTTAGTTTCGGCCCTCTATATAACTTGTGACCAATAATCATTTGTACAATTAATATGTTCTATTGTCTACTCTAGTCCCTTTTAGTGCTGTTGTAATTTGAGATACGGCTTTTTTCGTGGAATTCTACCTTTTAGTCTTACGTCTCTAACCTACTCCTGATTATGAACTGACAGAAACACCAGCATCACTCAGATTACTTCTGATGGATGTCCATGAAATTCTATCTCTGAAACATAGTATTTTTGTTCTTCTGTCATTAATATATGTGGTGCACCTCGTTCGGCTTTTCCCTGCTTTTTTTATTAAATACATCTCTTGACATCTTAAACAAAAATCTCAATCTAAAGATGTAGTCACTAAACTACCCCCCTGTTATGTAATTTTAACAAGGGAAACATCACTTTCTCATCGCACATGTGTCCAATCTACTCTTTTATTTGATGTAATTGCTTTTTGACTAAATATCACTGTTATCCTGACCATAAAACAGCCCTGATCTCAATGCTATCGAAAACTTGTGGCACTGTTTGAAAAGTCTTGTCCAAATGAGGTACCCATGAAATAAAAAGAAACTAATTGATGATATAATTGCTTCTTAGCATCATGTAATAACTAAGGAAGAGCTTAAACTATTTTCAGCACAATAAAACATCGAAGTGAAGCTGTAATAAAGATTAAAGGCAACCTCACTAAGTTCTGATAACTCACTGCTGTTACCAGTATCTAATGTATATCGACAGTTATTGCAGCATAACCGTTTTTCCTTGCAAATATTTGAATTTTTGTTTTTTTTTGTATTGAATTCAGTATAAAATTCTCTTCAAAAGGATGAAAAATACTCAGCATTTTGTGCAACGTAAAATTTTCTATAAGCATACAAACTTAAAAAGCCTAACAGTGTCCACAATTTTGGCCGTCACTCTACTATTTAAATATCTGCATTTTAATGACGAACAAATGGTAAAGCATCACAGACATAAACAGACAAATACGCTCATGTTTAAAAGAGAGTCACAAAAACAATCTTTCAAAATCACGTCTATTTATAGCCTTATTCAACCGGAAGGTATAAAAAACATACGATTTACGGTAAAGGCTTTATTGATTGGTCCAAATACTCAGGTGATACACGGTTACATCCTCTTGATTTAAGAACACTAACCTTTGAATTTTTGAGTAATGGGGTTGTGAGGGCGCCCTTTCCCTTGATTACCAGCGTGAGCTAGAGGTAATGAAGAACTAGAAGCAATCATGATCTTAATATGAATTTATTAAGATCTTTAACTTAAACTTGTAACAAATTAAATAATAATAATAATGTATGTGAGAGAATCTACAATGGCTAAACACAAAATCTAAATAATACCGAAATAACATAACACGGACCACTATTAATACTAACTCGCCTAAGCTCAATTCCTAGGTTATCACAGATCCGAATATTAAATAGTCACTCCTACCTTTAATGTAGAATGTGAAGTAGCGATCAATATAATCCTAGATGAAGTTGCGGTTTACAGGAGTCCATTGGTATGCACCTTGACCTTATGGCTCTTTGTCACGAATAACTTCTGTTGGTTGTCACTTAACCTTTTCAGAACCTATTCAAGCTTGAATCACTGACTATCATAACATTCTCCGAATTGCCATACCACTTACTCTAACTTCTGATATTTAAACGCTTCCTGATATTTGCATCTTTCATTCACGCTTCACTTCTTGGGCATGGTTGGAAAAAAGTTGCCATCAATTCTGGCCCCAAATACATGTTAATGAAAAGACGCGTGAGGCCGTCACAGGGTTAATTCTCGTTAGGTTCGTAAAGTAAAATTTAATTAACATGCGAATTCTTGAAGGGCTGAAGACATTTATAGATTAAAAAAATAAATATATATTTATAGATTAATAGATATTTATAGATGAATATTTAAGCGAATTATTGCACATATACAGAAAGGAAAAAAACATAAAAAATAAGTAAAAAACATTTAGAAAAACAACGCAAGGATATTTTTTGAATGATATCATATCCATTTCTGAATCTCATGACCAAATGTTTTTAGAAGGCTTCTGATCCATTCAAGTAAACGAATTCAAACGGCATATTTTCATTTCTCTTTCTCATTTGTTGTGCTTTTTCAGAAGCCTTATCCGTGTCGGGAGAAATACCTGCAGACATGTTTTAACTGAAATTCTTTAGAATCTTTCTGAGAAGAATGCGCTTTCATTCCGTGTCATCTCATATTTTACACACGTGCATAACACTTTCCTCTCGTGATCTACTAATACCCTTTACGAGAACCTGGAGACTTCATAGTGCGTGGTTTGGGCACGCACCTGCCATAAAATACATATCTTGTCTAAAGTAAAATCTCCTGAAAGCCCTCCACCACAAAAGCAACACAAATCTTGACTAGCTTACTACGTGTTCCTTTGTGGAGGTGAAGGATTCCGAAACTACTTCTTGGAATAAATCAAATCATTGGCATTCCCATAGCGATATAAGGGAACATATTCTCTTTTCGTATTTAGCATTCTGGTATACAATGGCGTTTATGAGAAAAGTGCAAATATTTTTATTGATATTATAAGAAAAAAAAATATTATCAAAACAATATTTGACATAATTTTTAATGAAATAAATCTTTGTTTAAAAAACTAAAAAACACGCTTTTATGGTTAATGAAACTAAAATGTAAAAAAAAAAACCCGCATAAGATTAAAATTATTCCCGAGAAAATTTATGTTATCGGGGTAAAAGCGTGGGGTGCTTGATATTAATTCGTTACAATTTCTTACTAATTTTGTTCCGAAATGCAGAGTGTAAAAATGCAGTACAAAGCATCCCACGCCTTACCCACAATGACATTAATTTTCTCATTAATCACTTTATTCTATTTAATAATTATTTTTTTACTTTTTAATTCAATTAACTATAAAAGCGTGATTTTTAACTTTTATATACCTTGTGATCAAAAAGTCAGTATAAATTTGTAAAATTAATAAATCACGGAATAATGTAGATAGAGAAGTAAAAATTGACACACATGCTTGGAATGACATGGGGTTTTATTAGAACAAAAAATAAAGTTCACAAAATGTCCGACAGATGGCGCTGGACAACAAAACGTAGTGACTGCGCATTAAAATCGCGTAGAAAAAGGGCTGTCATGAGAGAGAGAATCAGTTGCACCAGCAGTCGCAGCATGTTGACGTTACCTGAAAAGGCACTGGTAGTGAAGCTGTATTATCAGAATGGGGAATGTGCTAGTGCAGCGTTACGTTCCTATCGCCATACGAAGGGGTAAAGGTCCGTTGACAAATGCAGCTGTGGCGAGAATGATTTCAAGTTCGAAGCGACAGGTTGTTTAGACGATACACGGCGGAATGCTGCTGAGACGGTTAAGGATGAAATGGAGACTGTAGCGGGTTCGTCTATGCATGGGGAAGTCAGCGCCCGTGCAGTCGCACGTCGCACCGGCATTCCATACACTACTGTTTGGTTGGCACTTAGGCGTACCCTCCGATGCTATCCGTACAAAATCCATCGGCATCATGAATTGTTACCTGGCGATTCCGTGAAACGGAGGGCATTTGCGGTATGGGCATTTCAAAAGATGGCGGAAGATGACGATTGGTTAAGTAACTTGTTTTGGACCAACGAAGCTCATTTCACGCTCCGAGGGTCTGTCAACACCCACAACTGCAGAATTTGGGCTACTGAAAATCCTAGAACTGTCGTGGAAACTCCATTGCACGACGAGAAAGTCACGGTATGGGTTGGACTTACCACATCTACCGTTATCGGGCCTTGTTTCTTCGAGGAAATGCGTGATTCTGGTTTTGTAACTGCTACCGTGACGGGTGAGTGGTACGCCGATATGTTACAGAATCGCATCATCCCCATCCTGGCTGATAAACACCTGCTGGAACGTACGATTTTTATGCAGGATGGCGCTCCACCACATATTGCTAGACGCGTAAAGATCTCTTGCGCAGGTCGTTTGGTAATGATAGCCGCCACTTTCATCTTGCTTGGCCTCCCAGGTCCCCAGATCTCAGTCCATGCGATTATTGGCTTTACCGGAGTCGCAAGTGTATCGTGATCGACCGACATCTCTAGGGATTCTGAAAGACAACATCCGACTCAATGCCTCACCATAACTCCGGACATGCTTTACAGTGCTGTTCACAACATTATTCCTAGACTGCAGCTATTGTTGAGGAATGATGGTGAACATATTGCATTCCTGTAAAGAAGTCATCTTTGCTTTGTCCATTGCTTTTCTTATCAGATGAAGCGCCATCTGTCGGACATTTTGTGAACTTTTTTTTGTTCTAATAAAACCTCATGTCCTTCCAACCATGTGTGTCAATTTTTACCTCTCTATCTTCATTATTCCGTGATTTATTAACTTTTCAAATTTATACTGACTTTTTGTGATATATATATACACTGGCCTCAAAAAGTTAAGGTACAACCGGGTTTTTGTGTCTAATTTGCAAATGAATGAATGTAGAAACAAAAAAATTGGAGGATATGTGCATTAAATAGTTTTTTATTGAATGCGTCATAGAAATGTGTATAAGTGTATTGTAAAAAAATGATTTATAACAAAAAAAAAGCAATCTCTGCGGAAAAGTCCATTCTTGGAGAAAACAGCACATCACAGTGTTATGTGGTAAAATGGCATAAAAACAATACAAAAATGGGTTCTAATAAGGAATGTGTCCACCCCTAACTTGAATGCATTGGCGGCATCGATTTCCCATGCTGTTTATTAAGTTGTCGGACACCAAAATAGGAAATGACCAGACACAGAGTAAGCCTTGTTTCAGCTCATAACGACCTTGGAGGAGGATTTAAAGCAGCAACCTCTCTGCCAAGATAGTCCCACAGATGTTCTATCGGATTCAGGTCTGGAGATCGAGCTAGCCATTCCATTCGTTCCAAACCGTGATCCTCCAGATACTTCTCAACAATTGCTTGAGGTCGTGCATTATCATCCATCAGAATGAAGTCGTTACCAATAGCAGCAGCATATGGGCGGACATATGGATCAAGGGTCTCATCCCGATATCTAAGACCAGTTACGGTTCCTCCATGGAACACATGCAGGTCAGTTTGGCCACCGAGCGAGATCCCTGCCCAAACCAGGATTCCACCACCTCTATAACTGTGTCTTTCAACACTGTTGGATTGATGGTATCTAGTGCGCTGTTCCCTCCAGATCAGTAGACGCCCTGAATCACTCTCCATTGTAAATCTGGACTCGTCTTGAACAGCACAGAAGCCCATTGTTGCTGCGTTCAAGAAACATGTTCTCTGCCCAGCATAGCGGTTCCTTCGCTGTCGTCCGTTGAGGGGAACGCACACAACTGGTCTTCTTGCATACAGACCGCATTGTGAAGACGATTTCGCACCGTAGTAGCGGAGATTCTTCTTCCTGATTGAAAGTGGTCTGCAACGAGCTGCGGCACAGTAGTGGTTCTTCTCCTTCGTGCCGAAAGAGCTGAAAACGGTCTTCTGCAGGTGTTGTAGCTCGTGGTCGGCCTGGAACAGGTCTTCTGGACACAGAATCTTCAGATTGGTATTGATCCCAAAGTCGCTGAACAACACTACGAGACACATTGAGACGTCTAGCAGCATCAGCCTGCGACAATCCCATTTCCATTCATCCAACTGCCCGCCACCTTAACGAATTGGGTAAACGACGTCTCTGAGACACTTTCTAAACTCTATTGACTATTGTCACCGAAACTGCCAACAACTGTTGAAAATCAACACAACTTACACACAAAAGTTTGATATTTGCATATTTTTCTCTCACTCATAAATATACGTTCTTTTCTATAAAATAAAAGTTTAGCAATCGTTTTTGCATTAATGTTTTTAAAGTTCGTTATTATCATTCATTAAACTATGCATTTTATTGTTACTGCCATTTTTTATGAGCTTCGAAAAACATGTTGTACCTTAACTTTTTGAGGCCAGTGTATATATATATATATATATATATATATATATATATATATATATATATATATATATATATATATATATATATATATATATATATATAAATATATATATATATAAATATATATATATATATAAATATATATATATATAAATATATATATATATATATAATATATATATATAAATATATATATAAATATATATATATATATATATATATAAATATATATATATATAAATATATATATATATAAATATATATATATATAAATATATATATATATAAATATATATATATATATATAAATATAAATATATATATAAATATAAATATATAATATATATATAAATATATATATATATATATATATATATATATATATATATATATATATATATATATATATATATATATATATATAAGCTATAATTTAATTTTCATTTTTTTAGTTCAATCTACAATTAAAGCGAGTTTTTTTTAGTTTTTTTTAAACTATCCTTTATTTATTGATGAATTAATCTTAAGTGCGTCATCTTTTAGAATGGAGAATGCCCATTCATCTCCCATCAGTGCGTCGATACGGACTGTTTTGCAAAATGTAGAATCAGCCAACTGAAGGAAATATAGAAGAGCTAAGTTTGAAATATTAAATTCAGAAGAAAGAGTTAAGTCAATGACATTTTCCTCTAAAAAGTGCTCAATTTTATTTCTAAAGCATGCATAAGTATTTAACCTGGTGATCTTTGAATAATTTCTTACCTGTTTTAGTAGTTTCCAAATCTGAAATTAGTCACCAAATGTGGAATTATTCACCAAATCTTGAAAAGTGATCTGGAATTGGTCGCCAAATCTGGAAACTTGATCTGAAATTAGTCGGTAAATATGGAAATGAAAAATCATTAATCTTGAGATCCTGATCAAGACAATGAAACTAAATTAGTATATTGTCATAAGTCCTTGACAAGTGTGCAAAATTTCGAATTAATCTGACCATTTAAGATGTATAAAAATCGAGTTCAAAGAATCCGTTACATGCAGGTGAAGCTAATAAAAGCGTGTTGAAAAATAGCTTAATTTTACATTACATTTGTAATGTCACAAAAGTTCCTTACATATTACTTCTTAGTAAGAAAAAACTATTTTTCATTGAAATGATGTGGCTTTGGTATACTTTGCGTTTGTAAATTATTTTTCAAAGTATTTCATTCCAAATTTATTTCATTGTGTTTTGATTTGTTGCAGATGCTTGTAAATTGTCAAAATTGCTAATTAATTTGGCGAGATCTTTGTCTAACTTACTTGTCATTTATTGAAATTGTAAAAAATAGAAGCGGCGTGACAAAATATTTATATCGCTTTTAATACGTTTCTGAAAACCATTTGCACAGTAGCTAATATATACATGTACATCATTTACACGAAGACCAGTCTCAGTACGTCTTTGACAGACCAGTCATCGAGAAGACCACCACATCGTAAGAAATGCATATGTAAAGCTAACTGCTTCATCAGTCGCCATCCAGGCACAGCTAGTATCTTCAATTGTGGTCCATGTGTCTTCTCGAACCATACGAAAGCGCCTAGCTAAAGGACATTTGGGGCCACGGCGCCCATTGCATGGGCTGCCCTTGACGCCCACTCATCAACGCCTACGTTTGGAGTGGTGCCGCGCACGAGGAAACTGGACAGCAGTGGAACGGAACCAGGTCGTTTTTAGGGACGAGAGAGAGAGAGAGAGAATAGAGAGAGAATCCAGATTCAATCTCAGCAGTGATGACAATCGTGTTCATGTGTGGAGACCCCGTGGTGAACGCCTCAATCCTGCCTTTTCTATACAGCGACACACCACTCTCACAGCTGGTGTGATGGTGTAGAATGTCATTGCCTACAATACACGGTCATCCCTAGTATTGATCCGTGGCTTTATGACAGCCTAGTGATATGTCCATGACATCCTGCAAACACATGTGTCGCCACTCGTGCAATGGCTCCCAGTAGCCATTTTTCAACAAGACAATGTTCTGCCTCACACGCCAAGGGTGTCACAAGACTGTCTCCACACGGTTACTTCCCTTCTTTGGCCTGCCCTATCCCCATATTTGTCTCCAATAGAGCATATCTGGGATCATTTGGGACGGCGAGTTGAGCATTCCACGTGTTTGAACGAACTAGAGGCAAAGTTACAGCAAATATGGAACGAAGTGTCTCAAATCATCATACAGAAGATGTTTGCCTTATTGCCCGATCGTATCACATCGTACATTTGCGCTAGAGGGGGTTCAACAGGTTTAAATCCTCTGTTCTTTTGCCTCTTTCTCTGAAATAAAGGATCCTTTTTGTTAAATTGTTTTCTTAAATTTTGTTTCATTTTGACGACTCCTTCTTGGTGCGCTAATTTTTCTGTTAATAAGTATATTTCCTCTAAATTATATATAAATATGAGTTGCAAAAATAAAATTACCAAATACATAGAAATGTGAAGAGTTTTTTCTAAGCACACCGTATAGGAATGAAAATGTTTTCTTTAGAACCACACAATTTTTATTTATATCTCACGCATACTATTTAATCTTGTAATGAATTTGAATGATGTAATGTCTGGTAATGAATTTATTTAAAAAGCATATTCTCATTTCAGTTATTTGTTAAGGACCTTATATAAAATCCTTTTATTGGCTGTCAATTTATGTCATTAAGCACGGATTATATAGTGTTAAACTGCTTATGTTCAACTGAGCTTTTTTATGTACTTTTTTTTCTCAGAAATATTTAAATATGGAAACTTAAAATTTTGTCTGAGTATTAATTCGACTTTTTTATTTATACTAAAGGGAGATGTTTTAAATGTATTGTTTAGTTCTTTCAAAAGTATGCAACGGAAATGTATCACTATGATATATTAGAAACTTGTCATTTTTTTACGATAACTGCTCTCTAGCAAAATATTTTGGGAATTTCTAAAAGACTCACTTTAGTATATATAGTATATATCAGTAACATATGGAATAATTTGGAGGTATATCCATACCATAGTTTCTGAGAAATGTATACACACAGTTTCAGAAACATGATTTTGAGAAAATTGCATTTTTAATATGAAATGTCACTTCATCACAAAAGTTATCATATGTCCTATTTACTACATGTATTTGTGCAATTTTACTAAACATTAGCTTATTTTTAATGTATTTCAAGTAAAATTGGAGTCAGTTTTTGTTTAACGAGATATTTTGTAACATTTACATCTACTTTCTCAAAATCTGTATCAATTTTTGAAGAAATTTAGTTTTGATGTATTACAAATATCAAAGTTGACCCTAGAAAATCATAAATATTATGTGAAAATGTATCAATATGATTTTGGTATGAATTTTTGATTGCATTTGAGAATACATGAAAATACATTTCGAAAGTTTTCATCAGTATTTTGTGTGTTGACATGCAAACATAGTTTCTAAAACTTTTAAAATTTAAAAGATTGTTTAAACTGGACAAATGGTTTCTAAAATCGCCAAAAATAAAACTGTTTTATGTTTTAAACACGATATTTATGCATTTTTATGTATGTAAACAGCTTCTTGCAACGACAAATGGCATTGCATACCTGAATTATTTGTAGATACCATTCATTCAGAAACTTTTAAATATTTAAGCTTAAAAACTTGTCTGTACAATAAAGAAATATTTTTATTCATACTGAAGTGGTATTTTTAAATATATTGTTCAGTTTTCTCAAAAACAAACTTTTACTTATCATCACTGAATTTATTCAAAGTTGTCACTTTTTGTCACGACATGGGCTCAACATATCACCTCAGTATGCACAGGTATACATAAGGAATATATAATGTAAACTGCAGTGTATTCGTCTACAGTAAATTTAGAAAAATCTTATTTTTTAAACATAATTTTAAAAATATAATTTTTAGGAAACAGCAATTTTTTAATGCAATCTTACCTCATCAAGTATCCTGCCCTAATTTTTAAAATATTATCTCCTTCCTTCATTTAATCTTTTTCTTTTATTTATTTTTGAGTTTTCCAGAAAATGCACATTGTTTGCATTAATATAATGTGAGGTAAAATCATGGCCTTTCAATATTTTAGAAATAACACTGTCCAGACTATTACATTTGATTTGAAGAGCTGTGCAGGTGCATACCTTGTAGAATTCTTCTGATTTTTATGAAGAGACACACTTCATTTTTTATAAAACAAATGCAAGTATATACAAACTCATAATTGCACTAATAATGCAAGTATTTATCCTAAACGAAAAAAATTACATTCAAATTGTGAATATTCAATTTATTCGCTTAAGATATCCTAAAATTATTAAAGTTCGATTAGCAGAAAAAAAATTATTACATATTATGAAAACATACAAACTTCCCACCAGATACAGATAAGCAGTTATACTTGCAGTTAATCTATAGTTCATTTTGTATGAACAAATGAAAAAAGGGAGACTTTGCAACTTCTTCTCAGATTAAAAAAAGGCAATATTTATACTCAATCTGTCAGAGTGGACATGGCATGCTGCAGCTAAACGTTTTTTCAAAGACATTTTGACATGTTTTAAATTCTCAAAATAGCAAATATTTTATATCACTGGAAAGGTCGTGATTCGGAAATTTGTTTGGAAGTTCAAATAGGCAATAATTTAGTATTATTTGTTTCAAATTATGAAGTATCCCTCATATATATCATGTTGAAATATCATTTATCTGGAATGCCTGAACATTTTCTCTGTTGATATGAGGCATCAACATCGGTTTTAATGTTATTGGGCTATACACAGTCATTTATCTAATACTGGCAGTTTAAAATTTGGAATATTAGTATAGAAAACATAAAGCTTTTTTACAAATTCAACAAGTTTTTTTTTGAAAAATTATTCTTATAGAGAAAGAAATGCCTCGAAAGGGAATTGTTTTGATATTATTTGAAAAGTAAAGAAGAAAGAAAATCAAAAAGAAAACTAAAGTTTAGTAGGGGTAATGTGGGAATAATTCACAAAAAAAGAATTTATGAATGGAGAAAGGGTTGGTATTCGAAGTAAAAAAGAACAGTACAACTCTACTTGATTTAATAAACTGTAGTATAAAAACTTTATAAACTTTACTTGAGAAATCGAAATGAGTGCTTTGAAAGATAAAAAAAATATCGTTGAGATTTAGGTAGCTTAAAATATATGGATGTTGCAATATTATAATATTGCTGTAACTAAGGACAGTTTTTAACCATACATAAATATGAAGTTTAATCAGTTTTATGGCTAGTAAACCATCCCTTTTTTCTGTTTACAATACTGAGTCAAATTCTATTAAATATAATAGACAGAACTTATTTATATAATAAATAATGATATAAATTATTAAGAGAACTAATTTAGGCATTGGAAAAATATATTAATTATAATTTAAGAAGTGAATGTGAAGTAACTTAAAAAAATCGAGTTTGTTCTGTGATTTTGTGTAAGAAAAATCCTTAAATCTTTTCGAATTCGTAATACTATGTAGTGAATTTCTGCCATCCAAATAAATATGATGCACATAAAATTCAAATTCAATCGATTATTACTAGTTTAATGGGCATGAAAAAATAAATAATGTTTAAAACTACATAAAATTATAGTATTTCCCTTACAAAAGAATATTTTTTAAAAATAAACTATTGTTTATTAATATTATAGGTTTTCTCAAATAAATTTTCTTTATTAAAACCTGCAAAATTGATGTAGTATACCTACAACTGAGATTTTTGTTTTCTTTTTAAACATTGAATATTATAAAACTTTTTATATCTAACCATATTATAGAAAATATAATTTGTTCATCAGATTCATAAGATATGAAATAATTTTTTGACTAGACCAAATGCATAATTTCAATTATATACTTAATTTCATAAAATGAAAAAGTACCTTATGTAAACAAGTAATCAGCAAGTAAATATATATATATATATATATATAGATAGATAGATAGATAGATAGAGAGAGAGAGAGAGAGAGAAATCATTGACATATATTGACTAAAATTAAGAAAGTAAAAAATCAAAAACAAAATGAACTCTTATTTCGTTAATTAATTAATATGATGCATATACTAAAGAATTTGAAGACTACCCTGACTGTTTTTATGGCTGGAAAAATATAGAAATGTAGGCAAAAATTAGTAAAATTAACCTGCGTGAACAATCAAAAATGGCAGCACATTTAAATAATGGTATAATTACACACGCTTCTAAAATTTTTTAAAAAATTGTTCTAATTCCATGTACTTAGGTGAAAGAGAAATAATTCCCTATTTTGATGAAAATAAGGAATTACTTCCCCATGTTTAAAATAGATGGCAGCACTAAAATTTATTGGTCTAGCTTTTTGTAGAAGAAAGATAAAAACCATTTTAATTTAATTTTTTTTTACCGCTGAACATTTGGTCGTGTGCCTTGCACTAATTAGTCTGAATTAAATTGTTGAAAAATATTGGAGAGCACGTACACAAATGGCATAGGTACTATTGTTTGTAAAATATGTTTACATTTTTACAAAATTCAGCTTGGTTTTAGACTGTTTTAAATATTAAACAGTATTTGAAAATTGTTTTAAGTTTATAATGGGTTGACAACAGAGGAGAAAGAGGTTTTGAATTATTTAAAGATTTAAAATGGTTTTTAAAGAAAGTAATTCTTTTATTAACCCCATGAACCTAATTCAACACGAATTTGTTTCATGTATGTAAATGTGTGTATCTTGCTCTTTTTGAGTTATAATCAAAAGTTTTATATATATATATATATATATATATATATATATATATATATATATATATATATATATATATATATATATACGAATATATATATATATATGTATATATATATATATATATATATTTATATATATATATACACTTTTTTTTGTAGTTCTTTTATATATATATATTTTTATATATATTTCTTGTTAAATTATTTCTTGTTTTTGATAAATAATACATACATTTTTTGTAACATTTAAAATATTTTAGTATACGTTTCTTCAAACTAAAAGCAGAAAAGAATTAATTTAAAGGAAAGCAATAAGCGTGATTTTAATCAAATATATCGGTATAATTATATTTTTATGAATAAATTCTAGTAGTAGTGTATTTACTTATAAGATAACTTAGGTATTTATTTATTAATAAAAATATTTAAATTTACATTTGAAAACAACTTATTATATTTTGGTGTAAAAAGTGACTTGTAATATAAAGTATTTTTTTGGTACTAAAAATGTTATTTTTATCTTATTTTTAAGACTGTACAGTACCCTTTGTCAAAAAAATTGTTTGGAGATATTAACAGTAAAAATAATTTATGTTTTATGTTTAGTGTATACTATTAAGTTGATTCTGAAGAGGTAAAAAGTCAGTTTCACCAGCCATTATTTTACAATTTTAAAAAATTAGGAATTTTTGAAGTGTTTTCAAATTTTTATAAAATGATGAATTTTTAAAATATTTTAGTCATTTTAAGTGATTTATATTCCTTAGATTATTGTAAATAAAAGTTAATATTGATTTAAAAATATGTTCCCGTGTCGACTTTTAATAATTATTTTTCTAGCTAAGCCTGGAAAAACTTTATTTTTTTTAAAAAAATATTAATTTTAGCATTTTTAAAAAAATATAACTAGAGGTCTCACACCTAAATTCATATTAAATTTTATAAAGCATACGTTTGGGAGTATATACAGAACATTTCAAGATTCTGTTTAGAACAGAAACAAAGCCTTAGGGTTTAGAAAACACTTGCATATTCAAAATTCAAAGTCTGAGAAAAACGCATTTAAAGTTTATAAAGGCATAAAATAAAAACTTATAATACCCGTAAAGCTCTAACTTTTTAATATGTTATTTCCCAAAGAACTTTCTACATTAAAACACTACTTTAATTAAATATTATTGAAAACATTTTTTTCTGATTCATAATATATTTTTGCATAATATTGATAGCATTTGTTACGACGACAGGCTATTCATCCTAATGTTTACCTAATATTTTCGCAAAAGTTTTGAAACACAAAGCATTTATGTACACAATAATAATCCTAATAACTTAAGCTAAAAACTGGCCAGGTTTGAACGGAAATTTAATTTTTTTCAGTTTTGAATTGAGGCAGTTTAGTAAGTCTGAGTATTTGTTTCACGACTTTAAACTACTATAATATAGCACTACAGTATGTTTACTATAATGGAGTTAACATGATGGAAATATTCAGTTTTATCTGCAATACTTGTATTCGGAAGTCTAATTGCAGTAACAACGGAGTGCGTTTTTAGATTTATAATCCGTAGTATTTTCCTTCGAAATGTTCTTTCTGATAGCAACCTGAAAACGTTTTGGTCAAGGCATTTTCTCAACGGGAAAAAAACTGATGATAAATCTTCTAAGTTATTTAAACTGTTTTTTAAAACAAAATTTTACCTTGAAAACAATCTGAATTGAGTAACTATGAGAACACAAAAAACTCAAAACATAATCAAGTATAAAATATTTTAGAAAGGAAACTTGGAATTATACTAACCATTTCACACTGAAAGAGTTGTTTGTACTCAAAAATATTCTTAATTACTTCAATGTAAGAGTGGAAAATAATTTAAAATGAAACCGGAACCAAAACCTAAGTTCATCTAAAATTTTGTAGCAAGCTGTGGAATGATATGAGCCGCAAGAAAATGCAAAAAAAAAAAAAAAAATTTTTTTTTTGGTATATTTGAGATTTGTAGAGTACTGTGTAGGTTTAATTGAAAAATAAAAGTAAATTTTGGTATTTTTTCGTTCTTATTTGCTTACAATATTAAGTAAAAGAATATTAAAGGAAAATAAGAAATTAAAATAATTTCTATGAAATATTTTTTCATTATTTTTCAATATTACACAACAACACATCTTATACAAATTAACGACCATAATCAAATGCATTAGTTGTTTCATCAAATGCAGATTCATAATATAATTTAAAGAACCAGAAATATAATTTACTTTCTGATTTTAGAAGGTGTTTCGCAAATTATCGCATTTTTTTCCTTTATTAATATTTCTGTATTAGCAACTAATTGTCTTCTCCTAATTTATTTAACCCGTTATCTATCGCATTATGATTTACTGCAGTTTTTTTCATGCAATATTTTTTTTTAAATAAGTACATGGAAAAAAAATTAAGGGATATACATAAACAAAATATTCAGCTTTGGGAAATTTAATCCGTCAGAGCTGATTAATCAATTAAAAAGATTCAACTGCAATATCAATTATGCACACTGTTTACTTAAAAAATATAGTCAAATAGTTTTCTAAGGTCTTCATTAACATGAAAAAAATAAGACACTTACCTTTTGATATTTACTATTTTTTGGAACAAAAATGACAATCTTCGCAAACCGTTGAAAACGCAATTTCCGCTATAAAACTATTCGCCTTCCCCACTGAAATACTCATCATAGAATCCGTGCTACCATATATCTTGGAAGCGTGGATTTAAAAGAATATTCCTGTTAAGTATCGTCTAAATATATGTAAAAATGGTTATTCCATACAATTTTAAAGTGAGTGGTACTTATAAGTACCGTCGGCAGATAAAGAGTTAAAAATGTTATTATGGTTACAATGTTAATAAATATTGAAAACTGATTTTAAGATTTTCTTTCACAAAACTTTACCTTTTTTAATAATTAAAAATACATTGCTCTTCTGCAAGCCTAATATATTGAAAATTAACAATTGTTTATCGTAAATATGTTTCTAAAATAATCAAGTAAATTAACTATTTTCATGATAACATTTTACTGAGGGAAGAATTCCTGCATTAGATCGCTCTTTTACAAACAGATTTTGTGCAAAGCTTTCGCATAAAAACAAACAAACCATAAATAAATATGCGAATGCTTGTATTCATGAGGAAAGCAAAGGATTTTATAGGGTCATGAATTTTTCAATTTTTGGAATATATATCAATAGCCTAGAAATAATGTATAAAGTAGATGTATTGTGTTGAATTAGATACATGAATAAAAAAATATATAAGAATCTAGTTTTCATAATGTTTTTCCTAATGAAAGAAAATCTTATTTAAATGTTTCGCATATTAAACCACGTTTAGGTTTAGAAATGTATTCGTTTATATATGTTTTTAAGCAAATCTTTTTGTCATTAAAATCTTAATATAATTGAGATTTGTATAATTAAAAATATATGATTTATATGAAGTTGCTTAGTTGAAAAACAAATTTTAAAGTTACGTAAATTAAAATCAGCATCGAAGGCCTATTGTTTTAGCTTCCAATAAATTGTACCTGGTTGTTTTTTAAATGCATGCTTTCACCAATAAAGGATTTAATAAAAAAAAATATACTACAATTTATTGAAAATTTATTATTATGCACACCTATTATAATTCGCATTGCATTAAAGCAAAACTTAAACAAATAAGCTAGAAAAACTAACAAAATAGGAAATACAATATCAATCCGTAATAATAAATTCTATAAGTGTAATCCAGATTCAAAAAGAATTGCGATATAATCAATCAAGTTATTAAGAATTTTCCTGTTAAAAGGCTTCCATGCTATTTAGAGAAATGCTTCTTCATAATTTAGTTCTCTTCTATGCCTATGTCTGAGTCAAATTATTTTTTTTTTCATTTAACGTTTTTTCATACGACTTGGCAAATTTGTATTTTTGGGTTACCAATTTAATATCTTTGGAACAGAAACACGATTCTCAAGGGGACAAGTGTAAACATAGTCAGATAATAATAAATTCATTTGTTCGACATTCGAAATATATTGTTTATGTTTTATTACAATTTGAACTCCATTCGCAAAAGGTTATTGTTGAAATTTGATTTTTTAAAAAGCCATATGTACAAAATGTATAGAGAGTATAATCCCTTGTTGGCTGTATATGAATAGGTCTGCTTGTTTAAAATCTGTTAAATAATCGTATTATAAGTGCCTTTTATTTGTTTTGAATATTTATATATAAAAAAAAGAATGCATTTTTTACATATATAAACAAACAAATGTTAGCATTCTCTCATCTGTTTCTCCTCAACCTTAGATTATGCAAAAAATGACATTAATGTGCAGAAAAATAGATTTAAATAAGTCATAAAAGTACTTTTTAAAAGTACTTTTCTGCGTAGAACTTGAAAAATAAAATAAATTACAAGGAATCTAGTTGTTGTTTATGAAGAGTACGACAACAGTATCTTTTTTGCTCCACTTTAATAAGCAATTAATCTGTTCATTTTAATTAATTTTCAAACACATAGCAAGTTTCATTTATAAGTAGTTTCATGGGGTTTCACTTATTGTTTCCGTAGTTGACATGGAAAATTTCTAGTTAAAATGTAACCCCTAGAATTATCTATATATATTATCACTTTATTACCGATTGAAAATTAAGCGATTCTCTCCCCATAGTCTCTCGTTTATCGCATATGAGCGTGTATCCGGTGCATAAGTAAAAGTCCTCTGGAATCCTATACAAACACTGTAAAAGGAATTCTATTGCTTTTCAAATCTATCAGAATAGTTGTACCTATAGCACAGCACACACAAGATCGTATTTTGAAAAGACGTATTTATACGCCAAGGCAGTTAGTGTACCGTTTGAGCGAGACATATCCAGTGGCGTGAGTGAGTGAAAGGATATTAACGTCGCACTCTTCAGCTACACGAGGGCTTTTGGCGACGGACCACTTAATTTTGAACCATGGTCAAGTGACGTGAACGATACTTGAGTTGGTACCCCCTCTCCTAACTACCACATCACACCAATAGGAGGAAGTTTCAGCTCTCGACAGATTTAACGTGCATCGCTGCCTTACACGGCGGTCTTTAATGGTACTGGGCTCGAACTTATGACAAGCCCGTTATGATCCGATACCTTGACCACTGGGCTACCGCAGCCCCGTATCCAGTGACAGTGAAGGGGTTAAAAATATTAAAACTGTTTTGATGGATAAGAATATTAAAATTGAATTAATAAATTGAAATTATTTTCCATTCTTGACTTAAGCAAGGATAAACCGAATAAGAGTGGATTTTATTCAGTCAAGTTCCAAAAAAGTTAGGTTCTAATAAACTCTAATTTTTAGTAAGTATAACGAATTTTGTATTTTATACCCATTTTTCGTTCTAAATAATTCCACGAACATATAATGCAAAGAACACAAATTAAATTTACAGCAAAGCTATTTCAAAAATACCTCAAGGTAAAAATCCTTTCATCGTCATTTATTTTCTATCCTTTCTAAAAGAGATTACGACCTTCGTCAAGCCGCCATTCCATATACGAGCTTGTAGCTCGATCCCTTTATGAGGCGTCTGCGACTCCAGAGAACGTGACAGTATTCCGAGCGTGTCACCATCTCTTGTAGTGTCTCAGTGGGAAATATACAATATTGGAGCATGAGAAGAGAAATCTTTTACCCAATGGGTACAATGAAAGGAGAAGGAGTATAAGGAGTTATATCTCTTCTTTTTTTCTTTTATTTAAAGCCCTGTCAAGAGGTGGAACGTGAGTTTTGTTCGGAATGCCGTATTTATGAGGTGCGTCGGTTGGAATGAAGGCGGATTCGTTCGGGGTGGATTTGTTCATAAGATAGGGTCTGTTGTTTATCTGTCGTACGTTTCGGGGAGGGCTTAGTTGTCGAAGTGGTAATTTTTAAACACAAACATTAAGTAAAAGACATTTTTATTGTGATTAAAATTTCATTTTTCTCACTTCATGAGCTATAATTTTGATTGATTCTTAACGTTTTATCTTTATATATATATATATATATATATATATATATATATATATATATATATATATATATATGTATATTTAATGAGTACTCAATTTTATGTGTAATGCTTGTAATTTTGATTGATTCTCAATGCTTTATCTTATATACTTTATTTAATGAGTACTCATAATTTTCTTTTGACATAAATCAAATCATTTATGCATCCATATTTATATGGCATGCAGCCAAAAGCAAGGCAGTCTTCGTGCGCAGGCGCAGCTAAAACACGAACTGAAACTTTTGAACTAGTGGAAGAGAAACAAAAACTCTTGGACATTAGAGAAAAAAGAGAACGAGAGAGGTGCGCGAGCAGGCGTTACCTTCTGCATATCACTGTCACACTTATCTACCTTTTAATTAATTTTTGTTTAATGTTAAATAAACCATAAGAAAGACAAAAAAGTGTTGGACCCCTTGTTGTCTCCCACAAATTATGGGGGCTCGGCCGCGATCGATAAAATTTCGATTTTGAACCAAAGTCTGGACAATGAACGGCAGCGTCCGTGAAGGGAGACGCTCCGCCATTTTTCGGAAACTTCGTTCAACCTGTGTAGAGGTTTGAACTCATCATGAAATACTCCGCCTGTGTAGAGGCCGGGATTGAAAAAAAATTTCGATTTTGATCAAAATTTGGAACGTGAACAAAAAGCCGTCCGTGGAGGAGACGCGCCGTCATTTTCGAAAACTTCGTTCAACCTGTGTAGAGGTTTGAACTCAGCATAAATATTCCGCCTGTGTAGAGGTTGGAACCCATCGTCGAAAATTCCGCCTGTGTAGAGGCCGGAACTACAATTTCACAAACACCTGCGAAGAGGTGTCAATTCGAACAATTTCAACTATATTACCTGTGAAGAGGTGAAATAAGTGGAATCGAAATTTTCTTAATTATTGGATACATCGTACGTGCGAGCAACAAGGGAGCCAAAAAAAAAAAAAAAAAAAAAGGTAGGATCTTTCCATATTTTTTCTAAAATGTATAAAAACGCTCTTAAAGAGGATCTCATAAGAGTTGTTGAGAATCTAGACGGTCTGTGGAAAGTACGGACACTATAGTTAAACTAAAGACTAAAATTGAGAACAGTAGTACATTTGAAAGTGATCCAGATTTCGTTAAAACTTTAATTCAAAACTGTATAGATGAGAGAGTATCGCGAAACGAAAGAGAGGTAACTTTAGGAAAACAGAAAAATTGAGCTCGCGAAACTACAGTTAGCACAGTTAGAAAAAGAAAACTTCAAAGGGTTAAAAATAAAGCATTAAGTTTAAATCCTGCAGCTAAAGTCGAAGAGAAACAATTGAAACTTTAAATAAGGAAAACCGCAACTCATATTGGCATTCGAGAAGCAGAAGATTGGTTCAGGCCTATTGATTTAGCTAAAAGAGTGTGATATTTATATTTCATCTAGAAGCGGATCACATAAAGAAATTCCTATTACTTATGGATATACCCAAGACCCCTTTAAAAATAGATCACAAAACTTTAAACCAAAGATTAAAGAGAACTATCCCCAATATCTTGAAAGAGAAAATAAAAATTGCTATATATGCGGTGATTCATCTCATTGCACAAGAGACAGTGAGAAGCGTTTTAAACCTTAAGAATCTAACGACCACATCCATAATAGAATAAACGTGAATACTTTGAAAATCGAGAGCGAAAAACAAAATAGCGATGAATTCTCAAATCTTCAATACGTAAACATTTTTGTTTAAAATCAGCCCGTAACAGCCTTGATCGATTCAGGTTGCCAGATCCCAGTTCTAAATTCCTCACTAATTAGAGTGCACAAACCTTCCGAAGAAATAATAACATTAAGTTCATGTTTTGGCGAACAGCGAATGGTAGAAGTTAAACCGATAAATCTTTCTCTTAATCAACACTCTCTCGGTATAAGTGTTCGATTGGCAATATCACCGACCTTGACCGAAGAATTTATTATACATCCCAGTGTATATTCTGAAATAGAAAAACTAGGCCACGCAAAGAGCGATGTTTTATTGAGTGAAAGTGGATCCTCTTTGAGTGCAGATTGTGGTGTTGTTTCTGTTTCAAATGTTTCTGTTTCAAATGTGATAGAAAACTCTAGTTATGATTTGCCACATGTTAAAAACTTTAATACTAGAAATGATTTGAGTTCTCTAATTAAGGATTATAAATGTAATAAAATTAAGAGTACTAAGTTAAAAATGAATATTAAATTGCAAAATGATATTCCTGTGTGTCAGAGAGCCAGACGTTTATCTTGTTCTGAGAAATTACAGGTAAATAATCAAATTGATGATTGGTTACGACAAGGTATTATAAAAGAGAGTGTTTTTGATTATTGTTCACCTATAGTATTTGTAAGAAAGTCAATGGTGCCATGAAAACGAGTTCCGTGGAATTTATCTCCCGATCTCCTACCCCTTCACCTATGAAGAGTAAACATCATCGGTTTTGTGTTGCTAAAATCTTTGAGCCCTGGCAGTGGAAACGAAGGAAAAAGGGAAATCGTTTTGAACAGACGTCCAGAACTCTACAGAGGAAAATATCGATGCGTTCAACCAAAGATCAACTTGTTAAAAAGACGTTCTTATGCCTGTGAAACAATGTTTTCCTGTGGAACCTTCCGGATGTCGAAGAGGTGCCTTCACATGATGGAGAAACTGTTCAGTTCAGCCGAATTATGATATTTTAAACCTTTGCGTATTTGTCGTATAGTCCTTGTCTGTTCCGTCTTTTTTTGTATGTTTCAGATTCTCCTCTGGTATCCATGGAAAGGAAAAAGGAATACGTACCGCTGCGGACAGCGTACAGTCAGGATAGCCGTTATGGCATGCAGCCAAAAAGCAAGGTAGTGTTCGCGCGCAGGCGCAGCTAAAACACGAACTGAAACTTTGAACTAGTGGAAGAGAAACAAAAACTCTTGGACATTAGAGAAAAAAAAAGAGAACGAGAGAGGTGCGCGAGCAGGCGTTACCTTCTGCATATCATTGTCAAACTTATCTACCTTTTTAATTAATTTTTGTTTAATGTTAAATAAACCATAAGAAAGACAAAAGTGTTGGACCCCTTGTTGTCTCCCACATTTATATGACTGCTTAAAATTACTATCCCCTACCCTTTTATTTCGCTGGGTATTTCATTAAATTGTATGACTATGTGCAGTTTTTTAAAAAGTTATTTGTCAAAATCAATTGTATGAAGAATAATCGCGTTTATAATTTTATTCTAATAAAAGAAGAATAAATCCGAAGAGTATTCGATTACTTGCGACAGCTTTTTCTTAAAAAAAATTGAGGTATGGAGATTTTTTTTGTGGTTTTTAGTTTTATTTAATACTTTTTAAGAAAGATATGCTAAAATTAAGAAGAGAAAACGAAATTATTATTACCAAAATGGGAAAAAATTGGTAAAAACTTTCAAAATATTACATAAACGAGGCTCATTCTTTACAAAAAATTTATAAACAAATTTTGAATTTTTCAGTTTTGATGTGTTGCCTTACAATTCATTTTTTAAATGACTCATTATAAGAGATACTTTAAATTTTCAGAAACTAGAGCATTTTTTCTTAATTATCATATGAATTTTTTTAAAAACAATCATTATATTCACATAAGGGACTGTAAATTTTTTAATAAGTGATGGATAAATCTGATGGTTAAAACACTTCTGCCGTTATACAGAATACACAAAAAAATTTCAGTTAATTATTTTCAAAACTTTTTAAGCAATCGCATTTTCCCCTTAAGCATTATAAAAAAACACACATTTCGAGTAAAACGCATTTTAATGTATGAAATATTGATTAAAGTGGTGGCATTTGATTTTACCAAGCAGTTTTTGTACTAGTAAATGAAAAACAATTAATTTGGTATTTTTATAAAGCTAATAAGTAGCCTATAAAATAAAGTCATAAAAAATTTGTCAAGTTTTGGCAAAATTCACAATTTTATGGTAGTCGGATACATTAATAATTCGCTTTGAAAACATATTTTATTAAACACTTTTGAGAAGTTTACAAAATAAAAACGAAAATATTTTTAAAACAGCAACTTTATTCACGTGATTAAAGTGCAATACATTTTTTTATCACATTTAATCTTTTCAAACGAAATATTTTGAGAGCAATTATTGCATATCGATTATTGCGTCATCAAACAATTGTGAACAAGAATGTGAGTATAATTTTTACAGAATAAGGTTTCGCAATGCTGTATTCATTCGAATCTAAGGCGTCATCAATTCTAAACCACCTCGGAAATTTTCAACATGTTTTCGTAAAAAAAATAAAGAATAGTGAAAAAGATTTATCCATATGCGATATTTACGAAATTATACATAAATAAATGAGAACTAATAAAAAGTGAATAATTAATTTACTTTACCATTATAAAAAACTTTTAAATACATACCTGAACCTATTATTGCTATAACCGTTATTATTATGTTTAGTTACTCAAATTCGATGAATTTTTCCCCCTACCCGATTCCACACGATTTTCTATAGCATTGACACTGGATAAAAAGGGCAGTTTAGATAAAAATCAATACAATATTTAGAAATATATCCATTTAGAGTATTTTTAATTTCTCTAAAATAAATAAACTTTAACATCTCAAGTTTATTTTCTTTAATATAATTTCTAGATAACATTCAATAATTTGCTGGCTGGGTGAGGTGATTGGTATGTCGCTAGCTTTCTGCACCTGAGGTTGCGGGTTCGATCCCGGCCCAAGTCGGTGGATTTTCACTATGCAGAAAATTGACGGAGTGGCTATTATGTCGTATGATTATACGGTATGTAAAAGATCCCTAGAGTGTCTGTTTGGCTTGGGTGCTCTTGTCAAAATTAAATCTCAGTGCAAGCTCAGATGCCTCTCTCTAGGGAGAAAACTGGGTGTCAAAACTACCTACGGTGATTGGTATCCGTCTTATATTGTGCCTCACTAAGAAGAGATACCAGCTCCCGGGGAATGTATTAGGTCTGAAAAGGTTAAATACCAATATGCAACCCTGTTTGAGATGAAGATATTTAATAATTTTTGTTTCAAGTGCTTAGGAATAAATATTACTTAAACAAACTCAAACAATTTTTTCATATCATTTTCATCTCTCATTCAGTACATTATGAAGCATAAAAATGTGTTCTAAAACTAAGGATATATTATTTTCCTCTACCACAAACAACTCGTTTTGTCTTTTTCATACAAATAGTATGCATTTAAGACAGTTCCCATATTTCATAGATAAATTTACTTCCATGACCTAAAAAAAGGAAAATGTTTGAAAGAATAAGAAAATTTCTGAAAGATTTTCTATACACTTTCCAGGCTTTTAAATTTTATTTTTCTTTAGCACTGACTGCTCACCTATCTTTTGTGAAATACTTACTTTATAAAGTAAAAATCACTTTGGGGAAACCAGGATATTGGTGGGGATAAACACTTCCTTTCCAAAATGCAGGAAGGGCGTTTTTGTTCAAAAACTTATCACTCAGCGTTTCTCGAAGATATGAAAAAAAAAATGAAATATGTATGAAAGCTCTAATATGTTCTCTGTACTAATAATTCTTTTTTATTGGACTTTCTTCCGTGACTGTCAGCAATTTTAAAATGTCCTGAAAAATCCCTTCTAATAGTAAAATACTTATTCCGTTTAATGATTTCACATAAATGTTCACAGCTTTGAGTTTAGTACTGTTTACTTCGATCTTAAATATTTTTTCAATTTTATTTAGAATTAAATTGCATGTTACGAATATATTTTTAAAGTGGCATAAATTTCTTAGTTTATTGAAAATGTTTACGCCTCTTCTTGACGTAAGAATCACTTTTATCGTTACACAAATAGCCACGATGGGAAGCTACAGTTTTAACAGCTCGAATTCCGATATGGACGATTTATTGATTGTTCTTTGCTAATATAGTGGCAGGAATTTCTTGTAGATGTAAGTTATTACATGTAAATATTTTTCTTATGGATTTTGAATTTTAATCTGATTATATATACACCAGCGTTTCTCAAACTGTGGGGCGTGAGAACCTATTGAAAAGTCGAAAAAACAAAAGATTATTTAAGAAAATCACTAGTTTACTGAAAGAAAACAAACAATATACATTCTGACTTAATATAAAAAATAAATTCTCTTCTACACTGTGATATAATACAATTATACAAATATATACCACGCAATGTATTTTATAATTTTTAATAATACTAAGAACAAGTTTAATAATTATCAGTGATCCCATGGGCTTGACAAAACTAAAATTATGCACCAAAATGAACACTTATCTTTGGTAATTTGTACGTTTTATAATTAATCTCCTAAATACGGATTAAAAATTACGTGATTCGTTCCCCAATGCTACCATTTAACACGTAGGCATGCGTATGGGATATATTTGTGGTGGGAGTTAAGAAAAGGAATAAATAAGTAAAATTCCTCTGAAATAAGTAAATCCATAGTAAATACCATCAATGTCCTTTTATTGTATTCTAAAGCCTTGGGAATAATTTTGTGGATAGCAGAGCGCAGAATAGATCGTACTTTGGAAAGACGTATATATACGTCTGGGGCAAATAAAGCACTGGCTGAGCGAGACAATTTTATACGCCGGTGGCACTTAAGAGGAGAAAGTCGTATTGTAGCCTCAGCGTCTAAGTATATTATACTGAATTCAGAACATTGTTATTGCATGGAGGTTGCGGGTGGAGCGATGGAAATTATAATTGAATATTACGTCGCAAATATTGAAAGTTTGAGAAGCACTGATATACACCATTCATTCATTTTCATGTACTTATACTGCGTAAATGCAAAGATAAACGCGTAATAATAAGGGATTTCATCGTTTCAAATAAAAATAATTTTCTTTTTCCGGTAAAAAGTGTGATTTGGTTAAATAGTTATGAACTCAATACAATTTTCACTGTATAATTTTTTTTTAAAAAAATGTTTATTGCTTCATACAAAAAAAATTATAATAATGGACGTTTTTATAAGCAATGTTTACTCTTATGGAAATAATAATGCATTTCCCTTATTCAAGAGTTATATATGTCTGATAGTTCTCTTGCATTAGGCTTATTAAACAAAGTTTTGATGTTTATTAAAAATTACCATAGAAAAAGGCAAATTAATCTTTTTGAATAATTTTTTAAGATTTCATGCACCCCACGTGGGTGTGTGAATTTTTATTCGAGACTTTTTCCCTTCATATACTACCTTATATTAGTTTTATTCATTTTCCATTCCTCTTATTTAAAATAAATAAATAATTCATTAAGATATTTGTATCTAGATTTAAGGCAATGATATTACGCAATACATTAATATTTTAAGAAGAAATAATTTATTAATATGTAATTATGATCAATATTATATTCTGGCTTCACTATCCTATCGCTAAATTTTTTTAATGCTATTTACCTTTTACTGAGCCAATCCATTTTTTTTGGTGGGGAGGGGGATAAAATGTGTGCGTGTTCCGAAATTTTTCTCCCGAACCAAAATATTAAATGAACTACTTTACACCAAAATTCAGTAAATTTTCATGAAACTTAAGACATTTTTTGGTCAGAAAATACGTTTCGTATTTTGTGTGGGCGTTCATATATCTGCCGAAGATATTATTGATAATTGTAGTTAATGAACAAATTTATAAGGACAATGTCTGCAATGTAAGAATTGCATACTGTAAAGAAATCAAACCATTTTTCGTTTAAAATTCTTTTATTAATTCTCAAATGCTATCGATAAGTCGAAGTTTTTCAGATAGAGTTCTTCAGATGTGTGTGTTTTACAAGAAAAATTAAAACTGATAGAAACAAATTCATAGAAGTAGTAAATAAGTAAAATATAATAATTTTTTTATAATGTACAAGTACCATGATAAAGTAAGATTCTTTTTTTCTAATATACAATGAGAGCTTTGTATATTAAATTGTTTATAGAACAAATAAAAAAATATTTTTATAATATTATATATATTATATCAAAATACTATATTTATTTACATATTATCAATTATATTACATATTATCACACAAATATAATAATTATAATAATATTATATATTATCAAATATATTACTAAAATACGAATATACTAAACATTAAATAATTTAGAGAATCGTAAGTTATTTTGTGTTTAGTCATCAAGTGTAAACAAAATTTATGTCTAATATTTCTATAAATATATTACTCCATTAAAATGTTTTAAAAAGTAAACATGTGATTGATGATTGAATTACTCTAAAGTAAATCCTACAAAACGGAATAAAAGAATAAATAGATCTGCTGAAGTAAACATAAATATCAACATTTTTTACTCGCTTTATCAGATGTTTCGTTAAGCTTAACTCCTGTTTTTCTTAATTGCAGTACATCACGACGATTCAATGCAAACGACCTAGCGAATTTCAGTATCTTTTAGCATTCCAAAACGCATTTGCAAACACGCTAATTACCCCCGTCACGACATTGTCACATTTACTAACGGCAAGAGTTGATCTGTTTCTGAAATATATAACAGTAGTTTTTAATTTTTTATACAGTATTAATAAAACTGTATTCTGTTTAATTTATTATGAGGGACATTAACTCCTCAGAAAGCAAAGCAATTTAGCGACTAATTTTTTTTCTTTCAAAACGGGAGGTTTTTTTTTAAATTTATGTTTCGTTGGAACTGGTTTTTTGAGCAGTTAAAGTGAATGATAGAGACCATAAAATAAATTTATTCTTTTGCTTCACACACCTATTAATAATCAGATCTTGGAACTTTTAAGCCGTCAATGCATGTGTGTTTTTCAATTCCGACTATTAATCCAGTCTCTCTCTCTCTATATATATATCTTGTTCAAATTTTCAATTGTTGATAATAAACTTTTTATTCATCCATTAAAGTTTAAATGCAATTTTTTTAAACTTGTGGTGAATGCCATTTGATGTTAATACAGTTTTTTGAAATATTAATTCATTAATTAAATTTTAAAAAATGAATGAATAGTAAAAAAGAAAAATAATAACCACAGCAGCATATATAGAAAGGAAAATCGTTCGTTATGTCCCTAATGTGCAATGGGTAGCGCGTTGAACTTCTAATCCAAAGGTCGTGGGTTCGAATCCCACCTGGGACGACTTAATTTCTGAGAAGGTGATTTCTTTTTCATTATACTATTTTATTAGAATAAATAAATTTAATTAATGAATAAATAGTAACAAAAATAGTCCAACACCCTAAAGAAACTGAAAAGTTGCAAGAAAAATAATTTTCTAATCTTTTATTTAATACTGTGATTTGGTCCTATGTGTAAATATATATTAATAGTAACTAAAATAAAATTTTTCTTTGTTTACCTAAGTAGGAATTGACTTAATTTTTTTATATTACTTGTTAATTGTATTAAAAGTGTGACTACAAACTGTAAAAAACATTTGAAAGATTGATTTTATTGATGACTTTTGTCAATTCCAATTTCAGAAATTGGCTGTTTGTTAACTTTACTCGGTTGTAGAAATGAAGAAAATTATTATTTTTGTGTAGGGCGTATTAACCACTTCCATACCATATAACCAATGGTGGATGGTACCCTATGTATGGGCCGAAATCCCAATGCAACCTCATTTGGATACATGGTACTCTATGTTTGGGGCAAAATCCAAATGTAACCTCGTTTGGATACATGGCTTATTTAAGTGTACAACCAGTGTAATCAACACAGGAAAAATTAAAAATAGATTTTTTTTATCGGGATTGTATAAAATTACAAAAGTTAAGTTACAAAATGTCACGGTTACAATAGTTTGAAAAAGATAGGATAATTTAAGTTAAAGTCACAAATCTTTGCGAAATTGCCCGATATGTTCCTTCGAACAAAAAGCTTTCCCACATTCGTTACATAAGTTCATTGTCATTTTTATTGCACTTCTTCATACTTCATCACAAATAGGAAAATCCGTATCAGAGTCGCAGTCGTATTCATCTTTTCCAGAAAATATTTTCATTCAATATCACTTTCGTTGAAATCCAAAGGCAATGTCGCATTGGGAAGAAAAAATAAAAACAAGTAACAAGAATAGCTATACAAACTTAAGAAAGCAAAGCGAAACACGAATGTACGTGTGCCTTAGTCAGTGTCAAAAGGAACAATGAAATGTGCGTCATGACGTCAAAGTCAGTATCCCAGAATTGATTGATTGATTGAGTATTAACGTCGCACTGTTCAGCTACACGAGGGCTTTTGGCGACGGACCACGTAATTTTGAACCATGGTCAAGTGACGTGAACGACACCTGAGTTGGCACCCCCTCTCCTAACTACCACACCACACCAACGGGAGGACGTATCAGCTCTCGACAGATTTAACGAGAATCGCTGCCCTACACGGCGGGTCTTTAGGAGTACTGGGCTCGAACCCGTGACAAAGCAAGTCACGGTCCGATACCTATACCACTCGGCTACCGCGGCCACTCAGTATCCCAGAAACACAGATTTATGGGGATACTAGAAAGCATGGTCTGTTAGCAAAGGGTTAAGAACCAACACATCTGACATCACTCTTTTGAATTAAATTCTTCTTCTTCTTATATGTGTATATTTCTAAATAAATATTTGAGATAATAACACTAATTTATTTTTAAATTATAATAACCAAGTAAAATAAGCAGCTATAAAAATTTAAGACATATTAAGAGGACATAGTACGATTCAATTGACAAAAATCAGTAAAAAAAAACAAATCTAATTTTTTTTAGCCTAGATTATTTTTTATGTACTTTTCTATATTCTCACAAAATTTTAAAGCTCTAAGTTTAAAAAACACAGAGTTGTGATAACTTTTACGTTTGTTTTTGTTCACATCCCAACGAAAAATCAAAACTTTAAAGTGACTTATCTCAGAAATATAAACTAACTAGTTTGTGTGTCTTCATTTAAAATGCTAAGGTATTTTTTCTATTGTACGTATACTTGGAATTTTTTTTCACTAGTTGCTAATAGTACATGGAGCAAAAGTTGGTATGCATTTTTCAATCAAAGTAATACTTATTTTTTTTAAAAAAAATAATTGAATTTAGAATCTACACACTTCTTAAGGAATTTCTAATAATCAGTCATAAAAAGAAGTATTGCGTACTTGTATTTCATACCAACTTTTGTTGTACATAGTTTGACGTAGTTGCAAATCAAATTTCATATATATACGTCAATATTTGTCGGGGAGGAGTAGTATTTTGAAATCACTTCATAAGTTTCAAGTTTTTTCCTTAAAAAATTAAATGGTTAGCATTTTATGAAATTTTAAGGAAAAATTTGTTTTACCTCATATATATATATATATATATATATATATATATATATATATATATATACATATGAGGCAACAAAAAAAATATGAAAATCTTCAAATTAAAAAAAATTTGTGTAAATCGTACCATATCATCTTAAAAATATGTACTTCTACAGATTTCTACGTACATAAATATCAGACTAAATCCGGCTATATTATATAAGAAATGCTTAGAACCTGTTTTGTAATTGATATTTTCACTCAATTGACAAATAAAAAATTGCTAAAAATACACTAAATACGTTGAAATGGTTGACACGCTTGTCATTCTGCACTTTTCATTTATTTCAGTATAACAACATTTCTGTTACTTACGCCACCTCATCAACTGTATCATCAGATTAAGGTCCACGGAATTCATCGTGTGAGACAGAGTTTCACAAACTATACAGCGTCCCCTTCCTAGGGAGGCGTGATAACTCTACAAAGGGGGCGCGAATATATTGAAAAGTCGGAAACAAAAGTATGTTTTAAAAAAATATATATTAATTTACTGAAAGTAAACAAACAAAATAAAAATAAATAAGATACATATTTACACTGTTATAATACACTTATAAATGTATCAGTACTGCACAATGTATTTTATAAAAAATTTAACAATGCTGAATTAAGAACAATTTTAACCAGTGTCCCCATGGGCTTGAAATATATAAAATTGTATACAAAAATTTACACTTAATAATTTGTACTATGCATTTATAATTAATCCTTTAATTACCAATTTAAAGTTACACGATTCGCCCCCCAATGCCACTGTTTTCCTTTCAGGAGCACGGATATGATGTATTGGGGGAAGGGGGAATGAAGAGAAATAAAAATAAAATTCAAGTCCACTGAAATAAATAAATCCGTCGCAAACACTGTCAAGGTCGTTTTAGTGCATTTCAAATCCTTCAAAATAATTGTATGGATTGCAAACCACAGAAAAGATTGTACTTCGAAAAGACGTATATATACATCTGGAGCAATGAACGTTTTGGCTGAGCGAGACGTTTATATACGTCGGTGGAGTCTAAAAAGTTAAAGTCGTATTGTAATTTTCGCGTCAAACCATAGTATTATTAAACTCAATGCATTGTTACTGAATGGTGGCGGGAGGGGGGGCGAGATGAAAAATATGGTTGAAAATTGGATCGCAAATAATGAAAGTTTGAGAAGCACTGTGGTAAGAGGTTAGATGCATGTCTGTTGTTAGTCTCGTAGCTCGTAACACTATACAGGTCACAGTACAATTTTTGGCTCGGTTCCAATCCCATTTCGAGAGAAAAAACTCTGGGGGACGTCAGGGGCGTCTCCCTTTTATTCTTCTTTTATTCCACCACACTGATCTCCAAATTACTTGCGTCATGATGGTTATTTACAGTACTCACAACAAAAACAAAAGAAATTTCTACTGATATAAGTTTTCGCTTTTTCTACGAAAAACACATCAAAAACGGTTTTATTGGCAATTATTTAATAATCACATATTTTTTTAAAAAGTGTGGTACATTATCAGGCATCCTACTCTTAATACTAGAACGTCAGTCGGTGTCAAATGGATACCGGAGCCTGTTTTTTAGTTCTCCTTTCCGCATTTTTTCAGGGAATTTGAAAATGTTTAGTGACTTTTATTCATTTTTACTGTTGATTACAAAGAAATCTTTTTGTGATTCTAGGTTGATTAGGAGGGATTTTACAACTATATATACCTAGAACGTCCGCAGGTGACATTTCGTCACCAAGGCAATATATATAGCTGCCGTTAATCAAAATATAACTCACTAATCAGAAACAGAGACTATTAGTAAAACAAAATTTACAAAGTCCTATTGCATAATTATTTGACCTTTAATGCAGGGTCTTTGGGTTGAAATGGATCAATTATACTAAAACTGTTGTGTCTAAGTGTTTCGTTACGCAGTATTTACTTATTTTCTCATAAAAAAAATTCCTTCGATTTTCGAAATTAGTGCAAAGCAGACACCCTGAAACGATTGCGCGAAAAAAGCTCTAATCCCTGATGAAATTGCTAACTTGATGCGATAGCATTCTGAGAATAATTCGGGTGGGGGTTTGCTATCTTGCTCTAATTTACACTCCGATGAAAACATAAGATTGAGTGAAAATGACCGCGAAGAATCTGAAGAAAGTGTAGATAAAATTGATAATATTTCACTAAATCTTGATATATATATGTCGCTAGGGATGACACAGAATGAATACCGCATAATAGCAATGTTCCTGGAAGGTTTGCAAATCGAAATGTTTTGCGACAAAGCAGTGGTTCAACAAGTTTCACGTAACATTATATGAACATCAGTTTTTTATGATGTAAAGGGTCATAATATATGATAATTACATTAAATAATGTTTAAAAATCCTAAAACTAAACCCTACTGAACAGTAGTCCTGCAACTATTTAGTTATTACAATTATTTTATTTGTGTGTCGAAATGACTCCGATGGACGTTTTTGGTAAATCGAAATCCAGGACGTTTTAGTATTAAAATTAGGATGTATGGTAGTAGTCGGGATAAGCATTAAGTCGATCGCGATCGACCGGTGGACCACCAAGACATTTTCGGGGGGGGACCGCCTTCACATAAAGTCTTAGACGCACATACTAAAAGAAACGCAGGTGGTTACCAAGATAATGAAAACACCCGTGAATAAAACTCCAAACCAAATTTGAGAGACGTTTTCAACAATTCACTAGACTAGTATCCCACAAAAGTTGCATTCATGGGTTATTCATTTGGCAATGTTGATGTGAAAAATATAACTAAATATACATATGTTACATGTTTTGATTATCTCTCGAGGAAAACGCAGCTTTTCTCTTTCAAAAGGACGCAATTTGTAAAGAATAACTTTTTGAATCTATTGGTCGAAGTAAAGTATCCCAATTTTAAAAAAGCGGCAATTCATTTAACATCGTTCTTTCGCTCTACCTACCTACCTCTAAATCTACATTTTCTATGAAGAAGATAATTAAGACGAAATATTCCCGTTTCACAGACGACCACTTAGAATCCAGTGTAAGATTAACATTTAGTAATAATATACTGAGGTATTAAATATTGGGCAGATAATACGAAGACTAAGTCGTCTATTGAGATAATAGCTATAAAAACTAATTTTAAGGGAAAATTACTTAATTTGTGATGTGTTGTGAATTGTTTGAAAATGCATCATTTGGTATTAAATTTATAGGTATAATTATTATATGTTTGTATTTAGCGTTTTACTTAAAATGTAGTTTTAAAAGAGTAAGTTTTGTTTTTCAGCTGTAGTTATGTAGGTAAGTATACATATTCTGTATTTATTATTGTTGTAATGCAAATGTTGTGTCGAGCTTTTTTTTTTGCTTATCACAACTACGTCACACGGCGGACCGCCACACCTTGGAAAAATTAAAAGTAGACAGTGCTATGCAAAAGTCTGCCCACCCCTGGGTAGTAGGAATATGTGTTACTAGAGAGAGAGCAAAATCTTTGTGGCTGATCAACAAGAGAAGCGGATTTCTTTTCGTATTAAGATCTTTTGAGGATATTGTGATTCGGGTTTTCTTTTTATCAATGCTTCTGGGAATCCATTTAAAATTTTGCATTGTTCATGGACCATTTACTATCTTATATTACAGTATTACATGTTATAGTATCTTTCACTGTGATGAAAAATGCCATGTTGAAAACATTTAATTTTTAATCCTGGTTCAAATGTGAAATATAAATATGTTAAAATAAATTACAGTCTAACCCCTATTTAACAAATGTTCCTAGCAATAGTAAATGTTAACAAATGTTCCCCAAAATAGTAAATGTTCCTGGCAGATTTGCCTTACGAAATGTCTGGCGATAAAGTAGTGGTCCAACAAGCTTAGTGAAACATAATGTAGGCGTCAGTTTTTTTATGATATAAAGGGATATAATATATGATAATTTGTGATGTTCCTCCCCTTAGATGAACATCTGTCGAAGTATCAGCGTGAGCTAGAGGCGTAGGATTAACGAAAGAACTAGGATCAAACATTATCTTAATATGACTTTATTAAGATATTCAACTTAAACCTTTAACAAATTAAATTATAATAATTAATATGAGAGAATCTACTATGTTAAAATACTTAACACACACAATATATATATATTTATAATGAGACTTAACCTAATTCAGACCACTATCAATAAACGAACCGCCTAATCTCCGATTCTAATATTAAATAATCAATCCTACCTTATTACAGCTTGGAGCAACGATCAATCCTGTCTTTGTATGTACTGGTATGCACCTTGGCTGTTTCCTATGTTCGATCACTAATAACTTTTATTCACGTCACGCAAAACACATTCAGACTTGAACCACGAACTGTAATAACCATCAACTGCCACAAACTAACTTCAATTGTCAAACATTACCTTACATTGCCATATCGCTTACTCTAAGATCCGATATTTAAAAGTTTGTTCATTTGCATCTTTTATTCACACTTCACTTCTTGGATTTGGTTGGAAAAGAGTTGCCATTAATTCTGGCCCAAAGAACCCAATGGACTTGTTAAAGAAAAGACGCGTGAGGCGTCACAAATTACATGAAATAATATTAAGAAGTCTTAAATCTAAACCCTAGTGAACAGGAGTCCTGAAATTATTTAGTTAAAACAATTATTTTATAAATTTTAAATCGCTGTGTCGAAATGACACTGGTTAGCTGGCGTTAACTTAATCGTGGCTCGAAAGTACTAGTCCACACCAACAGCTATTGAAATGTAGAACATTAATTTTCTGAAAAGCTATAAAATATACCTTCAACTCAAATATGATGTTCATTTAAATGAAAGTAAAAAGAAAAAAAAACATTTGACTCTCCATAAATTATTCATGAATCAAATAATACTTTTGAAATCATTTTGTAGATATATTTCGTTTTTTTTATTTCACACAAGAAAAGGAAAAATGACATGGAAGTTTAAGATAAGAGAGATAGAGAGAGAAAAAACAAATAACTTCAAGCAAAAACCTCTCCACAAAGCAAACAAAAATGGGACAGTATTTGTTTCGAAAAGAGAAGGGAAAGTTTTTGTTTTACAAATGCAAAGATCTCAGCAAACGAATCAAGTTAGAAACGTCTTCTCTGGAGATGTTTACATAATGCTCGTGAGACAGTCCATTAAAAAGAAAAAAGAAAGAACTTTTCCAGCATTAGCATTGATTTTTCCATCAGTCTTTTCCAAATTACGATTCTTCACGAAAAGGTAACCAAAACGGCTTTTACTGCTAATTAAAGGTTTGCCAGTGGCACCTGAGGAAGAAAATAACTTGAAAAATTAGAAAATGTGTTTCTTACACGAAATATTACAATCGATACTTTAAGTATCTAATTTTTAGGTTAAATACTTTTAATTTTTTATATTACCGTTTTTTAGTTAATTATATTACCGTTATTCAATTAGTATTGAATAAAACTAAAATGTTTCATAATAAATTTTATTATCAATAGATTAAAAAACTGCAACAATGTGGGCCTGTGAGTAACTGTTTAGCTAATATCTATTTGCACTATTATGAACATGAAAAAAATGAAAATTCCTCTTGTCATTTATTTAGATACACAGATGACAAATATTTTTAGCAATATAGTAGGTTATGTTCCTAGTTTTAATTATTATCCATAATGTTTCAACTTATTAAAAACAATTACATTAATGTGAGTCAGCACACTTTTTACTACTTCAACTAAACGTTAAGAATAATTTGCTCATTAGTAATATTTTTGATAAAAGACATTATTTTCATTTAACATTATAAAAATGCCATTCTTCTGTAGCAACGTACACAAATTTATTTTTAGAAAATTTATACATTCTAAATGTGCACTTTTAAATAACTTTTAATTCTTTGATCCAGGACTAACGCGTTAATTTTAATCCTAATCATATAGTAACATTACATCAGAGACACACTCCCATTTCTAACTAATCCTGGCTCCTGCTAGAAAGGAGTCATGTGACCTTCACAACCGGTATAAAAAGAGTAATTTCCTTGTGATTGCGCTGTTGGATATCCAGAAAGCCTTCGACCGTGTTTGGATTAATGGACTTACTTTCAAGCTAATTTCTTATAACCTACCTCCCCACTGATTCACCTCATTCACTCCTATCTCACTAACCGTTCCTTCAAAATTAGATTCAACGAGACACTATCAAATGAGCACTCTGCTTCAGCAGGGTGTCCTCAAGGTCCTTTGCTAGGCCCCTTGCTCTTCAATCTTTATATTAACGACATCCCTGACTACTCTTTAACAAAAATTTACCTCTACGCTGATGACACTGCCATTCACGCAACTTACAAAAAACTGTCTACGATTTCATATGTAATAAACAAGCACCTCCTTCATTTACAAAATTTCTACGATAAATGGAAAATCAGTATCAACGTTGAAAAATCCACTGCTATTATTTTTACAAAAACGCACTCACTCCCACCACCAATCATTATGTACAAAAAACAGATCCTCTGGTCTCAGGAAGCTAAATACCTCGGTATAATTTTCGATACGCACCTAACATGGAAACAACACATTTTATACACACGCGATAAGTTCCGGAAAATTATGTTTAAACTCTACCCCCTAATAGGCCGGAACTCTCATTTAAGTATAGAAAACAAAGGGCTTCTCTATACAGCCGTTATGCGTCCAATTTTAACCTATGCAAGTCCAGTATGGGGTTACGCCGCTAAAACAAATATCAATATATTTTAGACACTCTTCAAAATTCTTTAATACGTATGATTGTCAAAGCCACAAGATATATGCACAATGATGACATACGTAAAGCATTAAAAATTACCAGTTTTAAAACCCATATTCAGAAAAGTGAAATTAACTTTTTTGATGATCTACCAGCAACCAACAACTATAATATACAAAACTTAAATCCATACATTCCTAATGATAATTCTAAAAGACCAAGAAGAATACTTCTTGATTCGTACAATCCTCCTTAACTTTAATTTTTCGTGCAATATTTTTATTGCACATCATTTTACTAAAATTTTACTTTCTTTAAATATTTTTGTCATTATTTCTCTCTTGCCTTCCCCACTGGACTTACGCCTCCCCATTTCTTAAATCCCAGCCTCCAGGGCAGCCAATTGGAGTCACTGTTCACTGTACCCAGCATCCAATCAGAGAGCAGTCACTAAGCTCTCAGCCAAGTCAAAAAATTTTTCTAAATTCACCATCCAGACGAAGCACCGAAGCCAAGCCTCCCGAATTCCATCGACCATTCAATCGCCGTCATGCCACCTAGCAGAATGCAAAACACCACTCTCGCCATGCCCCTCAGACTTGTTCAGATATGGGATTGAGGACTGTTCTTACAGTCCAGAAGCCCAAAAAAGCAACGCCTATTCAACGCCTATGCTCGCCCTGTTTGTCTCTTTGAATTCGCTATGTGATCGTCGCTGCTTGTTTGTGCTTTATTTGTGTGTGTGCGTCCATTTTAGTTAATTATTCCATATGTTGTCGGGATTCATATGTCAGTGACCATGAATAAAAAGAGAACAAAACTAATTATGTAGAAGTTCTCCGTTTATCAAGAAACAACCAATATAAATAACCACATCGGCAAATCTCTCTCTCTCTCTCTCTCTCTCTCTCTCTCTCTCTATATATATATATATATATATATATATATATAGATATAAGTTAAATTAGAATAAAATACTATTAGTAGTGTACTTTAATTAAATATTATTCAATTTCTACTATTAGCTCACTTTTTCTATTTATTTAATTTATTTATCTTCGTGGAATTTTCAATCATTAATAAAACACATTTTAAAGCGCTCAATTGAACTGAAAATTTATATACATTTATTTTGGATGACAATGCAATAATTTAATTGTAATTAAGGAAAATTGATTAAAACTAATTATTTAAAGAATTACAAATACAGCCCCCATGACATCAGTTTTGGCGACTTGTGTCAAAACTTGAAATAGTTCTTTACTCAAGATTTAAAGCATTCAGTTGAACTGAAATTTTATATACACGATGGTTTGGGATGACAATACCCCTCACTGCTGTGATTCTGTCATATGTATAAACATTTTTATATTAATTGTAACTATTTAATAAAAAGTAGCTAAAATAATATTTTTCTTTTTCGATCTAAGTAGGAAATGACTTAATTTTTTTTATACTACTTGTGTTTTTAAGTTAAAACATTGTCTGGTGGTTTTAAGGGAAACAAATATTTATAAGTGGAAAAATATTGTTTAAAATATATTTATTTATTTAACGAAAGGAACATATGAAATTTCAATTAAAATTAAAAAAAAACTATCCTTTACAAATAATTTAATTGCCATTTGTAAATAATTTCAAATACTAAAATTTAAATTCTTGCATGTGAAATCAACATAAACGAATGGATATCAAAATTAAAATTATAGATTTTATATAAAAGCTGATATAAAAAAAAAGAATAACTTAGTTGAAAATATAACTCTATACATAAGTCTAAGAGAATAAGACTTAAAAATTTGTGACTATAATAAAATATTATATAATATTCTCGAATTATACACACAGGATTTTTCTCTTTTTACAACTACATGTTTTAAAACGAAAATGTCAGACAGTATTCCTAAATCTCATCGTGTTTGTACAAAATGATGTAAAAAATAACCAAACGAGTTATGCCTTGTTTACATATTCTTGCATTACAATGCAGTTCACGAATTTGTTCAGATGTATGATAGATAAGGAAAAATTTGACATTTTGTATGGAAATTCAAAACATATTTTTGCTCCATATTTCTTTAAAATATCAGGATATAAGATTTTTTAAAAAAGCAGGAAAAAAAGACATTCTTTTCAGTAGAACTATTTTCTGAATTGAACTGCCCTTTTAACAAGGGAAAAAACTATTTTATTTCTAAAAATATTTGCTATATGTTTGAATTCTATTAATTCAAACAAAAATACGCAAATTACGCTTATGTCCCCTTTGATTATTCACTTAAACGAGTTTTTTTCCTCTGAATGAATTTTTTTGTCAATATATCATTTTTTAATACATGGGAAATTTTGCATCAAGAAAAACCCTTAAAATTGAATTTTGCGGTAAGTGCTATAGCTAAAGTATTAATATTCAATCCTGATTTCTCACATGTCCAAAAATCATTACCTATTGAAAAAAGTCTTTCAACTTCTGCATTAGTTCAAAGGCAGCACAACATAAATTCAACAAGGACTAAATTTTCTTATGGAATGCGTTAATTTTTGGCATATATAGTTACATCTTTCCACCGATTTTTTATCAATTTTTATATTTTATGACATTCCCATTGTGATAGAATTTATCAGAATTTAAATATACCCTCAGTTTAAAAATCTCTTCAAACAGACAATTGTTATCAGTTTTAATATCAGGTGTTTCGATAAAAACTCAACACTGTTTTCTATATCTGCCCAATTTACTTTTGATGAAGTTAAAAAACACCTTTGGAAACTATTAATTCTTGGGACATTTGTTTCCGACCATTCTTTGACATATTGGAAACATATTTGGTAAAGATTCTGCATTTCATTTGTAAACTTTTCCATTATGTACGGATTTTATTATTAAAGGAATAAATTTTCTTCGTATCGTCATTTATATTGAAGGACAAAACCATTAAAAATACTACTTACAGCTCGGCCTGGTATCTCTGAATACAGATTAGATCTAAAAAACTGAAACAGGACGACAAGTAGGAGGACACTTTTCAAGGAAGGACATAACCTATAAAAGAAGGACTGTCCTCCCTAAAGGAGGACGATTGGTCATCTTAGTTTTGTCCATTTTGATATGTAAGTCGTAGTTTTTACATTAATAGCCATTAGATTATTCAAATTAGATTCACTAGATTTTTCCAAATAGGGCTGTGGAATCGTATTTCACAATTACAGATCTAGTACATTCCTAGGGAGCTGGTACTTCTTTTTATTGCTTCACGAAAACCGCTATGTAGTTTTGACGCTCAGTTTTCTTCCCAGATGGGACACCTGAGTTCGTAATAGGAGTTTAAATTTTCCGAGAGTACCTATACCAAACAGGTACTGTAGGGATCTTAAACCTGCCGCATAATCATACAACATGGATGCAGTTGATTTTCTGCATCAAGAAATTTAACGACTTGGTTCGGCGTCAAACCCACTAACTTGTGCGTTAAAAGCCAGCGCCAAACCAACTATGCCACCCAGCCAGAGAGGTCTACATTTATAACCAGGTTTTCTGAAGCTTTGCAGAATCAACAGTTTCAATGTTCTTTATAATTCGACTTTTCATTTCATTGGTGTCATGAATTGGAGATTGGTTAACAATATTTACATGTATTTTCCTGAAAAAGAACTCCAAAGGTGTTACGACCGAAAATCTTTCTTTGCCTAGATTTTGGTTTTGGTGATGCAATACGTGTCATAAACCTCATTAATGTGAACTTCAATTGTAGAAAGTCTAAAATTTATGTTACACTTTTGTTGTAGATTTAAATTGGACCACACAATGACTTGTTCTTGAGATGAAACCATTTTGAAACGAGAATGTTTTAAAACATGGATGAAACGCTATCTAGTTTACATTTCATTTAAAAAACTCTGATATACAAAATTAAAAAAGCCGTAAGTGCATATCAATGCTTTTTTTTTTAAACATAAAATTACATTTCGGGCATTTTGCATTTTTCCATCGATTATTTCTTAACATTTCTAGCTAAAACAAAAACGTCAATCGTACAAGCAAACAATTGTTAGGAAAATATTTCTACACAAACGTATTTTAAAAATAATAAATATTTACATGTTAATAAAGTATTTAAACTTATTTTAAGGTTAATGATAATATGCTTTAATTAATAAAAATTGTTTTAAATCTATGCATATTTAAAAAATACATTAATGGGAAAATTAACAATTAGACGAAAAATTTGACGATTAAAATAAAAAGTAGTAAGCTTCGATAAAAAATCTACTTCAAAAAGTATTTGTTTAAATGGCTACATTTAAGGTTAACTATGCCTTTTATATAAAATGTAAATTTCTTTCGTTAGAAATTTCTTATTTAAAATGTATCATATTTCGGTCAGCATTGAGCATGTATAAATTATAATCTGTTGATAAGTTTAGAGCAGGGTTTCTCAAACTTTCAATACTTGCGACCCAATATTCAATCAGAATTTCCATCGCACCCCTCCTTCCATACCATAACAATGTTTTGAATTCGATAATACTATATTTTGACGATAAAGCTACAATACGATTTTAACGTCTAAAATGTAACTGACGTATATATACGTCTTGTTCAACCAAAACGTTTATTGTCATGGACGTATATATACGTCTTGTTCAACCAAAACGTTTATTGTCCTGGACGTATATATACGTCGTTCCGAATTACAATCTTTTCTGTGCATTTCTATCCATAAAATTATTCCAGTGGCTTTGGAATGCAATAAAAGAACTTTGACAGAGTTTGCAAAGGATTTACCTCTTTCAGAGGATTTCTTTATTTATTCCTTTTCTCACCCCCCTTCTAATACATCATAGGCGCCACTTAGCGCGTCTACGTGGAAAAATGTGTCATTTGGGAGTGAACTGCGTAACTTTTAATCAGGTGTTAAAAGATTAATTATAAACAGTATAAATTATTAAGATAATAGTTAATTTTTGCATGTAATTTTATATATGACAAGCTCATGGATTCACTGATAATTATTTAACTTGTTCTTAGTATTATTAAGTTAATGATAAAATACATTGTGTAGATACATTTATAACTTTATTATATCAGTGTAAATGTGTATTTTATTTTTTAGTGTCAGAATGGGCTTTTTTGTTTACTTTCTGTAAATTTATAATATTTTAAAATAACTTTTTTCGACTTTTCTATATGCTCGCGCCACCCTCATAGAATTATCCCGCCTCCATAAGGGGGTGCACCCACCACTTTGAGAAGCACTGCTCTATACTATTAAGTAGTCTGTAAAATTTTATCGTTATATACACTCAGGAACATTGAAAATAGCGACCCAAGGAGGAAGCTAAGTACAATCGCGAAATTTTGCAAATAAGTACAGCGTAATGTGATATGCAAATGATCCAAGTTTTGTGCCAATACGCATGCTCATACACGCCGAGGTGGTGCTACAATCAGGAAGAGGGTGCTATATAAGCCAGCTCAAATTCGAAGATTCATAAACGTGACGATTACCTGCCGATTGTAGGAAGACTTTGTTAATAGAAACATGCCAGGTTAAAGTGCTAGAAGACATTTTTCATACTTAAGCGAGTTTGAGAGAGGCCTGATCATCGGGATGAAAACTGCAGGCTGGTCAACGTGCTGTGTTGCTGGCCAGGTGGATCGTTCGGAGTGTGCAGTTAGAAATTGTTGGCAGCAGTGGACACGAGAAGGTACCCACGCGCGGAATACCGGGTCTGGAGCGACCAGGAAAACCACGAGGAGAGAGGATCGAATGATCGCGCGGCAAGCACTTGTGGACCCCACAGTGACTCGTTCAAAGATACGAGCAGACATAGGGGTAGCAATTGTTCCACAAACAATTTCCAGACACCTTGCAGAAGCAAATCTTAAATCCAAGCGCCCTTTCCGTGCCCTCCCTTTAACACTGGGACATCGGCAACTGCGTCTACAGTGGTGCCAAACCAGATCAATGTGGAATGTCACAGATTGGCAAAAGGTTGCGTTTAGTGATGAATCCCGGTTGGTTTTGGGGACAGATGATAACCGTGAACGGGTGTGGAGGAGCCCTGCTGAGCGGTACAATTCTCCCCACACTGTTCTACGTCACACTGCCCGCACAGCTGGTGTAATGGTCTGGGGGCATAGCCTATGGTAGCCGGTCCATTTTAATTGTGGTGCGTGGAACCTTAACGGGCCAACGTTACGTTGATGATATTCTTCGACCGCATGTAGGACCTTTCCTAAATGGTCTCACAGGGGCAATTTTCGAGCTAGATAATGCTCGTTCGCATACAGTAAGAGTTGCTCAAGACTTCCTACGTAATTTTCAGACTCTTCCATGGCCGGCCTGCTCCCCAGATTTGTCCCCTGTAGAGCACGTGTGGGATCAGCTAAAACGGCAGATGCCATCGTGTCACTCGGTACATGATTTAGAGTTAGCTGTTCAAGATTTGTGGGTTATCTGCCTCAGGACAACATAAGGTGTCTAATAAACTCAATGCCGGACCGTGTGGCGGCATGTATTGCAGCTGGAGTTGGTCCAACGCGCTATTGAAGTTGCCCAATATTTTTGTCGTTGCACATCCTGTATTCGTTTAATTGTTATGTTTTTGAGATCAAGTGAATCTCTCATCTGTGTCATTATGTGTATTAAATTTCATTTCAATCCGATGCTTTCTTCTTGGGTCGCTATTTTCAATGTTCCTGAGTGTATTATTAATTAGTACGAGTATTAGTGTATTTTATTTGGTAATAATAAATATCTATAATATTTCTTCCTTTCACTATGGCTCAGAGCATAAGCAAATTAAAGGTGAAGGTTGATTGTCCAAAAAGCATGCTCAAACGTCCAGGCTTGATGCCTAAGGCCAAGAGTTGAGGCAAAGAGAGACCTAAGAAGGATTGAAGGATTTTTGGAAGTGACTGTGTTGAGTATTTTTAAGTGTAAATGTAAATGGTTCTTGTGATATTCGATACAAGTCAGTTATCAAATATTTTATGTAACTTAATAAGTCCATATTACAATAATCAGTACCTCACATGTGCCTTGCTAGTATGAAAATATGAGTTCAAAAAATGTACCCCTCCCCCCGCTTTTGAAGGCCATTTTATTTACAAATACAAAATGTTTTCCACTTATTTTTTCGCAATAAAGAACATTTTTATTGTGCCAAATAGATTTGTTATAAGTTACAAGCTTTAAAATAATAATAATATTTATTAAGTAATAGTAAAGACAAAATTATACAAATGCCCCCAGTAAGGTATTGCTTGTGATCAGGAAAAAATAAATACTGGTAATACACTTATTATATATGTTGACTAAATAAAAACTAGGTAAAACAAAATAATGTATTGAATAGAATATTTAAAACTAAAACTAACGTCAGGTAAATTAGTATCGGATTGCACAGGATAGATATTTTGTGTCTGCAAAGCTTTGTTGTGCTTATATATACAGAAAAGTCATGCTTATATATACAGAACTATCATGCTGCTAGAAGCGTGATGGTACAAAAATGTGCCACCAATTTTGTAAAACTTTAGACACCCTTTATTTGAAAAAAGTATTTAATATTATTGATATGTACGAGCGTTTGTTCAATTATTATAGTTTTGGGAGGTTTATCTAAAATACTTGTAGTTATTTCCTTCTACTGCTGTATTTTTGTCAAAAATGCAGCGTATGAAAGAGTTAAAAGCTGACGACGAAATGTACGTTTATTGCTTAAGAGCTTAAGACAATTAAACTAATGACTCTGTTACTTTTTCTAGGAAAAATCATGCTTTTAAAATAATAGATTTATACTTTTTCTTACATACACTTTGTAGTTTTTCTTTATAAGATATTGTGTGTCTCATTTATTTAAAAAGTTACGTACAGATTCCATCTTTGAAACACTTGGGGTATAATTAAAACATATCTTTTTCATCTGAAAACAACTGTTATTTTGGTTAAGAATTAAGGCTTTCTGGATAGATTTTAAAAGAATTGTGTTAAATGATGGAAATTCGTTAATGGAATTTCAAACATGTAGCCATTTCAGCAATTAAGTAAAATAAAATTTCAGTCAGCCACCAGCTAAGGATTTAATATTCACATACATCTGAATAAATGTATTTAAAATTTCTAATTAAAATTTATTTAGAATGAATTTCTTGACTATTTTGTTGGAAATGGTTTTGAGTGAATTTCAAACTCTCCGTAAATTTATGACTATCTAAAATATTAAACACGTCGACCATGCAAAATATCTTTCTTTCAAATTGAAAATTAATTCGGCAGAAAAACTTTTTAAATTTTTTAAATTCTTTTCCGCAGAAAACAATCACGAATGATATAAATAGAATGTTCACTAAACGTCTTTCAGGGGCATCTGAAAATGACACATTCACACTCCATCGACCTGTTACTTAAGTTCTCTCTCCTGCCCCCACGGTTTTGAAACATGATATGGGTGGACTTGGGAACAGCTGTGGTGTCAGCTGCCCTTGAATGCATTCTGGGATGCACCGTTTATTTGGGAATGCAATAATTAAAATTCACTTTCTCATTATCATCTCATTATTGCTTGCATCGGGAATAATGAGAATATTGATTCGTTTGTCTCAAACAATTTCATTTCTATGGCAAGCTCTATAGTGTTTGTATTGAAATATGCTCGTTAAAATGAAAACTTTATTTGATTCAAAGAGTTAAGTATCTACTATTTTTTGATAACTAAAATTCAATTTGTAAGCTTTGCAATACGTAAAATTTTTGTATAAAACATTCAGGATTGTTTTTAAAAATAATTAAAATGTACTATTAAAAATAATTAAACGGATATATATAAAGCAGCGTACCCCTCTTCCCCCTAGGGTGCATGGTAACTCTAAGTAGGGCGATCGAGCATATTGAAAAGGCGAAAAAAAATATTATTTAAAAAATATATTAAATTACTAAAAATAACCAAACATAATACATTTCGGAATAGTAAAAAATAAAGTGCACATTTACAATAATATAATACACTTATAAATGTATCAGTAATGCATAATGTATTTTTTTAGTTAATTTAACAATACTAAATTAAGAACGACATTAATAATTACTAACGACCCCTTAGGCTTGTCATATATAAAATTATATACAAAAATTAACACTTATCTTGATAATTTGTAAGGTTTATTATTACGCCCTTAACCACTGAATAAAAGCTATGTGATTCACTTCCCAACGCTCCCATTTTCCCATTAGATGCGCGCGTGTGGTGTATTGGGGTATAGGAGGGGAGAGAAAAGGAAATCCTCTGAAATAAGTAAATCCATCAAACACACACTGCCAGGGTCTTTTTATGGCATACCAAATTCTGCGGAATAGTTTTATGGATAGCAGTGTACCGAAAATATCGTGCTTCGGAAAGATGTATACATACGTCCGGGGCAATTAAAGTTTTGGTTTAGCGAGACGTTTATATACGCCGATGGTACTTAAGAGGTTAAAGTCGTATTGTAGTTTTAGTCTCAAGGTGTATTATGGAATTAAAAACATTTTTATGTATGAAAAGGGAGGAAAAGCGATGAAAATTATGATATAATATTAGGTCGCAAATATTGAAACTTTGAGAAACACTGATGTGAAGTGTACAACTGAAATTTGATACTTGAAATGCAAGAGAAAAATGCAACATTTAAGCATACGTTGTGCCCATTCATACTTAGAGAAAGAAATAATGTTTTATTGCTATGAAAGATTTATAAACCTTTAATATTAAACTTTTTCATAATATAATTTATATCTTATATCTTTATAATCTCAGTCATAAAAAGAAATACATTAAAAAATGTTTGATAGGAGTCCTCAGCAAAATATTTCTGCAATGAAAGAAAAATACTTTGCGTTTATGTCTTAAAACACATTTTTAAAAATAATGATTTTAGTTACAAAGTGTTTTGATTAATAAATATACATTTACGCTACCAGAATATTACTATTTAATGTTTGCACAAAATGTTTTCTATTTCTATGAGTATAAACATTTTTCATTTTGAGCATTTTTGAACATTTTTTCTAACAGAAAATAAGCACAATATATATATATATATATATATATATATATATATATATACATATATATATACATATATATATATATATATATAATATATATATATATAATATATATATAATATATATGTATAATATATATATATATAATATATATATATAATACAATATATATATATGTATAAAGAGTGTTTTTTTTCCAGGTGAAGAAGTTGGCACTACTTTCCAAGATGGCGACCGATTAAACAGCTGTCAAGTAATTTATTCTCAGTTTGGTTTGGCAATTCATCATGAATAGACTCACGCCTCATAGAGATTCGTCGAATGGGCGCAAAACGAGATTGCCGTTGTTCCCAATTTTCATAAGCGAATTTTGTTTAGCGATGAAGCGCACTTCTGGTTGAATGGCTATGTCAACAAACAAAGTTGCCGCATTTGAAGCTAATCCACAAGTGTATGTCGAAACACCGTTACATCCAGAAAAACTGACTGTTTTGTGCGCTTTATAGGCTGGTGGAATCATTGGTCCGTACTTCTTCAAAAACGATGAAGGCCACAACGTTACAGTCAATGGGGATCGGTATAGAGCCATGATTACTAACTTTTTCATTCCTGAATTGAACAATCATGATGTCCAGGAGCTGTGGTTCCAACAAGACGGTGCAACATGTTACACAGCTCGTGCCACAATCGATTTATTGAAAGACACGTTTGGTGACTGCATAATTTCACGTTTTGGACCTGTGAATTGGCCTCCAAGATCTTGTGATTTAACACCGCTAGACTATTTTCTGTTGGGGTATGTAAAGTCATTGGTCTATGCGGATAAGCCACAAACGCTTGACCATTTGGAAGACAACATTCGCCGTGTTATTGCCGATATACGGCCACAAATGTTAAAAAAAATGCATCGAAAATTGGACGTCCAGATTGGACTACATCGAAGCCAGCCGTGGCAGTCCTATGCCAGAAATCATATTTAAAATGTAATGCCACAAGATTATCTTTCGTATAAAAAAAATTCATGTCAATCGAATAATACATCGTTTTTTATTGCAATTTTAAGTTCTATACCTCTAAAAAAACACCCTTTATATACTTCGGAACTAAGCTTCTGTGATGAATAGTCTCGATAAGAAGAATTGTACGGACGTTTCACACAATTTATCAAAGCTTTGCTTGCTTGTTGAATGAACTTGAAAAACGTGCAGAAATATCTCGTGTTTAAAATACTTCGTGTTGAAAATAAATGTGTTAGCTCAATAGATTACAGAACTGAAAGTGTTAAAATTTGCTAGAAAGAACTTTGATACCTTTTAACTTATCAATTTAAAAAAAAAAGAAAAAAAAAGTGCTATTACTTTTATTTTAAAACTATTTATAAATTCGACGACAACTTCTGAATAGAGTAGCGAATTTTATTTAATTTCTTAAAAAAAATTATTTGGAATTTTTTGTGGGAATTCTTAATTATCACCTTAATTTTTAGTTCATAAGACTTTCATTAATTTGTTTTGATTTTAACTGAGTAGAATCTCAGTAAGTATTTGTAATGTTATTACATTACATAATAACATAAAGTAGGAATTTAAAATTATCTAATAAATTCCTACCATCAAATGAATCTTTTAATTATAAAAATATAAAAATTGGAAAATAATGGAATCAAATCTAATGTGTATGCATACAGTGTAGTATTTTTTATTGAAAACATTTATTCATACCTGTGCACCCCAAAGCGCCCCACGGGGCTGACAGATGTAAGTATTAAGCAGATATTCGTAGTGTTTGTGTTATTTTCTTTCAGATTCTGTAATTAAATATTTATTTACAATATTTATATTCAGTATTTTATTGGTATAACTCAGTGGTGTTCAGACTTTTTCAACTCATGGAACCCCTAGAACTAGAAGGTATTTTTTGGAACCCTTAGAACTAGAAAGTGTTTTTGTGGAGCCCCTAGAACTAGAAAGTGTTTTCGTGGAACCCTATTCCACACACACAGTTAGAAGAATATATCTTTAAATAGTATTTAAAGTAGAACGACAATATATAGGCATTAAATAATAGATTGAAAACAATTAAAGGTATATTACATTTATTATTAAAAAATTTAATTTAGTTTTAATAACTTTTTTTTCATTATTAATATTGCTCTGTGATCCAAGTGTCACATGTCCATGCATTAAGTTTAGTAATAGATGCATGTTTTTGCCTTTTTTCTCACAAACTGTCGCAGTCTATGTCTATTGAGAATAACTGCAATCACATTACACATATTCTAAGAGTTTCATTTGTTTATATACTTTGTTATTGTAGCCACTCACGTCGAGAAAAATTTCACTTATACATTTTATTCTGAACGACATTCAAATGCTTATAGCGTTGTGAAAAAAATATTTTGTATTTTGCAACATAAAATTTAAGATCGGTTCTTGTTTAAATTTAGATTTTTAACATCGAATTTATTGGTATGTTGTAGGTGTTTATTTGCAAATCTGTTGTTGTTGTTGCTTATGCCACCTGTCTGACATAGTCAGATCGAGGCCCACGAAATTCATTTTGACAATGGGCTAGAAGTACGCATGTCGTTGGCCTTAGCCTTGAGCACCATACAGGTGACAGTACTATTTAGCTCGGTGAAATTCCTGAAGGTACGATAGATGGCGACACCACCTATCTCCACCTCCACAATTTAGGCATGGAATTGAAATGGCGGGAAATTTTCTCCAGTTCCCTCCCCAGACTTTCGGACCCACTTATTTAACGAGCACGTAATACGTGTGTGCTCGGGGGTACTTGGTGGTATGGGCATCAAACCCAGGCCTTCCGATCTGGAGTCCGATGCTCTAACCACTTGGCTACCCACAGCCACATCTACAAATATAAAAGGGTGCACTTTCCATTAGAAAACGGTTAGTTTTGTAAGGCATTGTACTAACGAGTATAAAATTATCTCGTGGAGCAATAGAAAATAATAAAATATGCATAATCTCGTTATCTATATATTTAACATAAAGCGTTTTAATACTCCCTTACACATTATAAAAAGTTTAAAAGCATTGCAAAAAAAAGTTATTAAGCATGAATAAAATTTTGAGTTTCTTGGTGATAGGGATGAGCTTTAAATTCTTGTGGGTATACAAACATTTTAGAGAACGTGAATCCATTTTGCATTCACATTTATAAGTTTCTTTTCGAATTTTTTATTGTGACTCGTGAAACTCCCCTGAATATGCAATGTGGATCCTCAGGGTTCCATGGAACGCAGTTTGAAGATCACTGGTATAACTTATATACTACAATGTATTATAAATACATTAACATTAAACGGTTTGATTTGAAAACTCGTCTTTCAAGAACTGAATTTACTGATCTTACAGTGATTAAAAAATCATTATCTTACAGAATCTTCTTGGCACCAGAGATTCTAAGAACAGGTTGCATTATCCAACTGAATTATAACGTGATTGTACAAGTTGCTCTATCGCGTGAATAGCATGCTAATTTTTAAATGTCATATAACATTATATACTGAAGAATATCCCTGCAGTACTTGACTACATTTTTCGTTTAAAAGCTTAAATGCACTGCATTTTGTGATACAAGAACCCCAATCAGCTTAATAAGGTTCTTGATGTTTTTTATAATTGTCAGTATAAAAGTTGTCCGTTTTAAGAAGAATTCGTCTGACAAAGGAAGGTAATACTTTAGCTATATATAGATGCCAATATTCTATTTATAAATAAAAAAAAATATTAAATTTAAAAATAATATATATGAAAAATGCATTCCGGTTTTCTCTGGTGTAATAGAAATTCTAAAATATGCTCGAGAGATCTTCCATAATTTTACAGTCAAAACATAACAATAAGTACTCTCTGCTGTAAACTCAAAGGTTCATATGAAAAGAGTACACAATGCCATTTTTCTTTGTAAAAATCTATATCTTTAGTCAAAATCTAAGGTTTCTGAATCGGGTTTATGGTATTCTAGGGAAGTTCCATTATGCATGATACGAACACTACCATAAACACACTCAATAGTAACTAAACAAGAATCTTAAAAAAATAGCATCTATTTTTTGTCTCTATCATTATTATGCAGTGCTTCTCAAACTTTCAATATTCGCGACCTAATACTCAATCATTATTTTCATCATGTCCCCCCCCTACAATAACGATACATTGAATTCAATATTACTATATTTTGAAGGTAAACCTACAGTTCGATTTTACCACTTTAGTATCACCGGCGTATATAAACGTCTCACTCAGCCAGTGTGTTAATTACCCCGGACGTATATACGTCTTTCCGAAGTACAATATTTTCTATGCACAGTTATCCATACATTTATTCCGAAGGCTTTGGTATACAATAAAGGGAGCTTGATTGTCTTTGTGAAGGATTTACTTGTTCAAATTATATGTTTCTTTATTCCTTTAACCCCTCCCCCTTCCCAATACACCAGATACGCTTAATTATGTGTTAAATGGTGGCATCAGGGAGCGAATGACGTAGTTTTTAATCGACATTTAAGGGATTAATTAGAAACCGTATAAATTATCAAGATTTTTGTTTTTAATTTTTTATATTTCTAGCCTATTGTGACACTGGTAATTATTAAACTTGTTCTTAACGTAGTATCTTTAAAAAAATTATTATAAAATTCATTGCGCAGTACTGATATATTTATAAGTGTAAATGTGTATTTCTCCTTTTTTATTTGTTTGTTTTAGTATATTGATAATTTTTTAAACAATCCTTTGTTTTCTACTTTTCAATATGTTCACCCCCCTCTTGTAGGGTTATCCCGCCCCCTAGAGGGGCACGCTCCACGGTTTGAAGACCACTGTTATTATGTGTATGGGGATTCTAAATTGCTTTTACAGAAGAAAATTTATACCCTCCCAGACGAGCAATAATTGCCATGGAACACATGGTCGAAGACCATTTTGAAATGCAAAAAAGAGTAAAATTGGAATTAAAACTAGGAAAATAGTTTATGGAATTAGAAATAGTAAACACATGTTGGAAAAGCGAATGAACCATATAAAAATTTGTAAAATATGATTTATTGTTCTGAGAAAAACTCAAGGCAAATGACGGACACGCGTGTTGTAATACACAGGCGAAAGCTTGACTAGCGCATCCAATCAAAGATTCCTGGTGCTATGCTAATCTTGTATCTTTTGTAATTTTATCTTATTTTGTAAAAACAATTCAAACATTCCTTGTATATCCTCCAGTTAAAATAAAAAAGTATTATTTCTGAATTCTGTTAATGAAACACACAATTGCTTTAAATATACAATAGCTGTAAAAGCCGAAATTCTTTTCATTCCATAATATGATGTCCAGGATAAGATAAGACACATAAATGTTAAATTCCTTTTTTCCTCTTTCTGAAAAAAGAATAAGATAATACTATCTTAAACATTTTATAGCAGTTTTTGTTCTAATTTTCATTATTTCTTCTTTAATTAAGAGTGCCAATTATTAAGTGCCATTTTAAGAATCTTATTAATATGTTAAAAAAATCGTGAATACAACACAAAAGATTCTACAGGAAGACAAAAATATTTATTCCGAAGAATAAATATTTCGGATAGAATTCAACTTAGTTGAAATTCCAAACTATGGAATTTCTTTCTAGAAATATTTAAGGAATATTACATGTTGAAAAAAAATGCTTGCATTTTTCTTACCGCAACAAAAATTTCTATGCAAATACCTTTACTTGAGAAAAGCTGTTAAATATGTTATAATTACTTCAAATATTCATAAGTAATGTAGTATTGCTTTGCTGAGGTATTTATTTTTAATACATATTTCCTTTATTCTTTACCTATATCAATGATTTAAATTCCTCTTATTGTTGCATAGATCGGGGTTCGAGGATTTTATGCAATCAGTTGCAAATAGCAGGGCAGTTCTTCAGGAGTGTATGGTGGAATTTTACTGCCAAAAATCAATCCTTGAAATTTAGGATACAGTACCCAAATTCGCTGAGTGAATCTCAGATGGCTTTCACATTTCTTACGGTTCTCAGACACAACTATCAGTGTCTAAAGTGCAAGTACGTAAGAGTTTACTCACAAGCCCTCGCACTCGTCCTGCACAACAGTCGCAGTAATAACTAATCGCTGGTCGGCTCTTCACAGTCAAATCAATACTGCTCTTCAACGGATAAAACAAGACTAATTCAGTTTCGGTAAGCAACTCCCTAGTTATGGGCCTCACGAATCTTTCGAGAAAAATCCACTTGCGTCATACATCGTGATATTAGTATATTTCTCACTAAATTTCCAGACAAATCCATAGGGTCACGAACTCGCCAAAAATGGTCGCTGTCTCCAAAATGTTTGCCAAGTTTTCATTGAATCGCCATTTTAATGTAAGATATGGCGTTTCTTGTGAATATTACTATTTTAACATAAAATAAATACAACATAGAGTAATATAAAAGTATTACCCATCCAAATATACATAATTTACATTATTTTAAAAATTCATAACAAAAAAAACCTCGTAACACTCTCTATTGAGTTCATTCATTTTCCTCTGAAGTAAGAATTGTTTTATAAAAATGATTTACAGTGTCATAAATTATGCTTTAAGAAAGCGTTTAATTTTTGTTAATTCGTCTTGGAACCATTCTTTTTAATGGTTCATTTCAAAACTCAATTTATAATTTGTGACATAATAATTAAAAAAAAAGAACTTTCATTACCAGAATTTTGAAAGTCGTAGCATCATTTATTAATTATTGCTTTTCCACTAAATTTCTTTTTATGACTTTGAGCGAGAGATTAAAAAAAGTGTTCCAGTGGGGAAGCATATTTCACCAAGCTATATCCAACTATCAGGCTTCTAGGTCGTTACTGTAAATGATCAGTCATTTTCGATTTCTTCCTTCGCAATAGGTCTTTGTGAGTGAATTAATTTTTACTGAGCTATTAAAAAGACGTAAAAGTCCACAAAACTTTTTATGGAATAAAAAGTGAAAGTAGAAAAATCTTTAAAAAATATTAAAAGTTGAAAAGATTAATGCTGAAGTTTCCATCTGGTTGGTAATTTTCTTAATAACTATGCAGTAATTTTTTCTCGATGTTGAAAGATCCTTCTGCTTTGAAAAACTGAGCCGATGTTCTGATCATTTATCAACTTAATTTAACTTTTTTAAAGGAATGTTTTCCCCTGTCAGTTTGTTAATAAGATCCATTGGACATATTCAAATTTTTAAATATATCCAGAAATAGATCATCGATATTTTGATTATTAAAGATAATATTTAAAATTCTGAATAGTCTAATGATTGTTTAACCGAATCCATTCAAAAATGTTGAATAGATTCAAATTTTGATATACTGTCTCGGAAATTAGAAAAACACTACTTGAGCTCATTTGGGGTATTGTAAAATATTCCATTACTGAATCTAAAGTGGAAGTGATTTTTATTTCTCCTGCCTGTTAGTTGAGTGTTTTATAATAAACTGGCAGTTAAACCCACCAGCTTTGCTGGGTACTTCATGATGTTGCAATGCACATATATGTATAATCCATAAATAAATATATAAATAGTTATAAACCTAAGTATATATAAAACTAGTTATAAAGTACGAGATTTTAGCCAATGTAGGACAATGGCAAACTATTGGACTTAGGCATCAAGATCGACGTTTGAACATGCTTTTTGTGTGTGGACAGTCAGCCTTCACCTGTAATTTGGTTATACTCTGGGCCATAGTGAAAAGAAGAAATATTATAGATATTTATTACTACCAGATAAAATACACTAATACTCGTACTAATTAATAATATATAACGATAAAATTTGATAGACTACTTAATAGTATAGACTCAAACTGTGGGGCGTGATAACTCTACAAGGGGGGAGCGAGTATATTGAAAAGTCGAAAACAAAAAATTATTTTAAAAAAATATTAATTTACTGAAAGTAGGTGTAACAAAATACAATTCTGACGTAACAAAATAAAAATAAAATTAACATTTACATTAATATAATACACTTAAAAATACATCAGTATTACACAATGTGCTTCATAATTAATTTAATAGTACTAAGTTAACAAGTTTAATAATTACCAGTGGCCCTATGCGTATGCCATAAAATTATATATGAAATTTAATACTTATCTTGATAATTTGTATGGTATATAATTAAAGCCGTATTGTAGCTTTAAAGTCAAAATGCATTATTATTGCTTTCAATACATTGTTATTGTATAAGGAAGGCGTGATGAAAATTATGACTGAAAATTGGGTCGCGAATACTGAAAGTTTGAGAAGCACTGATACAGAGTTAAAATCGTAATAAAAACTGGAAGGTGAGAAAATTTATTTCGTGAACACAACATCAGTGTAATATTTCCGGCCAATATGAAGAAAGCAATAGAAGTATAGCATAAAAATAAAATTAGTAAATTGAAAAAATAAAATAAAAGGCTATAAATTTATACTGAAAACCTTAAATAATGATATAAAATTTATTAGAATTAAAAGGACTACCTTACATACATGGAGATACTAATGTAAAATAAGGTGTTATTAAATTTATCAAATTTAGCGCCATCTTTTGAAAAATTGTATAATTAATTTAAAAAAAAACTTAATGCAAATATTATTTCATTTTTCTGAAAATCATTAGAAATATAATTGCAAAGGAATTTTCTCTCTCTCTATATTAATTATATATATTAAGGTAAATCGGGAGAAGATGCCCCATTTAAGGATTTTTAGATTAGTGCATAAAAAATTTAAACAACAAGACCATGAAAATAATACAATTTATTTTTCAATATTTAATCGGTTATGTATACAAGTTAGTTATCTTCTTAGTATAAAAATAAATAAGAAATTTAATGTTTAAGAAGTTCATTTAATTGGGGAATCCTCCCCATATATATTGGAAAGAGGTCACCAGTCTTGGAGTAAGATGAAATAACACCACAGTAAATAAATAAAAATAAGATAAAAATTACCAAATTAAATGTAAAGTAACAAAAACTATAGAAAAACAAAAGAAATTAAATGCTTCCATAATTTGTTTGCTAAAAACGAATTTTCTTGCAGAACGGTCGACAGCAGGTTGAAGTAATATTCGACTTCAAACCTGCACATCCTCGTCCTACGGATATCCCCTGTGTCATCCTCACAGCCCAATTATTAATTGCCTATTAAAAGTCCTATCATTAAGCGTTCGTTCGAATTGAAAAACTTTCTTATAACCCTCACCTCTTGCTTTAAAAAGGACAGGATTTAAATTTCTTAACTGAGATAGAGTAATTTCTTATGCTCCCGTAACCGCTTTCAAAAAATGGATTTCCACAAAATCCATTTTTATTGGATATCTACACAAGAAAAGAAACATATTTACCACTTTTCAATTCTTTAGATATGTCTAATTGTTTCAAAACGCGGGAATATTTAACTATAAGGCACCTTAACCCCTCACCATCCCTCTTAGAAAGTCAGTTTCACAAAATATCTTTTGTAGGAATTTTCTACTCCATGAAAAGAACATGTCAACCGTATTTTAAGTCTGAATGTTTAATAGTTCCTGAAATATCGTAACGAGTAAGTGAATGTGAGTCCCTTTTCTTCTTTATATATATATATATAGATAGATAGAGAGAGAGAGAGAACATCATTTTAAATAATAATAAGACACATTTTAAAAGAGAAAAATGTTAAAATGTTATTTAAATAACTTATTCTCATTTTTAAAAAATAATAAAAATAAATATATTTTAATACATTCGTTTATTTCATACTATACAGATAACCAAAACACGAGAGAACCACATAATTTAACATCCATTACTATGTTTCTAAAATTATACTTATATATATATATAAATATATATATATATATATATATATATATATATATATATATATATATATATATATATATATATATATATATATATATATATATATATATATTATTAGGTTGGAGAAAAAGAAATCCATAATTTTTTTGGTGGATGGCTGTAGTGTCGATATCTCGTGAAGTATCTAGCAAACAATTTAAAATGTATGCCCGTTATCAATTTGACATTGCACACTAAAAAAAAAGTTTGCTATTTTTTGTTTGGTCCTTTCAGTTGAGAGTTACAGGGTTTTAAAAAAAGAAGTGAACAAAGAGAAAATTCGGTACATTTTACAGTTTTTCTTTGATAAAGACGAAAATGCAAGCCAGGTGGCTGAAATCGTGAATGGTGTTTATGGTGCTGATACTGTAATGGCTAATTACGTGCAATTTTGGTTTCGTAGATTCCGTTCAGGCATTTTTGATATTACAGATGCACTTCGCACAGGCAGGCTCGTCATGGAAAATGTCGATATAATCACAGAAATAATCAAATTTGACCGGCATGTTAGTAATCGTAGCATCACCCAGGAGTTAAAAATCAAAAATAAAACAGTTTTAACTCATTCGTACAAAGTTGGGTCCAAAAAGAAGCTCGATGTTTGAGTGCTACACCAATCAACACCCAAAACATGATTAATCACATTTTCATCTCTGAAGCCATATCCAAACAGAATGAAATCGACCCATTTCTTGAACGGATGGTGACTGGGGATGAGAAGTGAGTCACATACGACAATATTGTGCGAAAATGATCGCGGTCAAAGTGCGGTGAAGCAGCTCAAACGGTGGCCAAACCAGGGCCAAAGGTCAGGAAGGTTCTACTGTGTATTTGAGGGGACAGGTAATGAATACTTTATTTTAAGTTGCTTCTGTATGGCCAAACACTAAACTTAGATATCTAATGTCAACGACTGGACCGTTTGAACAGAAATGGTCAGAATCAGCCAACAGAAGAAGTGTTGTGTTTTATCAGGACAACACCTGGCCACACTCGTTTGTAAAGACTCGCCAGAAACTCTGGGAGCTTGTTTGGGAAGTTTTAATGCATCCACCATAAGAAGTCCAGACATGGCACCAAGCGATTACCACCTTTTTCTCGCATTGCAAAACTTCCTGAGTGATAAGATATTGGGATCAAGAGAAGATTGTGAAAATCGATTATATTAAAGTTTCTCGCCAATAAGGACCAAGACTTCTATGAAAGATGCATTATGAAGATACCTTTAAAATGACAACAAATGATACTACAAAACGGTGTATATTGGAGACAAATAGGACAATCCGAAATATGTTAACGTCTTGAATTTTATGATAAAATAATGGATTTCATTTCCCCCAACCTAATATATATATATGTGTGTGTGTGTGTGTCAAAGAAAATTTGATCCATCGTGCATTGCGAACAGAATTGCTATTCTTTTAAGTAACGCATAATTTTATGCTATATGTTTCGATAAAAATATTATGTTCAATAATATTTTAACAAAGTTATGTAGCAATCTTTGAACGGAAAAATTTTAATTTAAAAAAAGAATGAGAGTATTTGCTGTCTCCATAAATCATTTCCTCTCTCTATATTTTATTCATTCGTATTTTTACAAAATTTTTAGAAACTCTATAAGGTATTAAGTTGATGTTCTTTCAATTTCAGGCTTCATACTTTAATTTTTTTTTTATATTCCTCAATGCATTTTAGTCTTCCAACACATAGTTTTCTCTTTATTCTGTGTAATGAGTTTAAGTAAATTTAATATTTATACGATATTTGATTTAAGTTCTTCATGCGCTGCCTTTTTGGCAAATATAAAGCATTAGAGGGAAATAATTACAAATATTTTAGTTAAACATCACAAAACTATAATATTTGAACAAAAGCTCGTACATATTAATAATATTAAATACTTTTTTCAAATAAAGGGTGCTAAGAGTTTAAAAAAATGGTTGGAACATATTTTGTACCATCACGCTTCAAGCAGCATGATAGTTCTGGAAACATCATTTTTATTTCCATAGGTACACTGGAACTTTACAGACACACACCATCCATTTTCGCGGCACTATTCCATTCTTATCTACCTAATGATAGTTTTAATCTTTAAATTTTTTTTCTGTACACTGTTTTATTTTTTATCTAGTTTTTTCTTAGTCAACATATATAATATGTATATTAAATGCATTTATTTTTTCCTGAGCACGAGCTATAGCTCATTCAGGACATTTGTATCATTTTGTATGTACTATTATTAATTAGATAGTATTATTATTTTAAAAAAAGCAACTTGAAACAAAATTATCTGGCTCAATAAATATGTCCATTATTGTAAAAAAATAAGCAGAATCCATTTTGTTTTTGTGAAAAAGATGGTCTCCAAAAGCGTGGTGGTACATTTTTTGGATTCCCATATTTTCATACTAGCAAAGCACATGGAATGAAATAATTATTGTAATACTGACTTATATATTATTTACATAATATATATGTACTTACCTGATTCGTATGAAATATCACAAGAATCACTCTCATTTACACTTAAAAATCCCCAACACATTAAGTTCCAAAACGTACCACTCATCCACTCAACAGACTCACAGTTTTGATCAAAGAATGAACTATTGCATAAATTCATTGCTTGCGATTTGCTTCTGACATCTGTTGGAAACTTGAGTTACTGCCAGGAGCTGACATTTGTGGTGGCTTGGAGAATGTACAATCAAGCAACAATTTCTGAGACTTCTAAAGCAGTGGTACATTTTATGTACCAGCTCACAATAAATGAATAAGAATTAGTGGTACAACGTATGCGTCACCAAACATAAACGAGTTGAACTGCAGAAATTTATGTTTCGTAGTATAATTATTCGTTCTTTTCTGTTAAGTATCCGGCTACGTTTGGAACCGTGATTTTCAAAAGCGCATAAATGGATATTTTTCATGATATTTAGTGTCACTTAGATTAGAATATATGCATAAAATTGATTTAAGGATATTTTGGCAAAAAAATTTATTTAAATACAATAGTTCGGCAAAAAATTAACTTATAGAATAATCTTTTTTCCAAATGTTCTCCTATTGTGAAAAATGTTTGTATTAGAATAATAGTTTGCCTGTATATAGCTCAGACCTCTGTTTAGAGGCTCAACAAGAATTTTTCAAATATATAACTTAGTAGTGGGCCTATTCATATTTTCCGACAACAGAGGGGAGCAATTTTAAGAAAAAAAACATGAATAATTATTTCAATTGGTGGTAACTCTGAAAAAATAATGTGAAATTTTCAAAATTCCTAGTTCAGATTCTCTGGAGAAGTCTTTATTTTATACAAGCAAAATATTATTATCATAGAAGCAATTTTTATAAAAGAAGAACATTTGACAAAAAAGATTATTCTTAGTTAATTTTTTGCCAAAATATCATATTTCAATTTTTTCTTGTCAAAATGTCCTTAAATCATTTTTATGAATGTGTTCTAATCTGATTGACACTAAATATCATGAAAACTATCCATTTATGTGCTTTTTTAAGATCTCGGTTCTGAACGTAGTTGAATACTTTAAGTGTTTATCAGAAAAAGATACAAATATAAAGATGTAAAAGCTGATTAAATTTTGTTATAAAACCATTGAACTTTTTGGGCTAATATATTTTATAATTACTTTAGACATGTTCCAAAATTATTTTCTGCCGATTGTAACTTGATTAATTGAAAATAAAATCTTTCAAAATTCTTTAAAAAAAATACCTTTTACGCATTAGTTTGTTTTTGTCCAGCAATATATATAACATTTATAAAATGCTTAGATTTGCATATTGCAGATTATTATTTGGAGCTGAGTTCACATACATCATAACAATGAACACATTGATTCCGAAAAATCCATAATTTTATGCAATATAGTAATTAACGTAAAATTTTCATAATAATGTATATACTAGCTTAGTAATGTATGCCGAATTTTTATGTAATTCAGTCGTAAATTATCAAATGTAACGCATTAATGTATAATAGTAATAAAGTCAAATAAAAAGTAACAGTAAAAGTGTAATTGAAAATAGTTTTCGTATCCAATGAGATTCTAAAGTAAAAAGAAAATATTGAGTAATTCATTGATGTAAATTTTTAATGTGGTATATTTATTTCAAAAACATTTTACAATACTATGTGTGGGGGATATCTTCCATAACAGTAATTTTATAATTTATATTAATTTGTATAAACTAAATTTCGCATGTAGGATTATTATTAAGGGTTCAGCTTTATTTATAATGATATTGTCATTTATAATCCAGAAACCTTGTTACTTTGTTATATTTGGTAGATAAAGAATTTTCTCCTCCCCCCACCTCTACTTTAACTATAGCATCATTACAAGAAAAACGATTTGTTGCTTTTAATTATTTCAGAAAAAATATATAGTTTTTTTAATCCTTTTTTGTATAATTAATGTAATTCAATCGATAATGACAGTTATTATATTCGCATTAAGTAATTTTTAACATAGTAATGAGAACCTATCTATATAACCATACTGGACAAAACATTTAATAGTTGCATTCCAAACAATAAACCTTTGGAACAAAGAATTATTTATGTAATTAATTGAGAAAGCTACTAACGATGTTTCTGATAAGGAAAACAATTCCTAAACTTAATAGCTATAATGAATCGTTAAGAGCATGTTTCACAGGCTTCTGTGAATATGTAGATTAGTATTTTATTTGCTGTTTATTAGTTCATTATTAATCTATTAACAATAGAGAATGGCTGCCAAGAGTTATGTTTTCGGAATTCATTTCGTAAAGAAAGATAAATTATCCTGCCGCAAATGAATTCCTTAATAATTTAAGTACTGGAAAGGGAAATTAATTTCATTTTACATTTACAACTATTTGGTTTAATAGTTTAATATCCATTTTTCACTCTTTCTCTCATATTTGAATTTTATTCTAAAATTCCCATGGACGATTTTGTTCCCAATTACGTAAATAGTTCGAATTCTATAATGCCCTTTAAAATTTATCAGATAGTAGGGCTGATGCAATTTAAATCTCTCAAAACCCCCCTTTATAGTGAAAATGACTTAAGGATATAAGGTGTCAAACAAAATGAGAGAAATCTTCGAATGAATGATAGATTTTAACGCATAAAAAACGCATAAAATATTAAAAATGAACTATATTAAACATTATTTTAATATGTACTATATGCATTATATATATATATATATATATATATATATATATATATATGTTTTTGCTTCGAAAATTATCTCTCTCGCGTATCTTTAGATAGTAGTTGAACCAAAAAAATGCATTAGGCTTATAACAAAGTATGTGATAAATCTGTTGTAATACCTCGAATATAAATGACTTAAAAACGTAAAAAATAATGTATACTAATATTTCAGATTTCCTCATTGAAAAGGGGGTGCGCGTTACATACCTAAAAGCTAAAAAATTAGCTTGAAAATATAGGTGCGCGTTATACACCGTAGCGCCTTATACCTCGAATTTTACGGTATTTTTTAAACAAAAATGATATAAAAGCAAATGTTTGCAAATGCATATCATCTTTAGTACAGTACGTAACACTGAAAATTCAGCATCAACAAGGAACAGCTAGAAAAGTATGAATATTTCAGGGTAGGTATATGATAGAGCAATGCAAATTACGTTGTTCAAGCTCAAGCAGTGTCTTGACGAGTAAATGCTATTAAGGCATTGAATACTGACGTGAAGGCTGTGTTGAAGTATTTAATACAACATGATACAGTTTTGATTTCACAAGCTCCTTATCTGATCTGATCCAGAAGTGAGTCTAAGCGAGTCTTCTGTTTTTCCTTTTTGTGTCTCTTTGAAGGCGAATATGTCACTCCTTGAAAGGAAAACACACGATATAGAACAAGTTTTGTTGGATGCAGTCATGATTACTGATCGGACATTAGTCTCATGGGATCCCTCGTGGGGGGGGACATGAAGTCGGAGGTTAACGCGGGAACTTTGCCGGTCTGACCAAAGGGAGGTCAAAAGTTGAATTGCCCTCGAATTTAAGTCTCGATATTGTTCTGTTTTAGGTATTTCTTCATGAGAAACTAAGTGTCCGTAAGTAAAACATAAGTTGCTTAAAAGGAAGCAGGTCCTTAAGTGGAGACCAAAGCAATTTCAAAATGCGCTCAAATACTTCAGAATGGACATCTACGGGCCGTTATTGCTGCTAGGGAGTTGAATGTGAATTTCTCTCTTGTCTCTCCATATAACATGTATAATAGAAAAGATGCATGGAGGCTCCCAATGGAGGCAGTTCCATCAAACAGACTATTTTATGAGAGGAAGATAGTTCGATTCTTCTCGACTGGAGTCTCTTCGTGTGATTGGACAAATCTTGACTGACAATCACCAAAAATAGTCCAAGAAATGTATCAGTCAGGAAAATTCCTGATCATCACTTGTTGCGGTTACAACAACATCAATTTGAGGAACCCATCTAGATCTATTGCCTGACAACTACTACAAAACCCTTTCCTGGCTTTCGGATCTTAAGATACCCGGATCTCTGCCCCACTAATCTTCAGGCATCTGGATCTCTGATACAAATGAACAGTATTTCCGTAGCTCAGTCCAAAAACGAAATCTAGATTTTTTTGCCTGGAGTTTTCAATTTCTACCCTTTCTAGAAGGCGTGTACATCTTACGGACAGTTTTGATGCTGTTCCACCAATCATTTGCCACTAACTTTATATAAGGAATCAATTTGCATACCGTATGTAATAAATAGCTACCCATATTTTAATTAATACAGTATTGTACAGGTATAGGACAAAATAATAGGAACATCCATTTAAAAAGGAGTCATCTTTGACGGTCCAATAACTGGCCATCTCGTTTTTTAACCATGCGTCACGTAGTGGCTATGAAATTGAGTCAAGTATTTGACAGTGTGAGAGTTGCATGCGAAAATTCAGCTCCTAGCAAAGCGTGATTATGTCCGACCTGTCTGAAGTAAACAAATACATGGACATTGTTCCTTGTCTCACTGGATAGACCGAGTCCGGTACTGTACACCTTGTATATGTTTAAAGGACCACTGTGTCATTATGGCAGCTTATAAAAACCAGGGAAACATGTCTTCTACGAAGCAAAACAGTTAAAGAAATTCAAAGTTGATGGAATGTGATAGATAGGTGTTGATGAGGATAGTCACCTAAAAATGCAAGGCTGCACTGACGTAGATAACGTCCGATATAAATACCCACATTTAGAACCCCGTATCTGTGAAAGATATTCAACGGGATTTGTATGCCGCTAATATTCATGGCAAAGTAGGTATTCCAAAATCATTAGTTCTGGTGAGGAACGCAGTGAAGGGATTGCAATGCTGCTGAGACTACCTTAGTTGAACGAAACTGCAAAGAGAATCAGTCATCTGGTCTGATGAATCTTTATTTACTTTACTCCAAACTACCAGACGTGTGTTCGTCCGGTGAACATAAGTAAAAGTAATTAATGTTGACTGCTTAGTTTCAATCGTAAGACATGAAGGGGGTTCTGCGACGGTGTGGGGTGAAATATCTTTCCAAGGATTAAAGCATTTTGTTGTCTTGAGGGGATGATCACCATTATCGAAGCACCCTCGAAGTTCATCTTCACCTATCAGCCTTTCCTTTAGAGAGAACATCCTGTGTTCCAAGATGACAATGTCCCTGTTCACACGTTCAAACATAGTTACATCAGCATGATGGTGAAGTGGAACATCTAACATGGTGCTCCCAGTAACCTTATAGGAACATCATTGAATGTTTGTGGGGTTTTTTATTCAACAAATTCCGTGCTTTGTTTCCTCCTCCATGCACACTACCTGACCTGGAGATGACCCTGCATGAGAAATGGGTGCGAATTTCAGTGAACTTTGTGCTAGAGGTGCCAAAGATGGTCCAATCCCTTACTAATAAAAATTTTCATTTCTTCACAGGTTTTTTTTAATTATTTTTTCCTATGTATGTACTCCAATCAGTGGCGCACACAAAGGGGGGTCCTGGGAGTCCGACCCCCCAAAGCCCTTGATTTTTTTCCGATTGATTATACTTCTAAGTACATAGTACGTAAAATTTAATTAAGTATTTGTTATTAATGATTAATTTTATTAATTAATGCTAATTATTTTTTCAATAATTAGTTTTTTACTGTGTTTTGTTCCCGAAAATAGACAAAATCAAAAGGAACATGATACTAGAATGATGAACTTTCGACCCCGGACCACCCTCTTGAAAAATCCCTGTGTTCGCTACTGACTCCAATGTATGTATGTTGATAAACTCCAATTATATAAAGTTGCCTGACTTTGCCAGTTCGGTATAGTATCAATTTACTGAGCTTGTGAATTATCACACCACAGTTAGTGACCCAGAGTAATCATGCATGTTTGAGGGCTGGTAGTGAGTCAACATACATTTATCGACGCATTACCAATAAGTGGTGGAGATTTCTCAAGTTTTTACAGCATGTGCAAGATTATTTTGCTAATTTTCTTTCTATGAGGCACAAAATTAACATTCAAGGTTAATTTCCGATTAAGGAACCCACTGCCTTTATGCAGAGTTTGAGATCCCATTTCTCTTTCCTGCTTCATCATATTGCGCTTAAATTTTAATCACTTGCATAATTTGCATATTTTGTCTTCCATGCATATTTGACGTATATATGCGATCACCTTCATGATTCTTAAATTCAAATGGTCGGCAGAGTAGGTCTAAAGCAAATCTTCTTAGATTGAAAATTTTCATTTATAGTAAATTTGTATTTCATAAATTTATTTTGTTATCTATTATATTTAAGAATATTAACTACATATATATTACCAATCCAATAAGTATCCTTCAGCCTGAAAAAATTATTATGATAAAGGATAGAAATAGATTTAATTTAGTAAAACTTTTCGACATTAAACATCGAAATTGAAGCTGAGATTTATGGGTAACCCTTCTAGTCATCGATGAGTCCAAATGTATTTTTACCAGTTATTCTGAAGTAGCTTTATTCATAGGAAACCAAAAACCACTACATCAATGCTTCTCAAACTTTCAATATTTGCGTCCCAATATTCAATCAAAACTTTCATCGCTGTTTCCCTCCGCACAATAACATTATATGGAATTCAATAATACTATACTTGCACAGTAAAGCTAAAATATACAACTTTAACCTCTATGTACCACAGGCGTGTATAAACGTCTCGATCAGCCCAAACGTTAATTGTCCCTAACGAATATATACGTCTTTCCGAAGTTCGATCTTTTCTGTACACTTCTTTCCATAAAATTATTCCAGAAGCTTTGGGATGCATTAACAGGATTTTGACTGTGTTTGTAAAAGATTTACTTACTTCAAAGGACTTCCTTATTTTTTCTCTTTTTCTCCCCCCTCAATACACCACATACGTTCGATTGCGTGATAAACAGCGGCATTGGGGCGTGAACAGCGTAACGTTCAATCGGCTGTGAATGGTTTAATTATAAGCCTTACAAATTATCATTTTAACTGCTCATTTTTGTTTATAATTTTGTATTGGACAAGCCCATGGGGTCACTGGATCACACTCCTATTTTTAAACTTTTCCCTAACTTACAAGGGGAGGACACGACAAAGGAAATGCATTTGGAATCAAGACTTGGTGTAATAGTAGTACTCCTTTAAGGTGTTCACCCCTCAATGTAACTTCTCTGAATGGCCACTAAATTCGGAGAAATTAGCCTTCGAAATTCATGATTAGCTTTCATACAATTAAATTTTAATTTCCTGCAACGAGTTCGTTGCCTTATCGGTAAATCGTCTGCTTACTATGCGCTAGGTCAGGGTTCCATTCCACGCGACTAACTTCTTTTTCTTCAAATCATTTAACTGTTATTTTAAATTAAATAAATTTATTTATGAAAGGTTTTTTAAATATGAAATGATATGTTTTGTAATTATTTTGCATTTTATAAAGAAAAAAAATAAATACATTTATAACTTAAATTATTTATTAGTAAAATTACTTAAAATTATTATTAATTAAAAATTTTCAGCTCAGGTGACATCCTCGTCACTTGACCATGGTTCAAAATTACGAAGTCATTCACCAAAAGCCCTCGCGTAGCTGAACAGTGTGCCGTTAATATTCACTCACCCATAAAAATGCTCACAAAGATTTCCGAAAGCTATTCGTTGATAATCCTTTCGGCCACGGGTGTCCGATTTGTAAAAGATTATGGTTGAGAGATGATTTGAGAACGCCTGTTGTTCAGAAGAGAAATATTTTACCGGAAATTAATTTAGAAGATATTAGAAGAATGTTACAATTACCTACAATGTTTAAGTAGGAAACGTGTACCAAATTTATCAAAATATAATAGTTTTGTATACCTAGAAATTCCAGCGTATCTTCCTACTTTAGATTTGGTATCAGAAAGACTAAATTCACCACGAATACTTTTCATGCAAATTAGGCAATTGAAACAAGTACACGGTCAGTTCAGAATATTAGAGCAATTAATCAATGTTTCAACGTCGCCAAAGAAGTTTCACTTATATCGCGTGGCGTTCCCAGCATCTTTTTTTTTAAAATGTGAATGAAATTTCTATAACTAAAATTAAAAGGTTATTTTTTTTTTTTAATTTTTAAAAGTTTTCTTTTAAATATGGAACACATTGATTTATTGAGCAATGTGTTGATTAAAATAAAATCGATTAAAATATTTATTTTACTTTTTAAAATCACACTTTAATTATCTTATTTAAATACCATATTCCACATACTTCAAACCGAAAGAAGAATACAGTAGAAAAAAAATTGCTGCTTTACTTATCCCATTTCAAATCTTATATTGGATATTCAGTCCATTTGAAAACATTATGGAAATTCCTGTTTAAGTGCTATCATCATTGCGTCCCATTGGCTTAAAACTACAAGTTATATTGCCATTAAAAGTTACGTCCCATCGTTTTGTTTCATATTTAATCATTTATTTAAACAGCATAATATATTTGAGTTCTAGACTATAAAATATATATGTAAACCTACATGCAAAAGTGATAAAAACTTTAAAAAAAGCAAAATGAACATTAATGTTTTTAATCATTCTTGGAATCTCCATCAATTCATTTCATTCTCATTATAGCAAAAATTGCATTTAACACATTAAATGGAGGATTGCATATTACAGACAATTGAAAAATGACTATAAAACATTCAAAAAAGGTTAAATTTAGTTAACAGATCCGGGGTAAGAAAAAAGTCCTTTTCAAGTAATTTGTCTGTCAAATTAGTTTCAAAGAGATTCGAACACTTCATTTAAATGTTGAATCTAGACTATCAATTTCTCTCTAACCCGAAATTGCTTGAAAAAAATGGGTATAGGAAAGTAGAAATAAATTGAACCTGTAAGCTAAGAGATAAATTTACAACTGCCTTTCCATTGCTTTTCCATTAACCCAGATAGAGGCCATTTTCGTTGTAATTTTGTGGGAAGCGGATTACTCCAAAGGAATCTCGTTGCTCATTTTTGCAGGAGAATTTCATTCAAAATGAAATTCTATTCCAATTGTTTAAGAAAATATATTTTTTTACGTCAATCGATGAATTACTTTAAAATTATTTTTCTGATTTACTCTGTCTTGTACCTTTATTTTTGGAACATTATTATAGAACGTCTTTTTTTCAGAGACTCAGGCACGAAATTGCGATTGAAATGCCTGTTTATCATAATGAATTTGATTTTCAAAAATATATTATACCACAGAGAGAAAAAGAAATCCTTTTCATGAATTAAACTAAATTTAATACAAATAATAAGCTATATTTTACAAATCTACTAATATATCATAGAATTTATAAGTAATTAAAAAATCGTGAGAAAGAGGGAGATAGATAAAGAAGTGAAACACAGAGGGAGAAAAATAATTTAGAGAGAGACAAAAAAATTAAGAGAGAGAGAGCAAGAATTGAGAGAGAGAAATAATTGAGAGAAGAGAGAAAGAATTGAGATAGAGAGTGAAAAAATTAAGAGACAGAGAAAGAATTGATAGCGAGAGAAAGACTTGAGGGAGAGAGAGAAAGAAAGAATTGAGAGAGACAGAGAGATAGAGAAAAAAACATTGAAAGAGGGAGATAGAGAAGAAGAAAGAATTGTGAGAGAGAAAAAAGATAGAATTGAGAAGGAAAGAAAGATTTAAGAGAGAGAGAGAGAGAGTGAGAGAGAGATAAATAATTGAGAGAGAGAGAGTGAGAGAGAGATAAATAATTGAGATAGAGAGAGATAGAGATAGAGAGGAATTAAGAGAGAGTGAGAGAGAGTTAAATAAATATGTTAGAGAGAGTGTGTGTGTGAGAGATAAATAAGTGAGATAGAGAGTGAAAGAGGGAACGAATTGAGAGAGAGTGAGAGAGAGAATTAATTGATAGAGAGTGAGAGAGAGAGAAAAAAGAATTGAGAGTGATAAATAATTGAGATAGAGAGTGAGAGTAAGAATTAAGTGTGAGAGAGCGAAAGAATTGAGGGAGTGAGAGAGAACTAATTGAGAGAAAGTGAGAGAGAGAATTGAGAGAGTGTGTGAGTGAGAGAGAACTAATTGAGAGAGAGTGAGAGAGAAAGAATTGAGAGAGTGAGAGAGAACGAATCGAGAGAGAAAGACAGAAAGAATTGAGAGAGAAAGAATTAAGAGAGAAATAATTGAGAGAGTGAGAGAAAGACAGAAAGAATTGAGAGGGAAAGAATTAAGAGAGAAATAATAATTGAGAGAGTGAGAGAGAACGAATTGATATATATATATACATATATATATATATATATATATATATGTAAGGATAATTAAATTAGATTAAAAATTAAATTCCCTATCTAGCACTTGACTCATCTTTCTCAGTTCCCATATTCAAGTATCAAACCAATCACCCATTTATTTCTTCCGAACATATGGCCTAGCCAATAAACATGTCTAATTCCAGATCGTTAGATTTAATAGTCAACATATGTCAGCATTAACTTGCAAGCAATCTCTTCAAAGCAGCGATACTATCCATATGTTTTTCAAGTGTTATCCACTTGAAACCACCACCATGGCGTGCTTTTTCCTCCCTGATCTCGGTGTCAGAACAGATGTCGACACGATGGAATAAAGATCTCCTTTTTTAAACTTTAATCTGTTTCTGTCTTTAAAATCATGACATATATATAAATATATATATATATATATATATATATATATATACATATATATATATATATACATATATATATATATATATATATATATTGACATATATATATACATATATATATATATATATATATATATATATATATATATATATATATATATATATATATATATATATATATATATATATATATATATATATATATATATATATATATATATATACAGAACCAAAAGTTATTATCTGTGCAACAATTTTAACGGCGCAGTGTTTATGTTGATAATTGTTTTTTCGGAATTTAAGCTTTCTTCTGAGTAGAATATTTTTGAGTCAAATGATTTTTTCACTTTAAAGTTTTGCTTAAGAATGTGTACATGTTTAAAATTATTAGCTTAAGTCGCTAATATTATATTTTCACAACGAATGCATAATCCCGATGGGTTAATTTGCGTAGTTTGAGCATGAAAAATATAATAGATTATTTGATATGCAAAATAGATTGTTTTATTTATTTAATGAGTAATTCAATCAGTAAAACTTTAGTAATTAGATATTTTTATGTTGAATAAATAGGCTAAGTATATAACCTCGACGTTTACCTTTCTAAGAAACTGTCGTTTGTGATACAATAGCTTAGAGATTCGTCTTTTCCTGTTGTAAATCAAGATGATTCAAATTAAAAATTCTTGATTAATCAATATAAAAATCTTATATATTTTACGACTTAAATTTAATAAAATAATTTTCAAGAATTATTATAGATTGTCATATAAATTGATTACAATTTTCAATTCCAACTTAAACACATGGAGATTGGCAAAATGAAAAAAGGACTAATTTGCTAGTTTTTACAAATAATCAACACATTTTTTGATTATAAGATCATTATTTTGAGTTATAATTTTCTCATATTATGTGTAATAGTATTTTAAGAGTAATCGGATGTCTAGCTACGCGTACAAAAATATGTGTATTGTTAAGATATAATGTATCCGAATTCATTTCTAATTTTTTTAATCAATATAAAATTATTAATATTTAAAATATTATTTAGGAATTAAACATGCATTTATTTTATGCGCATTAAACTTAATTTTAATGCATTAACCAGTTGTACATATTCTATTAAAAATACTGACTTTTCTTTCCAGGAATTAAAGTAATCTTTGTTGTACTAACGAATCATTAGATGAGCTTTAATACAAAACTATAAATTTAGATTTAGTTTCATAACGTCGGAAACGCTGCAGAGGAGCTTAGTGACTGTAGTCTGATTTTCGTTAAAACTTAATGAACTTAAAACAAAATTACGAATTTATATTATGTCATTGGAATGTATGTAACGGAACAAAACGAAACTATGAATCTATATTCAGTTTCATAATGTGGGAAATATTGCAGAGGAGCGTAATGATAGTAGTCACATTTTTGTTAAAACTTAATGAACTTAAAAACCAAACTATGAATTAAGATATGAGGTCGGAAATATTGCAGAGGAGCGTAATGATTATATTTTTTTACAACTTAATGAACTTAAGGGTGTACGTTCACGAAACAAGATCTGTATCTCAGTAATGTTAAAAATAAGTATTTTAAGGAACATATATAAACATTCTAATGAAAAAAAAATCTCCAATTTTTTTACTGAATATTCTTTGAACCATAACACATATTTCATTCAGCGTTTTTATGAATAGGATGTTTAGTTAATTTTAAACGAATTATTTCTCGCACAAATCTGAGTTTTTTTTAAAAACCAGTGAAATTTCATGATGTTTATATAATGCTTTAAACTCAGAATATTTTTTGAAAAATGCCATTGATTAAAGTATGTATTAGAGTGTAATTATTAACTATGCAAAGTTATAAGCTGTTAAATGCTGTTAGCAGTAGTTACGGAACAAATGTTCCTGGTATGGTAAAAATGTTAGTTTTGAGAAAAATGTATTTCAGTGGGCGTGGTAAATGGACTCTGACAGGTGGTAAAACATTTTCAAAAAATTATTAAAAATACTTCTACTGTACGTAGAATGATAATTTTTACAACATTGGAAGCATAAAAATTTCATATTTTTGAAATCTACGAAACTTTCTTCTTAAAAAATCCTACTATGAATTTAGATTATGTCTTATGACGTCGGGAATATTGCAGAGGAGCGTATTGACTATAGTTTGATTGTTATTAAAACCTGGAAAACTTAACTTAATAAACTTTAAAACAATCTATGAAATTATACATAAAAGTTTTTAACGGTGGACAGATAATGCATAGGAGAATATATTTTCTTGAATCTCTTACATTGTTATGTTATTTATATTACTTTTTAAATATCCCTTCAATAAAAACTATTGCGCATCTTAATAGCTTAAGCAATTAGAAATTAAAGTATAAATAATAGAAAAGATATTTCGCAGTGTATTTTACGAATTTATTTGTAATATTTTTTTACTGAAAGTTTAAAATAATCAATGATAAGCTGGAATACTTTGCAAAAATTACCTCATTTCAAAAACTATGATACGTATGATACAATTTTACATACTGGAAAATCTTCTTAAGAAATGAATCTTTGAAATCTTTTAAGGTATCCGTTAAGCTACCCTAAAAACATGATTTTTTTTTCAAAAATTGACAGTTTTTTTAATAATTTTATTTCATAGGCCATCTTATTAGCTTAGTAAAAATAATAAGCATTTTATTTTCCATTCACTAGAACAAAAACTACAAGTGTATTAGTAAAAGCTGCTGTCAAACTTTAAAATGCGTTTTACTCGAAAAATATTTTTTTTTCGAAAATCTTAAACGGGGACAGCGATTGCTCAAAATGTTTTTAAAATAATTTGCTGAAATTTTTTGTGTATGTTCTGTATAACAGTAGACGTGTTTTGACCTTCACATTTATGAATCATTGTTTTATTTCAAAATTTACAGTCCTTTATGTGGATATAATCACTGTTTTTTTTAAACTATTTCATATAATCAATTTCATATCATGCTCTAGTTTTTGTAAAAATTAAAATATCTCTTATCCTGTAGGTCATTGCAAAAATAAATAGCAAAGTAACACATCAAAATTAAAAAATTGAGAATTTGTTCATAAAATGTTTGTACAGAGCGGGACCAGTTTATGTAATTTTTTGTACATTTTTACCATTTTGTTCCCATTTTAATAATAATAAATTTTTCTTTCTGTTTTCAATTTTAGGATTTTTACCTTAAAATATACTAAATAAATTGAAAAAATTACAAAAAAATTCCCATATCTCCTTTTTTTCAAAAAAACGGTTGTCGCAAGTGGTTGGATAGCTTAAGACATTTTCTGTATTATAATACTCTCATAGTATATTAAAAGTTAAATGGACTACGTTTAATTCGGGTAACTTATTTTTTACAACTAATATGGGTCCTCATGTGAATATAAAGCCAACCTTTACTTTATTGAAATGTTTTAACTCCCAGACATTACGCCGTACATTTGCTCATTAATCGTAAACTTCTGAAACAATCTCAAGATTTCAAAAGAGCCTCAGTCTAAAACTCATTTCTCTTCATCTGGGCAATGACGTTCTGAAATATGGTCGTATGACGATAGAGGCTGCTTTAATTGCGAAGGAAAACTAATAATTAAAAGGGAAAACTGGCAAAGCGCGCTCATTTCAGTTGTCAAAAAGTCCATCACGGAACTCTTTGTTCCTTGAAATAATGTGGCTCTTTTAGAGAACAAAGCGACTTCTCGAGAATATTCCTAGGACCAGAAAGAACTTCTTTATCTGTACTTGCATTGTAGTAGTTGTAATGTCTTGGTCTTAGGCCCATTATGGAGGGGGCATATTGAAACAGCGTACGCAGAGAACAATGTTATCAAATTATAATTGAACTTAAAGAAGTACCTTTAAAACAGAATTTGGGGGTGAAAGAGAATTCAGTTACATTAAAAATGGTCATGTTTTAGAAACTCAAAGTACATTTGAATGTTTCGGATAGCGTCATTTTGCTTTGAAAGAAAAATTGGGTTTCAGATAAATGAATAAAATGACAAATTAATTGCTTTTGTGAATGATGATAAAATATAATGAACGAGCAATTAAGATTTGATCATTGTAAAAACTTTTACTATGAAGTAAAATATATACATTATTTATCATCTAGTAAAAATAATATTTGTTTATCTATTCGTTTCGATTTGGTTAAAGAATTATGTATATAAATTTATACTATATAAAAATAATTTTAAAGTAATGTAAGACATTAGGCAAGGAGATATATATATAGCGAGAAAGTGCAAGATAAAACCAAATAATAGCATTAAAGTTTTAGCAAACTCTTGCACACAATACAATTCATTTCTCAAAAATCGGTCAAAAATTCAAACAAATACATTTAGCTCAAGATATTATTTATATAATTTTAAGTAATCTCACTAAAATTAAAAGTCAAAAGAATATATATATATTATAGAAAAGAAGTTATAAAAAGTAAACTAGTTTATCTTTATTTAAAATGCACAATATTATTTTCTATTCCCCCAATATTTTAAAATTTGTTCTATCTATTGCAATTAATACATGTAACGAAATATGGAATGCATTTTAAGAATCAAAACACTACATTTTACTAAAAATAGTTGAATTGAAAATGTATGCCCTTTTCAAGGAATTTTCATTAAGGATGCGTAAAAAAGAATGTTAGCAAAAAACTTATGGCAACTTTTATTGCACATAGTTTGACGTGCATGTAAATCAAATTTAATGTGAGTGCGTCAATTATTGCAGTACCATTTTGAATTTCCTTCATAATGTTTTAAGTTTTACTGCAAATATTAAACGGTCAGATTTTGTAGTATTTTGAGTATTAAAAGTGTTTTTCGTGACAAATATTCATAGGTTAGAACTAAAAAGCCCCATTGAAAACTAAAGATTTACTGATAAATCATACCATGTCTCTATAAGGCTAAGCTTGCCGGGTTAAAAAAATTAAGACGTTAACTTTCTACTTTATTGATCTGTATTAGTAAGCAGATATTTAATTCATTTGGGTAAACACAGTGAGAAGTATTGTCAATAGTTTAAAAATACTGAAAGCAATTTATAATAAATTTAAATCACCATATTCGAAAAATGACAAACAGTAATTATTTTACCTTACTGAAAAGAAACTGTTTAAATATTCATGGTATTACATTTATGGAAATAATTCTCCTGTAACGTATTATTCAATGTAATCAGCAATATATTATGCATACGAAATGTAAAAACAACGCATACAATTTAATACTGAAAAAAAGGAAAATATTTTAAAAACTGTGAGAAATGCTGGTACTTATCAAATCATTTTGAGTGCTAGCAATATTTATGTGATTAAATAACGTAAACAATACATATTAAAATGTAAACTAAATCAAAAGTGATTATAAGAAGTTAAATTTAAAAATGTATATTGCTAAAAGGGATTAAAATCTTTAGATATTTAACTCAAAGTACAATTAGTCTCGAATTTTAATGAAACGACATATAGGAGGAATGAATACTTTCAACCTTCACCTTAACTTTCTCCCTCAAGGTATGTGATTACGCTCAGAACAGTAATTCTACAAAAGCGTATCAATGAAATCTTTTTTCTTTTACATTTATCGTCACTTTTATTAGAACAGCGTTTTCTCAAAGTGTGGGGCAGGCCTCCCTAATGGGACTTAATAGCTTTACAAGGAGAGCGTGAGAATACCGAAAAGTGGAAAATAAAAGATTTAAAAAATTACAAATTTACTGAAAGGAAGAAAAACAAAATACATTATGACATAATAAATATAAAATACATATTGTCACATATTTAGTATACTTAGAAATGCATCAGTACTTCACAAAGTATTAGGTTGGGGGAAAAGAAATCCATTGTTTTTCAGGTAGATGGCTGTAGTGTCAATATCTCATGAAGTATCGATCTAGCAATTTCAAATTTACGCTCGTTGTCAAGGTGACATTTCACAATTTTTTTTTTACTGTTTTTTGTTTGGTTCATTCCGTTGTGAGTTGCAGGGTGTTAAAAATGGAAGTCTCCAAAGAGAAAATTCGTCACATTTTACAGTTTTCTTTGATAAATTCAAAAATGCAAGCCAGGTGGCTAAAATTGTGAATGGTGTTTAAAGTGCCAATACTGTAACAGCTAATTGTGTGCAATTTTGTTTTCGTCGATTCCGTTCAGGAATTTTTGATGTTAAAGATGCAACTCGCAAGTCTGGACCGTCGTCGAAAAAAATGTCAATAAAATTTCAGAAATAATCGAAGTTGACCGACATGTTAGTAGTAGTAGCATCGCCCAGGATCTAAAGATAAAAAATAAAACAGTTTTAAACAATTTGCTCAAAGTTGGATTCAAAAAGAAGCTCGATGTTTGGGTGCCACATCAATTAACACCAAAAAAACATGATGGACCAAATTTCCATTTGCGAAGCCTTACCAAACGGAATTAAATCGACCCATTTTTTAAGTGGATGGTGACTCGGGATGAGAAGTGGGTCACATATGACAATATTGAGTCAAAGCGCGGTGAAGCAGCTCAAACGGTGGTCAAACCAGGACTAACGCCCAGGAAGGCCCTACTGTGTATTTGGTGGGACTAGGAAAGAATAATTTATTTTCACAGTTGCCTCCGTATGACGAAACACTAAATTCAGATCTCTACTGTCAACAACTGGACCATTTGGAGCTAGCGATTGACTAGAAACGGACATAATTGACCAAAAGAAGAAATGTTGGGCTTCATCAGAACCACACCAGGCCACACCCGTCCGTAGTGACTCGCCAGAAACTCTGGGAGCTTGGTTGGGAAGTTTTAATGCATCCACCATATAGTCCGGACATGGCACCAAACAGTTACCACCTTCTTCTGGCATTGAAAACTTCCTGAGTGTTAAGAAATTGGGATCAAGAGAAGATTGTGGATATCGATTACTAGAGTTTCTCGCCAATAAAGACCAAGACTTCTATGAGAGAGACAATATGAAACTACCTTTAAAATGGCAACACATTTTACAACAAAACGGTACATATTTGACCCAAATCGGACAATTCGAAACATATTAAATAAAGTCTTGAATTTCATGCAAAAATAATGGATTTCATTTTCCCCAACTTAATATTTGGTAATTAATTTATCAATACAAAGTTAAGAACAAAATTAATTATTACCAGTGACTCCCTTGTGGGCTTGTCATGTACAAAACTATATAATTTTTTTTTTTTTATTTTTATCTTATTAATGGGAATGGTTTGCAATTAAAATCGTATTTAAGCTTTACGTCAAATACGTTAATATTAAATTCAATACTTTGTTATTATATGGAGGCGGGCACGATGAAGTCAATGATTGAAAATAAGGTCGTAAGTATTGAAAGTTTGAGAATCACTGTATTAGAATAGGAGTATAAAATTATTATAAGAATATTAATACATTAGAAAACTCCAAATCCTATTTTGGGAGAACAACGTTGGAAAAATTAATATAATTTCAAAATATTCTCCTTTTAAGAAGAACAAGAACAGCAATCTGTAACAATGTCTTGTCTATAAATTGCTAAGACTTCTGTACATAGCTTTAACTTGGGACATTTTCTTCGCTTTCTTGCAAAACAATTGTATTTAAAAATCTTTTTAACGTTATAAGAAAACAATTTTATATATATTGCAACTCAAGTGACACTTAATACCAAAAAGTTATTCACTTATAGAGTTATTCAAAATTACGGTTTCGAATGTAGCAATATACCTTAAAATATAGATAGTTAATCAGTTCTAGTTCATTTGTACTTTTTTTACCACATCAAAAATCATTAGAATTTGTTAATGAGTAAACATAGGAACAGCTTCAAAGGATTATAAGTAATGTTATGATTAAGGTAAAAAAAACTGAATATGTATGGGAAAAAGTCGTATCTTTTCGAGTAAAAGTATGGAAAAACAGAAAAAAACCCCTTTTCACTGATGAGATGCAAATTATGTTATAATTCGAAAAAATCCCTACCCTAGAAATGTTTTTGAAGTCATGTAATGGTGCACAGTCAGGGGATTATTAGATTTCCAATTAAAAGCTTATCAAACCACTTTTTTGATTTGCCTTTTTTCCTAACAAGTTCACTGAAGCAAATTTTTATATGGTTGAAATTAGGTGGACAGAAGTTCCAAAAGTTTCCACGAATTTCTGAAAAAAAATTTTAATGGGAAAAAAAAGTTTTTTTTTACCTAATTAAATAATTAAGCACAAATTTAATTTTGTGGTTACATTAAATGAGCGTTAAAAAACTGCGTTCATTTAGAAAGCTATTTTATTTTTTGAAGTTTTAAAGAGCTTTATAGCGAAGAAATAAGAGTTTGTTAGCCTCAGTGATTTTCAAGATAAAGTTAAATAAAAGGCCTAAGTAATTTTAAAACATTTCAGCTGCCATACCTGTAAACTTATTGCGACAAATATGCTATTTCAGTCAATGTTTTGAAATACAGATTCTAAACATACAAGGAGCTAATCTATTTCTACACCCACTTCATCTTTTCATGAAGACATTGACTTGTCCTGTTTAGAAATTAAATTTTAAGTATTTCGTTGATTTTCTTCAGTACTCCTTTAGTTTTGTAAGGTTTTCTGACATCTTTAGACACAAGGTCACATTTGCAAATACCCTTTTTTAATTCCTATTATATTAGGTCCTTCTCTACCTACCTATATATATATATATATATATATATATATATATATATATATATATATATATATATATATATCTTGTTCAAATGCTCAGTCAGTAGTTAGGAAAATACTTTTTATTCATCCACTCAAGTGCAAATACATTTTTTAAACTTGTAGTGGATGACCCTTGATGTCAATGCAGTTTTTTTAAATATGAATAATATTTAAAAATGCATGGTTATTAATATTTAATATTTAAATATGAATTAAATTTAATTAACTTATTTTAGTTTTATATGGGAGAAAAATTATAAATTTATTTTGAATGAAGGCAATAGATGGTGACAATATACATTGATTATTTAACTACCAGGTATAAAAAGCTCGATTCGTTTCCAAGTAGAAATTGACTTTTAAAAAAAATTATATTACTTGTTTGACTGTACCTTTTCGAAGTTTTACCACCCTCTGTAGCCTAGTGGTTATGTTTACGAACTCAGGGTTGGAGTGCCGGGGTTTAAAGTTCTGGTGCCACTGAAGAGCCTCAATTTAGACGGAACCGATACACGCTAATATCCTGCCGTTGGTGTGGTACGGAAAAGAGGAGGGGGGGTGCCATCTCAGGTTCAAACTTATGAGACCCGTCACCATTAACCCTCGTGTTGCTTTACAGTGAGACGTTAATATAATTCTCACTCACTCTCTTGGAGTTTTGTTTTGTGTTTGTATATATCCTTGCGTCTTATTCTTATTCTCAGTAGGTGGTAAAAATGTAAGAATTTCTACTTAAGATGGATCGAAGACATAAATGTGAATCTTTGCGAAAGATCAAGTTCATCTATGTGTACAGCAGCACGTACGAAACGAAGCATCTGAAAGGATGTGATATATATCATCGATTAATCCCCGCTTTCGACACAATCTGTCCACAATCGTGGAGTGAGTGAATATTAACGTCACACTATTCAGCTACACAAAGACTTTTGGCGACGGACTTCGTAATTTTGAACCATAACCCAGTGCCGAGGACGTCACTTGAGCTGGTACCTCCATCTCCTAACTTTCACACCAACCCAACGGGAGGAACCACTAACGTGGAAGACTGCTTTATTGGCTGATAGTTTATTGACGTCATTATTTTAAGTTACAAGAGGGCGTATGTCGCTGAGCTTCGTAATTATGAACTTTGGTCAAGTGACGAGGACGACACTGATCATGCATTTCAAACTCCAAGCTTCCACACCTTACCAACGTTGGAACTTTGATCCTCTACTCATTTAATTTTCATCATAATTTTAGAGGCACCAGGACCCAAACTCAAAGTATTGGGTATTATCAACCACTAACGTTAGTATCGAGTCCACGCCTTCTCCAGGGTTATAAGTCAATAGGCATGATAGCAGATTACCTCTTGTGTGTCTCAGACACACATTAAGGTATCCAACTGCGTTCGGAACTGTTATTTTTAAAAAGCGCATAAATGGGTATTTTTATGATATTTAGTGTCACTTAGGTTAGAATATATATATAAAATTGTTTGAAGAATGTTATCAGAGTAAAAAAGTACTTAAATACATTATTTTGGCGAAAAAGGAACACTAAATTATCTATTTTCAAACGTTTTTCGTTTAAATAAAAGAAACAGAGTCTGAACGAAAAATTTTGAGTTATATAGCTTAGAAATGGATTTATTCATATTTTAATACAACACAGAGGAGGAATTTTAAGCAAAAAACACCGATAATCATTTCAATTGTTAGTAACTCTAAAAAAACAATGTGAATTTTTCAAAGATTCTAGAACTCTTAGCTTTATAAAGAGTGTTTTTTTTCAGGTATAGAAGTTTAAGTTGGCATTACTTTCCAAGATGGCGACCAATTTGACAGCTGTCAAGTGAATTATTCTCAGTTTGGTTTGCCAATTCATCCAAACGATCATCAAGCAAGGCGTAGATTCGTCGAATGGGCCCAAAACGAGATTGCCGTTGTTCCCGATTTTCATAAGCGAATTTTGTTTACCGATGAAGCGCACTTCTGGTTGAATGGCTACGTCAACAAACAAAACTGCTGCATTTGGAGTGAAGCTAATCCCCGAGTGTATGTCGAAACACCGTTACATCCAGAAAAACTGACTGTTTGGTGCGCTTTATGGGCTAATGGAATCCTTCTTCAAAAACGATGAAGGCCACAACGTTACAGTCAATGGTGATCGGTATAGATCCATGATTACGAACTTTTTCATTCCTGAATTGAACAATCATGATGTCCAGGTGCTATGGTTCCAACAAGACGGCGCAACATGTCACACAGCTCGTGCCACAATCGATTTATTGAAAGACACGTTTGGTGACCACCTAATTTCACGTTTTGGACCTGTGAATTGGCCTCCAAGATCTTGTAATTTAACACCGCTAGACTATTTTCTGTGGGGCTATGTAAATTCATTGGTCTATGCGGATAAGCCATAAACGCTTGACCATTTGGAAGACAACATTTGCCGTGTTATTGCCGATATACGCCCACAAATGTTGGAAAAAGTCATCGAAAATTGGACGTCCAGATTGGACTACATCCGAGCCAGCCGTGGCAGTCCTATGCCAGAAATCATATTTAAAATGTAATGCTACAAGAGTATCTTTCGAATAAAAAAAATTCATGTCAATCGAATAATACATCGTTGTTTTATTGCAATTTAAAGTTCTATACCTCTGAAAAAACACGTTTTATAAGTAAAATACTTTTGTTATAGAAGTTTTTTCATAAAAAGAGAATGATTTGAAAAAAGTTAATTATAAGTTCATTTGCAGACAAAACATTGCATTTGAAAATTTTTTATTCTAAAACAATTTTATACATTTATTCTAATCCTAGTGACACTAAATATCATAAAAAAAATTATCGATTTATACGCTTTTTTTTAATCAGGGTTCCGAACGTAGTCGGATACTTTAACGGCATGATAACATGTTAACGAAGTGTTACTGTGCTTTTTTAAATTCAGCAGCAACAAATAGATATTTTCAAAGAGGAAAATACATAACCACATGATGTAAAATGACAGTAGATACTGGTATTGATTGTGGATTGCATTCAATAATTCAATCAAGTTGGTAATTTCCAGGATTTATTAAGACATGCTATAAACTTCAATAAATCAATAATCTTAATCAAATTGAATTACCAAGTAAGTTATTAGACTGAAAATATGCTATACAAAAATCGCAATATTTGAGAGAAAATACTAGAACGTCATTTCTAGTATTAGCGATGTCAAGATCAATATGTTAAGTTATCTGTGAAAAATTACAGCCCCCGGTAACATTGAAGAGCTCAGATTAGGTCAGTTGAAGTAAGTTGAACTTCACAGGAGACCAGATCAATGACTCGATCCTCCGCTCCCTATCTAGAAACTACGATATTGCTGGTGTTGTTAGCTTGGCTTGTTGCAGGAAGAGTGCATTCATTAAGGCAAGGATCAATGGGGTAGCTCAGTGCTTCTCAAACTTTCAATACTCACGACCCAATATTCAGTCATCATTTTCATCGCGCCCCCTCAATTCAATAACATGGTATTGAATTCAATAAAACAATACTTTGACATTAAAGCTACGGTCCGACTTTAACCACTTATGTGCCACCGACGTATATAAACGTCTCGCTCAGCCAAAGCATTAATCTTCTGGACGATCTTTTTTGTGCACTACTATCTATAAAATTATTCCTAAGGATTTGGAATACAATGAAAGGACCTCGACAGTCTTTGAAAAATATTTACTTGTTTCAGAGGATTTTGTTTATTTATTCCTTTTCTCCTCTCCCCTCCCACGAAAAAAATATCAAAATACGTGCGTCTATGTGGAAACCCGTGGCATTGGGGACATAACCACGTAACTTTTAATCGACAGTTAAGGAATTCATTATAAACCGTGCAAATCATCAAGATAAGTGTTAATACAAGCCCATGGGGTCACTGGCAATTATCAAACTTGTTCTTAACTTAGTATTGTTCAATTAATAATAAAATACATTGTACAGTATAGATAACTTTTATAAGTGTATTATATCAGTGTAAATGTGTATTTCCTATTTTATTATATCAGAAAGTATTTTGCTTGCTTACTTTCAGTAAATTAATAATGTTTTGAATAATCTTTAGTTTTCAACTTTTCAATATGCTCGCGCCCCCCTTGTAGAGTTATCACGCCCCTCAAGGGGGGCGCACCCACCCGTTTGAGAAACGCTGGGGTAGCTGGTTGCGGCTATTGTAATTGAGCATTGCTATTGGTTGTAGAGTAAGCTTGCGGAAAATGCCCTTCTCAAAAAAACAAAAAACTTAACTACAGAGAAGAGAAAACTATTGAGATAAAAATACTAAAAAACGGAGAAATTAAAATTAGAAAGAGAAAAATTAAAGAATTATTTATCTAGGAGCAATTCTACAAGTAGAAAAGCTTTTTGCCTGTCACCTTTGGGTGATTTAATAGCTGGGAGTAGTTGCAGTAACTTTGGCATTTTTTTTTAACCAGATCGAAATTAATTTTAAAAAGTTCGATTAAAGTAGAAATTTATGAAATATTTGTTTCAGGGGTAGATGAATCATGGGATTGACTTTGCACTGTTTTACTATTATTTTCATTTGAGTTTGAGGATTGTATATTATCTTTATTTCCACTAACACACAATATCAGCGAAAGAAAAGCTCAGTTTCACATCAACATAGCCTTTTTAAAGAATACGCCTTCAAAACTCCGCGTACTACCACAATGTTGTTGCCGACTGATTTTATTCTTTACAATAATAGAGCTTGGTTGGGATCTAAGTTTATTTTATTTTACAACAGTGAATATGAGGATATCGACAATTTAACTGGTACCCTATTCGCACATCACCGCACATAGCATACATTCGCAGATAATCCTTGAAGCAAGACCAGCTGCGTTCTTAGCCTGCACTGCCTCTTGATTTCTAAGTCATAGAACATATCCGAAACATGCCTTGTCACTTTTTGCTTGATTTTCCTACGTCTTATTCGAACAAGACTGTATGCGGAAAGTTTGAGAGCATTTGGGCATATTGCATGTCTCTGTACACAAACTAATTGATTTTGTTACATTTTAGGGCTGTTGTTTTCCTCAAATAATTTATTTACACATACATTATATCCGTGAAACAATTTTTATCATGTCTTCTACACACTCTTCCCCGGTGTTGCATTATCTACGTCGGTCTGTGTATCTTCAGAGTGAAGAAAGTCTTTGATGGTGTTCGGATTTTGAACATTGAAGAGAAATATAATATCTTATAATTTAAATTTTGTAAATGAAACAAATAAAAACTTCAAATGTTGTATTAATTTATTAAATAAACAAAGTTATAACAAAAAAATAAAAGAATATAACAAACATTTATGAGTGCCTGTTGGTTTTAATTGATGTAAGTGAAATACATGTGTTTTTAAGAAATTTCTTAGAGAACATGCAAATAATTAGTTTTGAAAAAATAAATGACCAAGGAGCTTAATATTTTTTGTTTGCAATATTAATTAATAGTTACTATTATAATTTTACTGCGAATCGTTACTCGTGATCACATTTTTAGTTTGTTCCACGCATCAATTTTAAGGGCTATATATACTGGCAATATTAAATTGGCTGTTTCCCTGTATCTTTTCTCAAAACCTGTTATATGTACCTGCTTGAAATTTTTCATACAATTAAAGTAAATTTTTCTCATTATACTGAAACGAGCTCTTAGCTAATTTGGAATTTTTTAATAATTTATGAAATATTGCGAAATTTGACCCATTTTTCACATAAAAAAATTGTAAAAAATAAATTTTTGAGTTTTTTACAAAAAGCTCATTTCAGTATATATTAGACATCATTATAAATATATCATAAAAAAGTTACATATCTTTGAATAGTAAATTATCAGAAAAGGTACATCTCGAGCATCAAAATTTACATTTAGAGATTAATTGATTTTAATGTATACAGTGAGCCTTATAATCGGTTAGTAAACAAAAAAAAAAAATAAAAGGCTCAATTTACAATAAAAGATAAATGTTTTGGTTATATCAGACATTCGAATTTTAAGCCAAAACGAAGTATACTGTTTACATTTTTCGCCCATGAAAGGGGCGTGGTTCTGTTTCAAAGATTATTTAAAAATAGGTTTTAAGGGCTTCTAATTACCCTAAAGAATAGAGTAAGATATTTTTTTAGAAAGGTTAAAAACTATACAATTTGAAAATATAAGAATTTCAAACTGTCAAAAAATGAGATTTTAGCTTTACTACACCATTTAATTAAATTATCAGTTTCTATGTTGACGTTTCTCAAATTGTGGGCGTACCCCCAGTACAAAGCGTGTTAATTATACAAAAGGTTGCAAGCATATGGGAAAGTCAAAAAACAAATGTCATTTAGAAAATTTATTAGTTTACGGATAGTAAACAAACAAAATACATTTTGAAATAATAAGAAATAAATACAGATTTACACTGATATAATGCACTTATAAATGTATCCGTACTGCATAATGTATTTTATAATGAATTTAAAATACTGAGTTAAAAACAAGTTTAAAAAGCCCAGTGACCCCATGGTCTTGTCATGCAAATATTATATCAAAAGATTAATATTAATCTTAATAATTTTGTATGGTTTATAATTAATCCTTTAACTGCCGGTTAAAAGTTGTGCAAATCGATCCCCAGTGCCACCGTACTCCGTGTCGACACGCGCGTATGACGTATGGTGGGGGGAAGGAAAGGAATAAATGAGCAAATATTCACAAACACACTGTCAAGGTCCTTTTATTGCATTCCAAGGCCTTCGGAATAATTTTACGGATAATAGTGTACAAAGGAGATCATACTTCGAAAAGACGTATATATACGTCCAGCACAATTATCGTTTTGTTGAGCGAGACGTTTATATACGTCAGTTACACTTAAGAGGTTGAAGTCGTGTTGTAGCTTTAGCGTCAATGTATAATGTTATTGAATTAAATGCATAAGAGGTTGAAGTCGTGTTGTAGCTTTAGCGTCAATGTATAATGTTATTGAATTAAATGCATAAGAGGTTGAAGTCGTGTTGTAGCTTTAGCGTCAATGTATAATGTTATTGAATTAAATGCATTGTTATTGCTTCGAAGGGTGGAAGCGCGATTATAATTATGATTGATTATTAGGTCACGAATAGTGAAAGTTTGAGAAGGACAGCTCTACGTAGACGCAAAACACTTCACAACTATAAAAAAGCGCTTAATAAATAGTTTTCTTTTAACACAAAATCAAATTTTCTCACAAAAGCAAACATCTTCGAGTAACATATTTTTCTCTTATTCAAGCTACATATTTTAATACCAAATGAAGGGAGAAATCATACGTTTTCTGATGTTTATGGAAAGTAAGAAAAGAAAAAAATAAGAAAAACAACGAGTTACGTTCTATTTGCATATCCTCACGTTATTTTTCAGGATTTTGTAAAAATGTGGTTGAAGAGCGAAATTTTTACTGAGAGAAACGTTTTACGTCGAAAACTAAAATACATTTGCACTTTTCATTTTTAAAAATGTCCAGAACATAAAATTCTAAAATTCTCTTTATTTTTTTAGGAATAAATAATCTTTTCTTTGAAACAATCGTGAAGTGGATGTGTTTTCTAAATGTTTTGCGTTCCTAGATCTGGTACGATTCTGTTTGTCAACTAGACTATTGGATTTTGATATCCGTTACTGGTAACAACATCTGCTAGTGTCAGTTCTCACGATTCTCAAAAGTTTCTTTCTTGTACGCATATCCTTTGGCGTAAATGAACCATTGAGATAAATTAAAGGTTCCTAAAGTATAAAAATGCATTTATGAGAGAAAAATGGTATTCATCTTGTTTTTTTTTTCAATTATTTCCGTCTTGTTGATTTAATGATTTGTTCTATTTTATAATTTTTTGTGAAATAAGTAGTAAATAAAATTTCTGGATTTAAAATTATTTTATGCCGGTATCATAGTTATAATTTTAATTTTTTTTGAAAACATGTTTCTGAAAAATTAAATTTTTCTGTACTTTTTAAAACGTTTTCTTGCTTTAAAATATCGCGATGTTAATAATTTTTGTAACACATGTCATTTTTCTTCTTTTTTAAAATTTTTTGTCATATTATTGCTTTACTCAATACATATCATTTGATTTTATTAATATTATATGAATTCCTTCATGCGAGTATATTTTTGATGAATATTTCAATTACTTCCGGCTGACGAGTAATATATTTTAACACAAAAAATTAAAATTACCATAAAATCCGGCGTATAACGCGCATATTTAACACCAAAAATAAGATCGAAATCTATGGGTGTGTGTTATACGCCGGGTATAAAAGTGATAGCTTGAAATAAAAAAGAGATGAACATAAAGAAAATCAGACTTCTACATATATCGAAATACTGTTTATTTTAAGGATGATATGATTTACTTAATGAAATTAAAGAGTTATAGTTCTAGAAGAGTACACTTCTTTTCAAAACCCAGGGATAATACCTCCAATAAGTGACTTAAAAATAAGATAACTGCATACGTACATTTCTGGTTTCTTTGTGAAAAAGGTAGTGCGGCTAATATGCATCAAAATTAAAAGAATTCAGCTTGAAAATATAGGTGGTAGATGTTTTACGCCGGATTCTAAGGTAATTCAATAAATTTTCTCAATGACTTTTTTTATTTCCCCAAGCCATTTGTATTTGATTTTTATTTATAATGCCCTTTGAAGCAACACGGAGGCTGTTGACATTAGACCTCCTATTTCTGAACCATGATCAGGTGACGAGGACAAAACCTGAGTTTTCCTCACTCTCTCCAGACTTCCGCACTATGCCAACCAGGCCGTGAAAAAATAAAGCTTAAATATTTAAAATATAATATTAACGAAGCGATAAGGTATAAATAATTCAAACATTTGATTTAAACTTGGAATACTAATATAGATAATCAAGGAAAGAAAGCTAAAAAATCGAAAGAGTTTAGAATTAAATTTCGTAGCGAATTAAACTTACCTTTTTTCTTTTGATAATATATATTCGAATTGTGTGATGAATTATTTTTTAAGCTGAAATTTATTTTGTTAAATATATTGATACAATGTTTAGCAATAATGATTTCACAGAAAGCAATTTTTTCAATGTCCGTTTTATTTTCTTCGATGGTTTTTATTATCTTTAGGAGATTTTATATTTTTAACAAGTTTTTAAGATAAATATATGTTTGCTACACTACAGCGCATAAGTCTTTAATTAATATAAATAAACTCAATTACATTTTTACCAAATTTCTATATAATATTTAAATTGTTTGAATTTCTGTAAAAGTTTTGCTAAGGATCTTTTATAAAATCCCCCCCTTCTTCAATTATGTATTTAAAATAATTTATTTTAATTAACAAGTGCTAAAACGCATCTTTAAAAGACATCCATTAATATGTGTGATTAATTTCTTGAACTATGAATGGATATTTTTCTATTTTTTGAAAATATATATATATGTATAACTTAATAATGACACTTCTTGCATCACATTATGAGTCACATTAATTTTTTTAAAAGTAATTAACTCTTGGTGATATAATCAAGCCTCATAATTACAAAAAGTTTGATGAATATTGGTAAATCACTCATACACAAATGTATACATTAGAAATCGCTTAACACGAAACTGAGGGACAGAAATATTTTTTCGTGTTAAAGAATATCGCAAAAAAAAAGAAATATATATTCCACAATAATAAATTTGATAGAGTGCATTTTATATTCATACATATGTATATATGGATGCATGTAATAAACACCAATGAGACAAAAATAAAGATGAAATTGAATACAAAATTTTGAAGTTTTTTCCAAATTGAGTTTTCGGAAAATAGTTTAATATTTTTCTTTGCATTGCCATCTTTAACATCAAATTTTCACAAAAAGTTCAATGCTGTCCATTTTGTTATTCCTTCCACTACTGGAATGTGCGTCTAAATATCTATGCATACTTTTCCTGATGTTCCTTATTTCGGAAGACGTGGAAACAAGAGCTGCGTTATTCATTTCATTTTCGTCATCGTAATCTGCATCAATGATATTTTTTGTGCTTCGAATATCCTCCAAAAGGAATGTGTACGCCATAATTGGGGATATTTAAACACATTATCATCCTCTACAGCAGCGTAATCTTCTTGATGATGCTGTATGGCTGTCCAATAATTCAGATAACTTCCTCAGACATTTCCTTAAGTGTCAGCTCAATTTTAAAACCTACTTCTCCTACTTTTTGTTTAAGTGGTTTTCTTTTCATGTCAAGAGGAAAAAAATGCATAAAAATACATAGTGGTTTGTCGGGAGCGTTGCATTATTTCGCGTTAACCAATATTATAACTTAAGGTATCCGACTACGTTCGGAACCGTGATATTGCAAAAGTACATAAATGAATAATTTTAATGATATTTAGTGTCACTTAGATTAGAATACGAGCATAAAATTGTTTTAATGACATTTTGAAAAAAATATTATTTAAGTACAATATTTGGGCAAAAAATTAACTTAAAATAACCTTTTTTCAAAATGTTCTTCTTTAATAAAAAATGCTTCTAAAATAATATTTTGCTTACATAAAGTAAAGACCTCTCCAGAAAAACTGAACTAGGATTTTTGAAAAATTCCCATTATTTTCAGAGTTACCACCACTTGAAATAATTATTGGTGCTTTTTTCTTAAAATTGCCCCCTGTGTTGTCGTAAAATATGGATAAACTCACTTCTAAGTTATGTATTTCAAAAATTCTAGTTGAGTCTCTGTAGAGAGATCTGAGCTATATACAGGCAAAACATTATTATAATAGAAGCTTTTTTCATAAAAGGAGAATGTTTTGAAAATTGGTCATTCTATGCTCATTTTTTGTCAAAATATTGTACTTAAATAATTTTTTGTCATATTAATATTCTTAAAACAATTTTATATACGTTTTGTAATCTAAGTGACACTAAATATCATAAATATTATCCATTTATACGTTTTTAAAAATCACGATTCCGAACAAAGTCAGATACCTTAAGCGTTTTCGCGTTTAGGTGCGACGGTACATGAAATTTCAAAAAATTATTCTCATGTTCACTTTTTATATAACTTATATTTATTTTGAGCCATATTCAAATGACGAAGACAATGCTTGTGATACGTTCTCCAAATTCTAAAGAACTTGAAGGAGGGAGTTAGTATGTGTTAACGTAACATTTTAATTAGACTTGAGGGCTATTGACAATTTGCACTACGCCAAGTGATCAAGATGACATTTAAGGTATCCGAAACCGTTCAGAATTGTGATTTTTCAAAAGAGTTTAAATGGATAATATTTGTGATATTTAGTCTCACTTAGATTAGAAAATGTGTATAAAATTCTTTTAAGAATAGTATTACAATAAAAAATTATTCAAGTACAATATTTTGACAAAAAATTAACATTGAATGACCAATTTTCAAAACATTCTCCTTCTATGGAAAATGTTTCTTTAATAATAATATGTTATCTACATATAGATCAAACCTCTCTACAGAGGTTTAACTAGAATTTTTAAAATATATAAATTAGAAGTGACTTTATCCATATTTTACGACAACAGTGGTGAGTAATTTTAAGGCATCACAAGTGTGTTAATCTTGGATTTTTTAAAATTTTCGAAAAAAATATATGTTGTTTCTCATTTTCTTTTGAACATTTTGATACCAACTACGTGATAGTACTACAAAAACTTCGAAAGTTATTCGAAAAATTCCAAACAGCAATTTAGTAATAACAATGTTTAAATGGCCACATGCCACACCAACTTATTCTTAATTTCCGCATACGTTTTATTTTTCTGTTTTTAAAAAGCCTCATGAAATATTTTAAACACTTGCTTAATTGAGAAGGAAGCTTGCTACTCAACACACACTTTTTTAATGTGTTTTGATTCTGTTTTGGTAATGCTAGCACGTTGTTTGAAATAACTTATCGAAATTCAAAACAGCGTTGTTTAAAATCGTTTATCAAAATTGAAAACAAAATTCTCTCGATTGAAATTTAAAGTACTCATCGTAGACCTTCAGGTAAACGTCTTAAGAAAAGAAGAGAGAGAAGAGAGAGATTTAGAGGGAACCAATTCATGAAGGTATGTTCTCATACATATGTTGCAGAAAGGAGAGATACAAGTAAGTGTGCTTCCAGTAATAAAATCTCAGGAATTCAGACTTCATTAAAGTCAAATCTTGTTAAGGTAAGTGAAAACTCTCTCTCTCTTCAAAGGATATCGTATTTTTGATTTTATTTCAACTTTTAGCTCTGTTTTATCAGTATCGTGTTGTTTAAAATGTCATAAACCATTAACAATTAATGAAAAGTCCACTCGTGGTTTATGTTCGAATTTTGAAATACGTTGTAAAAACTGTGGGAGTGTTTGTACTTTTTCAAGCTGTGAAAACACTGGGAATAAAAATAATGCTCCAGAAATTAACAGAAGATCTATTTTAGCAATGAGATGCATAGGCTAAGGTTTAGAGTCATTAAAAACCTTTTGTGCTGTAATGAGTCTTCCTAATCCTGTTGAACAAAAATCATATGATAATATTAATAATAAACTTTCACGTGTTATGAAGGAAGTCGCTGAAGAAAGCATGAAAAGGGCAGCTGTCGAAGAAAATTCTTCGTCACCTGATAACCTTTTAACGGTAAGTGGTGATGGTACCTGGAAGACGAGAGGACATTCATCGTTGATTGGAGTATGTACTGTGTAATAGGGGCCGAAACAGGTAAGGTTTTGGATAGGGAAGTGTTGTCCTCATTTTGCAAAGGATGCGACAGTTATAAAGGGGTAAAGTTTGGTATCAAGTACAATAAATGGCAAAGAGCGCATAAGATTTCATGTAGAAAAAATTATTCTGGCTCTGCTGGTAAGATGGAGGTTGACGGGATGTTGAGGATTTTTAATCGATCAGAAAAGCTTTACAACCTGACATATTCGAACTACATAGGAGATGGCGACACAAAAACATTCAATGCCCTTTCTGAAAACAAGCCATACGGCGATGACCATCTTATTCAGAAAATAGAATGTGTAGGCCATGTGCAAAAGAGAATGGGTGCAAGACTTAGGAAGCTTAAATTAGTATATAGTAAAAAGAAATTATCTGATGGTAAAACTATTGGCGGTAAAGGTAGGTTAACTGATAGTTTAAATGATAAACTTGCGCATTACTATGGTAATGCTATTCGATGCAATTCTACTAGTGTAAAGGAAATGCGGAAAGCCATTTGGACTGTTTGGGGTCATTCTTGCAGCACTGATGATGAACCGATGCACTGGTTTTGTCCTACAAATCCAAATACATGGTGTAAGTATAATGCCGCAATTAATAATAATTTACAAAATTATAAACACAAACCCTCAGTTGCTAAAGCTGTTCGAGATGTAATTAAGCCTGTATTTGCAGACTTATCTCATCCGGCACTCCTGAAGAAATGTTTAGGAGGTAAGACACATAATCCTAATGAAAGCTTAAATTCATTAATTTAGAAGTTTTGTCCTAAGACAATTGGTTCTAGTCTTCAGATTGCAGAGATTGCTGCAAATCTAGCAACCAGTGTTTTTAATGATGGAAATCAAATACTTATTACTATTTTAGAGAAATTTGGCTTAAAAATTAACAGAAATGTTTGTGTGTCCCTGGCTGAACGTGACAATCGTCGAATCTTTACGTCAAGACAGAGGCTGTTAGAGTCATCTTTTGAATCTCGCAGAGCCAAGAAAATTAAAAAGAGTAAAGAAATTGAGCTGTTTCAGGAACAGGAAGGTATGTCTTATTATCCTGGAGAATTTTAGCGTGTAAGTTTTAAGATTTATTTTCTCAAATTCAATTTTAAAACTTTTAAAGCCCTTTTTCTCAGTTTGTGTTTTTTTCAATTACGCGCATTGCGTTTCAAAAACTATCATACTTTGATGTATAAAACTTTACAGAATTATAAATTCTATCATAATCTTCAAATCCTAGCTATTTATAGTATTATAAATTTTTAATTTTTTGAAATATTTCAACAAAAATTGAATTTTTTAAAAAAATTTTTTAAAAATGTACTTTTTTATTTTTAAAAAATATTATTTTTTATTTCATTTATATAATATAGGCCAGCATGTAATAAGGATATATTTGACTTTATAAATCAACTTAGTGCTAGTAATTAGAATTATTATTGCAGAAAATATCATGTGCGTCGTAAAACTTACTATTTGTTTCTTACAAAATTTTTCTTATTTTTATGTGCTTATTATTTTTAAAATTATGATTATATTTTAGATATTTTATACTTTTTTGAAACTTTATTCCTTTATAAGAAATGTGTAAAAGAATCAAATTATTTCATTTTAATCTCAAAGAATTATTTCTAGTCGAAAATTGTTTGTATTTTGTGCTCTCGAAACATTTTTAACACCCCTGTGACCCCTTAAGAAAAATGTGCCGATAATTATTTCAATTGATGTTAACTGAAAATAATGTGAATTTTTCAAAAATTCTAGTTGAGCTTCTGTAGAGAGGTCTCAGATGTACAGGTACACTACTATTATAATAGAAGCATTTTTCACAAAAAGAGAACATTTTGAAAACAGATTATTCTAAGTTAATTTTTGGCCAAAATATTTTATTTCAATAAATGTTTTTTGTCAAAATGTCCTTAAAACAATTTTATGCATAAACTTTTATTTGAGTGACACTAAATACCATGAAAATTATTCATTTACTAGCTGGTATACCCGTTCTTTGCACGGGTGAACTGAAAAATTAAACAACACAGATTGAAGGATAAAGAAGTTTTTAATGAGTTAATTTTACGTGAATTGCAAATTAAACAAAAAAAGCTTTTGGCGTAACTCAGGTAACAAAAAAAAGAGAGAAATAAAACACCTTTGTTAAATTTTAAGTATGTAGGTCTAATAGCTGATAAAAAGGATTTTTTTTATTTATAACTCTCCGTAACACTTTTGAGGGTTGATTTTTGAAAATACCTTCCTAAGCTGATCTCTGCTCAGCAAAAGTACCACATTGTTAAAAGTTTTGTGTAATGAACGCTTAAAATAGTGTAAATAATTTTTATCTGAAAGTATAATACATTAATATTACTTTCTGTAGTATTTATTTTATGTTAAAATTGTAATATTCGAAAGCAACGCCGTTTCTTAAATTGTAATGACGATCCAATGAAAAACATAGCTAAATGTTAACGATAGTCAAGTTGGCAAATGCCTAGCTACTTTCATAACTCGAGCTTTATTAGAGCTTTGTAAGACCCGCCGTGTAGGGGAGAAATGCACTTTAATACTTTATGCAACCGCATTATGATTTACTGCATTTTTCATAAAATATTTTTTTTGGATCACTACATTTAAAATTAAGGGATATACATAAACAAAATACTCCACTTTGGAAAATTTAATCCGTTAGAGCTAATAAATTAAATAAAGATATTCCACTGTAAAATTAATTATATATACCGTTCACTTAAAATAAGTAGTCAAATCATTTTCTAAGGTCTTTATTAACATACAAAAACAAAAGACACTTAAATTTTGACAAACAATTTTTTCCGCTAAAATACTCATCATGGAACCCGTGCTGTCATATATCTTGGAAGAGTGGATTTCAAAGAATATTCCTGCTAATTATTGGTAGAATATTCCTTCTAAGTTGGTGTGGTGTGGTAGTTAGGAGAAAGGGGTGCGAGATCAGATGTCGTCCACGTTACTTGACTATGGTTCAAAATTACGTGATCCGTTGCCAAAAGCCCTCGTGTAGCTGAACAGTGCAACATTAATATTCACTCACTCTCACACTCCAAGAAATACAGATCAATAGATATTGCGTTTTTAAGTGTAAAAATAATTATATCTGCCTATTCAATTAAAATTATAGCGTTATAATTAACTACTAACCACAAATAAATTTTGAATTTTTGTCCAAATGATGCAGTGTGAAAGAGAAAGCTTATTTACTTTAAGTATCAGAACTGATAAAAGCATTTATTTGGAAAAAAGATCAATTTCTTACTACCAAATGTGCATATCAAGATGTTAAAAAGAAACATTAAAATAAAGAGAGATTTATAACAACCTCTCCCTTCAAAACTTAGTTTGATTCTGAAATAAAAAAAATAGGCATTATATCAGAGGAATTAATTAGAAGCGAGCACCTTGCGTAGCCAAAACAAAAAAGGTTTTTCACAAACAAAAGATAGATATATGCAGACGTGTTTTTTTTTTTTTTTTTTTGCAGTGCATGTCAGAATTGCTAGCAGAAGACATAATTTTTTCCTACTTACTTGACAAATATCGTTATATTTTTGACACTTTTCCCAAATCTTTATAAATTATAGTCTATGCTATAAATTATAGCCTATGTGCTATTCTGATGTATAAGCTATATTACTGTAAAGTTTCATTAAAATCCATTCAGTAGTTTTTGCGTGAAAGATCAACAAAGATTTTCACAAACTTTCACATTTATAATATATATTAGATGTGCTTTTTTAAAATTATAGTTCCGAACGTAGTTGGATACCTTAAGCTTTTTCGCGTTAAGGGGGGACGGCACATGAAATTTCAGAAAATTATTCATTTTCACTTTTTTAGATTTCCCAAAAGTTTAAATATTTCTGTTTAAAATGATATATGATATGAGAAAATACGATAGTTAGAAGTAATTTTGTTTATTTTTTTATTTAAGCTACTCCTTAACGTGCATCAACTGATCTATGAAGAACGCTGGTATTTCCCCTTGCATAAGTTTATGATGAGCTCGAATCTATATGATGTTCAAGAGGAAAAATAAAGAGTGTATTGGGCTTATCCAAAAGTGTATAGGTACACGTCTTTTGGATCTTAAATTCGAAGCAGAGAAGAAAAGTTAAGTGATGGAAAAAGCCTATGTGGTCGTAAAAGACTCACCGACATTTTAATATGAAAAATTCAAAGTTATAATGGTATAGCTATCCGAAAGAATATCAGTGATCTACACCAGTATTTATCAAACTTTTAATACTGGCGACCGAATTTTTAATCATAATTTTTGTCGCCCCCTCTGTACAACAATAACGTATTTGCTGCAATAAAAATGCACTTTGAGAAAGAGACGCTAAAGTTACAATATGATCTTAATTATAAACCATAAAAATTAATACGATAAGTTATTAAATTTTGAATATGTAGCTTTTAATTAATATATATTTTAAGAAAATACTTAAAATATATATTACTTACTTATTATTATGTTAATTTTTCTTTCTCTAATTTTTAAATTGGAACAGATCGCAAAATGATACATTTAATTAAAGATTTATTTCTCCTTCATCATTCGTTTCTCAAAGTACAAATGTCTTTAGAAAAATAGTCTAGTCTATGGTGCTCTCTATCATATCGATCACATTTGGTATTATAGGGTATGTTTGCGTTAGTCTCGGCAACCTATCGGACGTCTGCGCAAGACATGTAAAACCTCGTACAATTCCAGCGAATTTTTGGTCGACTCGATACTTCTATAGCTACCGAATCTAACTTGCGGATGTAAATTTTTTAAAATTTACACGTTAATTGTAATTCGCGTTAAGTAAGTATTTACGGCAGTAGATTAAAACAAAATCATACACACATGTTTAAGTCGTAAGCAAACATTCGACCATAATGAAGGATCAAGAAGTACACAGACTAGCATGGTTCCGAAAATTAAATCAAGTCAATAAATATTCTCAAAAATACTTAAATTTTGGATTTACCACTACTGAAGTAAATGATGGGGAAAAAAGCCCCAGATCGTTATGTGTCAAAACTTACAAATCTGAAGAACAACATGTGAAAATTGTTTCTAAAACCATGTAAAATCATTTAGCTACGTTGGCAAAGAATTTTAAAAAGTATTTTCTTGATGAGGACAAATTTGTAGCAAGTTACGAGTGGATAAGGGATCTATTTCAAGATACTCCAGAAGGGCTCTCAACTTCCGAAGAAGAAATCTTCATACATTTCCAATCCAGTGAAAACTTAAAAGGCAATTTTGTAATAAATCGCTCTTTGAATTTTGGGTTGAGGTGGAAGATGAATCATCTGTAATGAAAACAAATCACTTCGTATACTAATACCATTTTCAACATCCTGCCTTTGTTAAACCGGATTTTCTGCGGTGGCTGCTTTGAAGACAAAATATAGATCTCAGCTAAATATAGAAAAATAACTCAGAGTGTCAATTTCTGATATTAAACCTTCCTTTGAAAAACTTTGCTCTACAAGACAAGCCCATGAAAGTCCCTAATAATTATGAAACTTGTTCTTAATTTAGTATTAAGAAAGTATTTATAAAAAAAATACCTTCTTCAGTACTGATACATTAAACGTATACTGGCTGCATCACCACCTCTTCGCACAGTTCATTTTTTTAAAAATAAAATATTATTATTGATATAATAGCTAAATTGTAAGGAGAGTAAAACTGCGTGTACGACATTGTATACAAAAATGTAAAATGATTTTTTTTAGATAAATGCTATAATTGTAAATAACTGTTTAAAAGAACTGTAATTTTAAACCTCACAGAATTAGCATTTATAATTAATGTTAAATAGTGAAAAAGATTATAAAATTCCGATGAAGAATAATTGTGTTACTTTTTAATATTTAAAGCGAGACACCTCAAATGTTTTAACCCAGGAGCAGGCGCGCAATTGATACTAACGCTAATTGTAGTGCGAAGTGACTTAGTCACCCCAATCATATGTTTATAATTATTTTTACTGTACGATACAAATCGGAAAAAAAATTCCAGTGAATAATTTAATTAAGAGAAAGCATACTTACCGGCTATCAAGGACTATTCAATTTTTCTCTGATGATTTGAGAAAAAATCCAATAAAACTGAACTAACAAGACCTTAATAAAGGACGCAAATTAGAGACACTTTTCATTAATATTACAGAAAGGTTATTTTCTGGCAAAAATGTTATATTTTGTTCCAAGTTATTGTAGTTTTAATGAGCTTTCATGATCGAGTGAGTGAATATTAACGTCTCACTGTTCAGCTACACGAGGGCTTTTGGAGACGGACCTCGTAGTTTTGAACCATGTTTAAGGTATCCGAACACGTTCGGAGCACTTTTTAACAAAATAACATATTTAAACATTATAAAGGCTTTTTTAAGACTCAATACCAATAAAAACTAATATTTAACTAACAATATTTAAAATAAATTGCCTAAATTTCACAGAAATCACAATTATATGTGAAATTTTAGCAACATTTTTGTAAAACTTCAAAGCAATTAAAGAAAAAAATAATAAACTTAAATTAATAAAAGTATTACCAAAACAATCTAGATGCGTTTATCTGAAGAATGTACTAAAATTTTAATGTTTCATTAAAATTTGAAAATTTTAGAGTTGATTGAGTAAACATTATAAGAAAAATCACATTCTTTATGAGACCATTATTTAATTAACAAGCCGTAACTCAAAAAGTATTCATACAATAAACAATATTTTAGTACATTCTCTAGAAAATAGCATAAATATCAGGTTCAAAAAGTTTATTGAAATACATTTGTATTATTTTGAGTAATCAGACTCGCCATGATAGATTTCGAGTAATTTAAATGCCCACTTCTGGTAGATCAAAGACCCACTTCCGGTTTTTCTAACTTAATAAAATTGATTGTAGCTTGGCCTATCGGTAGAGTAGAAACAAAACAAAATATGTTTTGTAAAGCCAAAAGATGACTCTATTCAATAAAAGAGAAAACAAAAATATCTGTCTTGACCGAATTTCGTCATTTTCAACGTGTTCAGATACCTTAAGTGACTAGGACGATACTTGAGCTGGCCTCTTTTAACTACCACACCACTCCAACAAAAGGATGTTTGAGCTCTTGACAGATTTAACGTGCATTTCTCCCCTACACGGTGGGTCTTTAGTGGTACTAGACTCGAACTCGTGACACCTTTGGTAATCAACAAATCGATAGTTGAACTTTTTCTTTCTCGTGTCTTTTTGACAAGTTGAAGTGAACCTTGTGGTACACTTATGGCTTCATATTTTGATTGATGGAGTTGTTTAGGAAGCTTTTGAAAATTTTCCTTTCGTTTCATGTTCATGGCGTTTCTCAATCATGAATAATATGTATTATTTCAGCTGGTTTTTCTTTTGCTTGATCAGTTTCAACTTCCTTCAATAGAGATCACAGATGTCCCGCGCCACCACTCCCGGGTTAAAAGTGTATTCAGAAAAAAATACGGATGATCTAAAAAACCATACAAGTAAGTTTGAAGGTCAATCAAATGATTAACAAATGTATTACGCAGCCTGGCTGAAAAGTGAATCATGTCTTCTTTTATTTTTCTACAACTAATGTACAGTATTTCAATAATAATTACAGTGATGAATTGTTTATCTTCTTAGAATTTTTCTCAGGGTCTGGATTTCGTTTTTTCTTTTAACAAGTGATATGTTATGTTAAAATGTAATAAAAATATATCTCATTGAGGAAATACACCAAATTAAACAAAATGATTCTTTTTCTTTAATTTGGTTTTGGGATCAAATATAGCTATTTGATGACGGAAAAGCGCCAGATGGTAAACATAAATTATATCAGTGTTGATGTGATTTTTTTTTACTATGGAAGTACTTTGGTTTACTTCTCTTTCCGGTTATTTTTTTATAAAAAACCTTGAAATTTTCGATATGCTCGCGCGTCCCTTGTAGAGACATCGCACCTTCCTTGGGGGGGCGCCCCACACTTTGAGGAACACTGATCTACACAGTATTGAAACTGCTGTTTGGGCTGTTTATTGCATCTTCTGTCTTCAAACGAGAACCCTCAACATGAAATGTGTCCTGCGGGTCAAAAAACTGGTGCAAGTTTCAAAAGAGAGAAGCTGAATGTAACGAGTGAAACTATGATCATAAACAAATACTTATGTGCTACATACCATAATGCATTAAATGAAGCCAATTTTTAGAGATCTAGATGATACTATATTTTTAAGAAAGTGTTTATATGAAAAGACTCAGAACCTAAATGAGCCAGTTAATAACACCATATGGTCAATGATTCAAAGATCTACTTTTGTAGAATTAAAAACTCTAAAATTAGGGATAAATATGGCTATTTCACAGTTCAAAATGAGTCATGTAGAGAAATTAATTATCTTAAGACGTTGTGATATTGAACCAAGTTGTAATTGTGTGTCATGCTTGAAAAAATTAGATACACTTAGGATTCGTTTAGCCCAACGAAAGCATCTTAAGATCCCCAAAAAAGGCAAAATTGGTAAAAATAATAAAAAAAGAAAAAGAGAGTTAGAATAGTCTTTTGTATGAGCAGAGAGTTAAAAAAATAATTCATATGCTTCTGGAAAACACTAACGAAAGTAAATCCTCAAAAATTTGCAAATTTTTACTTCACAAAGCCTGATTTCTCCAAATGTAGTATTTTTTCACTTTATGTACCTTTTTTCTCAAAAACTCCTAATCATATTGCCTTCAAGTTTTCAGTGAGTAGACTTTTAATATGTTACACATTTTAATGGAGGCAATTAAATATATCTAGCAAACCTTTTTAGATATGACTTTTTTTTAATAAATTTTAGGGAAAACAATTGGACACAATTTTTAAATAATTCTTAATTAATTTAATTTTTAACAAAAAGACAAAAACCTTCGTTAACGTATTATTAGTAGTATATATAATTTACTGCAAAAATTTATTCATGAGAAATAAGTAGCTCTTGAGAAAAGAAATACATAAATTTACACAGTTTAACACGGGCTCCTTTGGACGAGCTGGACCTGCTTTTAAATGTATTTCACTGTATGAATATTTGTATTTGTGTTTTTTCAAGTATGATCTTTTCGTTTATTCATTGAAATGAAATACATTTTTCAACAGGAGTCATATAAAAATCAACATTAAACATCCAAAATATTTTTTGATACTTTATTGAAAATTTGCTTTATGTATATCGTCGCTCGCGCGGATTAATTATCAGAATTCTCCACAATGAGAACTAATTTGATCTAGGAGTACTATGCCCCAAGCAGGGGTTGTTGTCAAGTTACATGAAATCCATGATGGCGGTCTAGTGGGAACAAATCGTCAGGAAAATAATTCTAAAGAATTTTGTTTAGAATTATATTTTAAATGAATAATATGGGAATGTATTAAAAATATAAACAGCATCAATCAATAACGACTATCAATTTAAAATATGATAAAAAGTACATATAATACTACTACTAATATTAAGAGAGAAATAAATTACTATTATCATATAATGTAATTTAATAATAATTATAATATATGATAATAATGATATATTTTTCATATAATAACAACACCGTAACATTCGTCGTACAACGCGCACTTTTAACACAGAACATAAGATCGAAACTTGAGTCAAAACTTTAAAATATTTTTTGTTTCTCACGTTTTAAAGCTTTCAGTTGAACTGAAATTTTAAATACACGATTGTTTTGGATCCCAATACAATACTTTAATGATAATTCAATAAAATTAATTGACTGAAACTAATAAACTAATTATTTAAAGAATTATAGGTACTGCCAAGTTGGTTTCATTTTTAGTGACTTGAGTTCAAACTTTAAAATATTTTTTGTTTCTCACGTTTTAAAGCTTTCAGTTGAACTGAAATTTTAAATACGCGATTGTTTTGGATGCCAATACAATACTTTAATGACGATTAATAAAAATTACTTGCCACTTAATGTTGTGGTTCTGTCATACTCTTATTTATATACATATTTATATTAATTGTAACTAAAATAAAAAAAAATGTTGATCTAAGTAGGAATTGACTAATTTTTTTTATATATTACATTTTCCTGTTTGACACACCTAAAGCGTGAGTTTTCGCTCGCTCGTTTTTATGAAAAAATAATGATAGAAGCAAAGAAAAATATTAGAAAAAACTTTCCATTTCAAATTATTTGAATTGCTATTTCGTGTTGAAACAAAAAATTTTTTTACATTCTTAGTATAAAAATCCCACTTCAGAAATAAGGATTTAATTGCGATTTCCTATTTACACTACACTAAAATTATTTCGTTTAAATTTTTTTCAATCCCCAAAAATTTTCTTTGAAAAAAAATATACATTCGAACAAATATTTTAACTTTGCCAGAATATCCCCTTCCACTTTCAAACAATTGTATCAAATACAGGACAGCATTTTGAAGTATCTTATAAATCAGTATTATATAAAAAAAAAATTGTGTGTGTACATAAGACGACACGATAGAAGTGAAAACTTCTAATTTATACTGGGCAAGAGGAAATCCAGTTTTTCGGAGATGTACTACGTTTTCTTTCAAGACATTTTCGCATGCGGCTGTTTAGTACCTCATTTTTTGTGCCCATTCATTGTTTATTTCCTTCATTTTCTGTAAAGGGCAATGTTTAAATAACTATGCTCTCATATAATATATATATATATATATATATATATATATATATATATATATATATATATATATATATATATATATATGTCAATTAGTTAGGTTATCTTAAAGTATTTGTGTGTAAATTACTTATATAGACTATGTTTATATAATATTTATGTTCATATGGTACTTACGTACTATCGTAACAGTGTCAAAGTTCAAGATAACTTGCCACCCTGATTCCCTACGTGTCGTACGCGCGGAATTGGCAACCATGGGCTTCCATTCATGTCACCAATACCGTTGCATTAATATGTAAGTATCATTTACATAATTTATACAAAGCCGGAAACTATATAAGGCATTTGAAAACTTATGCCTTGAGAGTTGTTTACTTTTCTTAAAATCTCTAAGCAAATAAAAGGAGAGGTTGCATACTTTTTCACAACTATTATTATTATTTCTTAATCTCTTTGTTGTCATCTTTAATACAAACCAAAATATTTTGGCAACTTTCTCCTCAATTAACTTCATTAAAATTTCAGATTTTAATCTTTTGGCATATTTTTGTGCTTAAATGCTCTTTCTACTAAATAAAAATATGTGTGCCGTCTCGTTACTTCTTATCTAAAATGTCCTACGTAAGAATAGTATTTTTTTCATCTCTTGTTTTTCTCTCGTTTACTAGTTGGAGTTGAGTGGAAGTGTATGTCAGTAATATTTAAATAAAGAAAATAAGATTTCACGGGAAAAAAGTGTGCATGAAATTTTTACTGAAAAAAAAAACAAGAACCAAAATGTTTACAATTCAAAACTAAACGGCATTGCCGACTCGAGCTCGATTTCCGACGTGAGTCTGTTGACCATACCCACCCGAACCTGACGCTTAATTTAAGTTCACTTTTCAGAAAAACGTGCCTACAGAAGTTGAAAATTAAAAAAAAAAACCACGTGCCTAAAAAGTTTACAATTCAAAACTTCGTGCGAGTCGCCGATCCGAGCATGTTTTCCAACTAAAGATTAAAAACAACAACAACCGAGTAGCATTACGCACCCAAACCCGACACTTCATTTAATTTCACTTTTCAGAAAACGCGCCTAAAGAAGTTATCATAGAAAAACTTGAAGAATTAATTAAATCGAAGAACCATGAACACGCATTAAAAGTCTTAAGATCTAAAATTTTCTCAAATATGGTTATAACAACCATCGTCAGATTAATATGAAGTCTAACCATAATTTATTATTTAATTTGGAAGTTGTGGATTCTGTCACTTCTGCATACTTTTAACTGATTCAGGACAGAACGAATTTTCTCTGTTAAGCCTAACTCCATTTAAAAATCCATATAAAATCCCTGCTGTAAAAAAATACACTGAAAGAAAAATTTGTAGTTTATAATCATTCCAAATTCCTACTTTCCGAATACAGATCACACCGGTATAATCACAGACCTCAGAACGGGGATAACACAATGATTTCGTGTGCCTTGAAGTGATCAAATATATGGGGTCATAATCCTGGACCGGAATAAAAAAAATATTATTGACAATATAATTATAAAATAGTTATAATTAAAAGAAGTTGAGATAATATGCATGAAATATTTCTTTTAGTACTACACACACACAGTGCAATTTTAAATTTGCATGACTCGCAAGAGATTCTCATATTTAATGTAAGAAAAAAGTTTCTTATGAGCTCGTTGTTATGATGTTAAAATCAATTTTCTTTTAAAAAAAAGTGAAACATTTTCCTGATTTGATCTCTAATACAGGAAAGTCAAAAACATATATCTTATATTGAAAATAATTTCATATAAAAATCAAAGATACCTATCAAGTCTTTAAAAAAAGCGAGAGATGCAATTTGAAAATCTTCAAAACTCAAAAATAAACAGCTGACTCAACAACAAGGGATACAAAATCACATTGGTTATTTACTAAAGTTAACTTTATTTTAACAGCGTATTACGAGTCCCTCGAAAGAATTTTGTTTTTCATGTTGAGGAAGTCGTTCATTTTACTAACCGCCGAAACTAATTTATGCTAAAGATAAAATGCCAGTATATGTGCGATTTGTGATAAGACCATTTCTGCTCTCATCCTTTGAAATTGACTTTGGAGAAAATGATATCTCCCGTCTAACTTAATATTATGGCCCCCACATTTAGATAAAAACATTATTTCTTTAATCAAAATTTGTGATCCAATGAGTTTTATCAAAAATAAATTACATGCGCAAATAAATTTGATTTTTGCTTTTGTTTTACACTAAACCGTATTGCTATGGTGCAATGTACTTCTACTTTCCAGTATGAAGAAGACTTTCGTATACACCAGTGTTCCGCAGCCCCCGGTCCGCGGACCGGCACCGCTCCGTGGATCAAATACCACCAGTCCGCACTAGAAACATTAAATAATTTCTCTTTTATTTACTGTGGTATGTTTTCTTAGGTGTGGGCTACATTTTATGAAAATCACTTAATATTCCTTGTTAAATCACTTAATATTCGTTTTTGGTGTAGCTATATTTTATTCAGAAGTCACAATTAAATAAAGAGTGTTTCTTTTCCAGGTATAGAAGTTTAAGTTGGTATTACTTTCCAAGATGGCGACCGATTTAACAGCTGTCAAGTGATTTATTCTCAGTTTGGTTTGACAATTCATCAAAACGATCATCAAGCAAGGCGTAGATTCGTCGAATGGGCCCAAAACGAGATTGCCGTTGTTCCCGATTTTCATTAGCGAATTTTGTTTACCGATGAAGCGCACTTCTGGTTGAATGGCTACGTCAACAAACAAAACTCCCGCATTTGGAGTGAAGCTAATCCACAAGTGTATGTCGAAACACCGTTACATCCAGAAAAACTGACTGTTTGGTGCGCTTTATGGGCTGGTGGAATCATTGGTGCATACTTCTTCAAAAACGATGAAGATCACAACGTTACAGTCAATGGTGATCGGTATAGATCCATGATTACTAACTTTTTCATTCCTGAATTGAACAATCATGATGTCCAGGAGCTGTGGTTCCAACAAGACGGCGCAACATGTCACACAGCACGTGCCACAATAGATTTATTGAAAGACACGTTTGGTGACCGCCTAATTTCACGTTTTGGACCTGTGAATTGGCCTCCAAGATCTTGTGATTTAACACCGCTATACTATTTTCTGTGGGGCTATGTAAATTCATTGGTCTATGCGGATAAGCCACAAACGCTTGACCATTTGGAAGACTACATTCGCCGTGTTATTGCCGATATACGGCCACAATTTTGCAAAAAGTCATCGAAAATTGGACGTCCAGATTGGACTACATTCGAGCCAGTCGTGGTAGTCCTATGCCAGATATCATACTTAAGTGTAATGCCACAAGATTATCTTTCGAATAAAAAAAAATTCATGACAATCGAATAATACATCGTTGTTTTATTGCAATTTAAAGTTCTATACCTCTAAAAAAACACCCTTTACAATTAAATGAAAATTATTAATTCAAAACAGTCTAAAATATAAACAATCAACATCCTCCCCCTCAGCGGGCGGCGGTAAAATTAACAAATGTTGACCGGTCAGCGGCGATGAAAAGGTTGCGGAGCACTGGTATACACTACTGTTTATGAAAATTAAAAAACCATGAATGACTCGTGTAAATTAAAAGGTAAATTGTAAGAATTGCAAAAATGGTTAGAAAGGTAAATGATTAGAATAACTAAGTTATTACGCATGCATAGGTCGCGAAACTCTCTCTAAATTTACAAGTTAGCCGTATTTTAAAGTCATTGCAAAGATACGTTGAAATGTGTGTATAGCCGTTTAACTGCTGTAAATGGCTAATTAAAAGCCACTGTGCTTCGCCAGAAACACCGAGTACCGTACGAGTAATTAGTGGAGATCAAAATAGACCACGTGATAAGCCATCATGAGGGTGAACTTTTGCATCGTTAAGTCACCACCCGCAGCATCCCCTTACCTGATTTAGTATTCAATATGTTACTGAATGACAGACAGATTACTTACCTTAGTATATATGGGGGCACAGCTTCGCTAGAATCAGTTCTTCTGTTATAAATGCGAATAGTCATTCATTCACTTTACACATATATGGACACAAAAATACTATGGATTTAATTAACTGTATTTTTTGTATGAGTAATTTTATTTTGTAATGGCATGCTTATATATATAAGAATCCTTATAGTTGGAATTTTTTACACAGGAGAACTAAAACATTACACTGTAAAATCTTTAGTTAAGTAAAACTTTTGAAGCCTACAGTTCCAAAATAAAAAAAAACAAAAAAACACTTGAATTAAAATCTATAACCTTGAGTGAAACCTCTAAGTCTTCATTTGTCGTGGAAAGGTTTGAGTGTAACTCGAAAGTTTAATTTGTAAGAATTCTTAGTATAAGAATAAAATGACTAAAGAGAAAATTAATGTCACTGTGGTAAAAGCGTGGGGTGCTCGATATGAATTGTTATAATTTTTTACTAGTTCTATTCCGAAATGCTGAGTTAGTGTAAAAATGTAATGCAAAGCACCCCACACGCTTTTGCCACAACTACATTAATTTCCTCTCTAATCAATTTATTCTTAAAATAATTATTTTTTACTTTTTAGTTCGACTAACTATAAAAGCGTGTTTTTTAATTTTTTTAAACTACAATTTATTTTTCATTTTTTCGTCCGATCTACATTAGCATGCTTTTTTAGTTATCCAGAAGAGCTAAGATTGAAATTTTTAATGCAGAAGAATGAGTAAAGTTAGTAATATTTTTCCGTAAAAGGAGCTCAAAATTCTTTCTGAAACTTGCATCAGCATTAGATATAAAAGTACCCATTTTGAATCGAAAAGTTTGTGAAAATGATTTTTAATCCAGTAACTTCTCTGAATCAATTCTCAGCTGCTTTGATAAAATGAAGCAATGAATGATGTTTCATTCCACAGATACGACAAGATAATTCAGAAAAACAAACTTTATGTCTGAGTTAGCAGTTAGAACATATGTTTTCCCCGCATGCACGAATCCTTTTTTTTATTTCCATTTACAGAAAAAATTAGACAATTGTTTATATTATGGCAATTGCTGACCAACCCTTCCCTTAGGGTTATAACTTAATGTTTTAGAAGCCAAATCTGGAAATGGTACATGGAATTTGCCGCCAAATCTGGAAATAGTTAATCCTGGTGATAGTGATCATAAGAATGGAACAAAACTATTAAATTATTGTATTGTCATCAGTCCTTGACAAGTGTGAAATATTTCGAATTAATCTGCCCTTTTAAAGTGGGTAAAAATCAAGATGGCGTTACATGGAAGTGAAACGTATAAAGGCGTGTTAAAAAGAACCTTATTCGGTACTTCAAAATTTCACTTTAATAGCGTTTGGAGTGGGTGAAAAAGGAAGACGAAAAATGTCCCTATTTAGTGTTTTAAAATAATGCTGTATTATATAATATTTGATTCTAAATATAAATTTATTGATATTATGAACAAAAAGAAAATCCATCCCACACAAATTTCTATATTTAAGGGGAATTGGAAACCTCTCTCTCTCTATATATAATGACAATGTTAAATTGGCTGTTTTCGATTACATTTTCTCGAAATCTGTTATATGTACATTCTTGTAATTTTTCATACAATTAAAGTACACCTTTCTCATTACACTGAAATTAGCTTTTAGCTAAATTTGAATTTTTCATAATTTATGAAATATTTTATCTATGTATACAGTGAGACTACTAATCGGCTAAGAAATAAAAATATAAAAGGCTCAATTTACAATAAAAGTTTAATGTTTGGGTTTATATCAGACTTTCAACTTGTAAGCAAAATCGAGAAGTACTTTGTTTACTTTTTTTGCCATTCAAATGGGCATGGCCCAGTTTTAATGATTATTTAAAAATAGGTATTAAGGGCTTCTAATTGCCCTAGAGATTAAAGTAAGGTATTTTTAGAAATGTTAAAATCTATATAATTTAAAAATGTAAAAATCTCAAATTGTGAAAAAAAATATGACTTTAGCTTTCCAATAAGCTTTAACCTATTTTTGAACCAGTGTAAATTTTTAGTTACATTGAAAATTATAAAACTCAAGCATTATTTTTATAATTATATATTTTATGATTGAAAATAAAGGGAAAAATAAGAATAAATAAATAAATAACATTCCTTGAAAAACAACTGATATTCATTAAATAACTGAGAAATTTTATTAAAAATGTTTTAAAAAGCTTTTCAAACGAAATCAATCACATAAAGGAATAATACACACTGCTGTATTTTAATTTGGAAGAGAGAAAAAAAATTGAATCATCCTACAGCCTTTTTAAATTTCAATACGTAAAAACAATTGCAATCTAAACTCACAGGCACTAGAAAAATTTTGTAGATAAGTTTTTGTTGAAATTGATTATTTAGTTCTAGATTTCTTAACTGTTTTAAAATATGCGATTACACTGGGTATATATTTTTTTAAAAATATATTCGATTTATTCCCTGAAGATTTTAATCATATAGAGTGTGAAAAAATAAAACATCCCATTTAATCTGAAAATTAATTCAGTTGTGAAGTTTTATATGTTTGAGATCCTTTTCTCTAAAGAGTAATTCATAACTGATATAAATAAAATGTATTTCGGATGCATCTGGAGTTGACACACTCACACGCCGATGACCTGTTACTTAAGTTCTCTTTTCTGCCCCCACGGTTTTGAAACATAATAGGGGTGGACTTGGGAACAGCTGTGGTGTCAGTTGCTCTTTAATGCATTCTCGGATGCACCTTCTATTTGGGAATTCAGTAATTAAAATTCACTTTCCCATTAGCATCTCATTATTTTTTGCATCGGGGATAATGAGAATATCCACTGTTTGTCTCAAATGATTCCATTTCGGGGAAAAACTCTAAAGAGTTTGTACCGGATTATACCCTGAAACATCCAAACTTTATTGGTGTCAATCAATTCAATGCTCATTTTTTTTCTGTTTAGTATATTTTAATTTGGAAGATTTAATTTCCATAATCTTATCGATAGATTCAGAAGCAACAATGATAAGATCCAAATATTTGAATTTAATATTTCAATCAAAGAGAAACAGTTTAATATTCAATGTAAGACATGTTTTTGTGAATATGTTTATAAAATAAATAAGATTCCGCATAAAATCATCTTTGAGTTGAAAATTATTGAGAATTAAAAAAGGGAATCTATAATATTTTAATAGATATGAATTTAGCTCCTAAATTTGAACATCAGTATTATTTTTAGCGCTTAACTAAATGTGGGGAAATATTTTTAACGATGGATGCAAATTGTTTTGAGAGATGAAGACATCTGAATGGACATCCAAGTTTTCTAACTATAATAATTTTTTTATATCAATAGAGATTTTTTCAAATGTGGAGGATTTAAAATACAACAGTCAGGTTAAACAAAATTTTTTGGAAATAAAAAAAATAATAGCCTGAACGAAAAAAAAGTATTTTTCAATTAAAATCACATTACTGTATCAAGTGTCGGGAGCTCCACGTAAGCCTGAAATATCAATATATTAAGTTCAGAAATTTTAATCACTTAAAAGTATGTTTCTTTGGGGGGTTGATAAAGGGTTTTTGCTCACACATAGACTATTAACGCATTATTGTCCTTTATTTGCTTAAAATATTATATAATATTTTTAAGGAACTTATATTGATCTTATTTATAGATTTGAAAGCATTTGAATAATTATTATTTAGTCTACTAGAAATTTCTATCAACTCTTGAAATAAGAGAAAAAAGGTACCATTTTGGAGTATTTAATAACTTTGGATTGAAGAGAGATATGTTTTACCTTTACTTATATCCGTTTCCAAGTATGATGATACTTTTTGGAATACATTTCTTTAAAAAAATTAATTATTTTGTGGTTGAAAACTGGATCAGAGCTTAAACTTTTGATATTCACTCCTTCAAAATTTTAAATAGAAAGAAGCTGACGATCATTGGATGGTTCTAGTTTTGAGTGGAGGGTGTGGAAGATACGAAGGAATTTCCCCGCCAAATTCTGAAATTGCCTGGATAGTTATGGAAACAATATGTTATCGGATTTTGTCACGGTACAGTAGATTTTTCGCGAATTCATGGGCCGCCGTAGTCGAGTTGCGGGCTCAGGGCCTAGTGCCACATAAGACGCATCGTATCCCACGTAGTGGGGCACAAAGTAGTTTCCAAAAGTTTAACCCATAGATCCATTTTTATAGTCATAACTTGTTCATGGGTCCGTTTTTATAATCAAAACTGCCCATGGACCCCTTTTTAAAGTCAAAACTTTCCCAAGTGAAAAAGCTACATAAATGCATAGTATCAAAATTACAAATTTAAAAGAAACATTTTTTTTGAAGAATTATTTATTGAAATTATAACTTTGTTTAAAATAAAATTAAAAACAATATTGACTTTGGTGAATTTGATGAGATGTTATGAGTGTATTCATATCCGTCTCAATGTTTGTGAGTATCAACCGCTAATCCAGATGAGAACTAAAATTTAGTCGGTTTCATTTTTTAAATTTTTTTTTTTGACGAGGTTTCTTACGGAACTGAATCCCCGTTCCAACACGTTACTTACGGGAAAGACGGGAAGGTATTCAACAACTTCTGTACAATAATCAATAATGCAGTATAAAAAAATTGGGTTCTAATATTCCATGAAAATAAAAATGGATCAGAATATTATTATTTTTATTCTTAAATATTGCGTGGGCACCCTGACGTTCTTCAGGGCCCTCGGTTCCCTGGGTTCTTCAGGGTCCTGACGTTCTTCAATTTTTATTTTCCACAGACCCCTAAGGGTTTGTAGGGATCAGTTTGGGAACTACGAGTATAGTGGAAATTATACATTAAATCTGCCTAGACTCAAAGTTCTCCCATTGGTGAAGTGTAGAGGGTGTGCCATCTCATGTATCATCCTTGTTACTTACGGCCTCAACGGACTCTTAAATGTAGAATTTTCAATTTTTTGAAAAAAAAAATCTGTTTAAGCCTCAATATTTCTGAGTATTTTGGTACTAAAATTGTGTTGATACTGTGAAAACTTCTGAATTTATTGAGAAATGAGTAGTAGAATTTAAATGGAAACCCTATCTCTTTCTTATCTTTAACTTCATTTTTCACAAAACAAACAAATTTTAGCTTCGACGCAGGATTTCTCAGAAACTATTTACATCAAGTTGAAATTTTATACACGTGATCAAAATAATACTCTTCTTAACTTATATATTAATTTAAAAAAATAATACAATTTTTTTTATTTGCATTTAAATTTATTTTTTTCTTAAATTTTTACAATTTTCGTTTTATGATTGTATTTAAAAATATTTTTTTCCCTCTAAAATTCTTAAAAGTTAGTTTAACTTCAAAAGTGAACATTTTTATGCCAAGTAAGATTAATTTTGTAAACCTTTATCAGTTTTATACTTCAGAATCCTGCACGGTGTAAAATGCTGATCCAATTTTTCCAATCCAATTTTTATTTCTTTATAGCTTTTTAAAAAATTTTCTCAAGTTCTCAGAACATTTGTGAAACATTGTAAATGTATATGATTATCATGTGGTAAGAAATTAAATTTATTTTTTTGTTTTATTGCCAAGTTACATTGGTTTGAAGAAGGATGTTTCTTTCGAGTGCACGGAAATCTGTTAAGGCTCTTGTGAGCCCTGAAACGTGGTTGAAAATTTTGAGGTCAGCCGCTAATATACCTTGTGTTGCTTCAGAGGGCAACGTAAATTGAAATCAAGTGATAAACTCTTATTTACTAGTATGGATATATATTTAGTAAAAGGTTTTTAAAACCATCCTTTTGTAGACATTACGTTATTGATTTGAGCTAGCACAAATATTTCTTAATATTCCGCCACATGCACAACATTCTCTTATTGAATTTCAAACTGAATTCAGTAGTTACTAGAATGGAAAGGACCTTTAACACTAGAATGTCCGGGAATTTTTTTTTTTGATTACCATTAAACCTCCAATGGTGTCGTTTCGACAACGCGATATTAAATATAACAATTACTTGTAATAACTAATTGCAGAACTACTGTTCGGTAATTTAGTTTTAAAGTATCCGACTACTTGCGACAACTTTTTTTTTTGAAAAAAAGGAGATATGGAGATCTTTTTGTGATTTTTATATTTATTTAGTATATTTTAAGGAAAAAAATCTTAAAATTGGTAAAAGAAAAAAAATTATTATTATTAAAATGGGAAAAAACTAGTAAAAATGTACGAAAAATTACATAAACGGGGCCAGCTCTGTACAAAGATTTTATGAACAAATTCTCAATTTTTCAATTTTGATGTGTTACTTTGTTATTCCTGTTTGAAGTGACCTTCACGATAAGAGATATTTTAATTTTTACAAAAACTAGAGCACTTTATCTAAGTCATTATACGAAATTGCTTAAAAAAACATTGACTATATTCACATAAAGAATTGCAAATTTTGAAATAAAACAGTGATTGATAAATCTGAAAATCAAAACACTTCTACTGTTATGCAGAGTATAAGCAAAAAATTTCAGCTAATTATTTTCAAAACTTTTTGAGCAATCGCGGTCCCCGTTTGAGTTTTTCAAAAAATACACATTTCGAGTAAAACGCATTTTAAAGTTCAACATCTTGTGTAAAGTTATGGCATTTGCTTTTACTAAAACGCTTGTAGATTTTGTTCTAATGGAGGGAAAATAAAGTACTTGGTATTGTTATTAAGTTAATATAATGGTCTATAAAATGAAGTCATAAATAAATTTGCCAATTTTTGTGAAAAAAAATCATGGTTTTAGGGAAGTCGGATACCTTAAGACTTTTTAATATTAGTTCATGTAATTACCATATATTATGACCCTTTATGTCTTAAAAAACTAACGTTGGCATTATGTTTCGCAAAACTTATTGGATCACTGCACCGCAAAACATTTCGAGTCGCAAATCTGCCAGGAACATTACTGTTATGCAATATCCATTCCGTACTACCCCTAGCGACATATAATCAGGATTTACTAGAATATTAACAAATTCATCTGCATTTCTTCAGATTCTTAGCAGTCACTTTCACTTAATCTTATGTGTTCATCGGAATCTAAATTAGAACAACACATCTCACCACCATCTGATTAATTCTTAGAATGCTCTCGTAACAATTTAACAATTTTATCAGAGCTTATAATTTTTCTACGTACCATCGTCTTAGGCTGTCTGCTCCGCACAAGGTTCTAAAATCAAATGAAATTATTTTATGAGCAGGTAAACAAATGCTATGTAATGAAATATTTAGACACTACAATTTTAGTATAATTAAAGCATATTTTCTTTCAACCCAATAACACTACATTCAAGGTCAAATAAATGTTCGATATTATTTTGGGAAGTTTGTTTTTCTATTGGTATCTACTTAGCGAATTATCTTTTGTTGAACGGCAGTTATTTTAATGGTAAATTGCCTTAGTTTTGCAACGACGCCATCAGGAGTTCTAAGTATATTTAATTGCAAACTCCTTCCTAATTGATCTAGAACCACAAAACGTTTTCTGTGTAATCAGTATGGAAAATGAGTAAAAGTAAAATTTTCAAATTTCGGTGTTCAATTGAACCGACGGACATATCAGTTTTAAATTTTAACACACCTTACATTGTTTAGTGCATATCAATAAATGCGGAGAAACTGCGTTCAATTCTTAAATAGAGTAAAATAAAGGATCATTTAGTTTCTGCAACTTTTACTCCGATTACAAATCTTGCTGCGATTTCATGAGTTTCGCAAAGAAGTTGAAGGTTTTGATTCTCATATTCATAATGATCGCTTTGTGAAATAATAAAAATCTTCATGGGATGTAGTGCTAAATTTTAAAAAAAAATACTTCTTTTATTGTAATCCTCATTTTATTTGCTGAACTAGGATTCAAGTTTGTAAGGTTATATATAACTCAATTAATACATCAAAAGCATAAAGTGCATTTCTTAAACTAAATTGACACTTTAGGTTATTTTGATTAAGGGGTCACATACCTTTTAAAAAGTCGGAAATGGTTAAAAATGGTAAGCTCTTTAAGGCTCTATAATTTTTTTTATTCTTTCCAGGAATGTAAAATTTGGAGGAATAAACAAATAGATATTACTTTACTTAAAACATATCCAACAAACACATTTTTAATTATGATAAATTTTTAATTGAATAAATAGAAAAAGAGGTTTTAGTTCTCTTTTCGCATGCTTTTCTCTTTCGCGCTCAGCTTTATAAAAAAGTTACCAATATATTTATAACCTTTTTGCTCAGTGTTGGAAATTGTTATATCTTTAAAATGATGTGTCATGAAACACTGATTACAATTTTTAGTAAACTAAAAAAAAATAAAATTTAATTTTAAAATTAAAAAAATTGCTATTTTTTATTTGCAATTTTAAATAACTTCATTAAAAATTCAAACTGGTTCGTCATTTTAAGTACAAATTTGGTCGGAATCTCCAGTAAAAATTTATCATTTGCCGCGAAACGATTTTGAAAAATTCCTGTGCGTAATGAGAAAAAATGACATTCTGAGAAAATTGACATAAAACATAAAATTCACCAAAGCTTTATATATATATATATATATATATATATATAAATTTTTTTCACTATATACTCATATACATATACATATACACTGCTGGACAATTGCTAAGGACGGATCATAAATTGATATGTAACATAATATTAAGCGAGACATGAGGCCTAGTAGGATAAAATATAGTTGCCACACTGTTCAGACATTAGAATAAAGAATATTTATTGTTCTGGAAAGTACAAAAGCTGTGAAAAATCTGAAAGAAAAAAAAGTGTTCCTTTGATCTGCGTACGAAGAAATGGAACAATGCATCTAAGAGTCAGCAGGCACCTTAAAGAAAGGTATCTATACGGGATATGTCCACCGTGGAGTGTGATGCAACATTCCACACGTCGTACCCATACTTTTGCACCAACATTATCCAGCAGCTGTTGAGGCAATTTATCCCATTCCTCTGTGAGTGCACGGATGAGGGTGTTCTTGTTTGTCGGAGGATAGTTAGGACCAGCAACTTGCCTCCCCAAAGCATCCCACACATTTTCAATGGGGTTTAGATCTGGAGAACGCGCTGGCCATACGAGACGTTGAATACCCTCGCTGTCTAGACAATCCTGAACAGCGAGTGTTCGATGACATGTTGCGTTGTCGTCCATAAAAACAAATTTATCACCGACAGCACCACGGAAAAAGACGAACATGAGGAAGTAGAACTTCATCAATGTATCGTTGGCCCGTCATAGTCCCATTTGCAACCACATGTAGGCTCGTGCGGCCATTGATCATGATGCCGGCCCACACCATGATACTGCATGTCGGATATCGGTCTTTTCCTGGATATTTTCTGGACGATAAGGCAGTACCACTCTCGCGCCAGATCCAGTTGGCGTCTACAATCCGATGACAGACTGAACCTACTCTCATCTGAGAATAGTACGCATGCCCAGTCCTGTTCAGTCCAATTGTGATGCTCACGACACCATTGCAAACGGGCAGTACGGTGCTGTCTAGTCAATGGGACACACACAACAGGTCTGCGTGCGTATAGTCCTCCTCCCCTCAAACGTCTGGCAACAGTTTTTCGGGAGATCTGCTTTTCCTGAGGCAGCAAGAAACTGATTTGCCACCTGCTGAGCTGTGGTGCGTCTGTTCTTTTTTTGCTGATAGGACGATATATCTGTCTTCTGCAGGCGTCGTACTTCTAACACGACCTCCCCGTGCCGTCCACTACGCATTTCGTTAGTTTTAAATGACTTCCACAGCCGTGAACAACGCTGTGAGCGATGTCGAAACTCCTGGCAACATCTGTTATTTTCGCCTTCTTCGATCTTTCCAATAATTCGGCCACGCATAAAATCATCTATGTGATGTCGGGAAGACATGCCAAAAATTTTAAGTTCGTCTATTAAATCTTTCTGTTAAAACTTTGACTTGAAACAACAACTGTCCACACGCGTCAAAACCTTTAAAGCTCTTATGAACGCTATCACGTGATGAACAGACGTGGAAAAAAATTTGCATACTCATACTTCTTCTTAGTAATATCCCGCACTTATTCTAATTTTCCACATTTTGCTTCCTTTCATTTTGTGGTTGCTATGGATGATAGTGTTATCCGTCCTTAGCAATTGTCCAGCAGTGTATATAAATTTATACATATATATACATATGCATACACACATATATATAAATTTATACATATATATACATACATATACACAAATATATAAACAAGAATATAAAAATAAACAAATAGTTATATACCTAAGATAACTAAAAATAGGAAGAAGGCACATAGTATAAAGACAAATTCCTGACCTTAGGAACCAGGATTGCAGGTTTAAACAAGTTTTGCGGCGCCAACCTTCACCTGTATATATATATATATGTATATATATATATATATATATATATATATATATATATATATATATATATATATATATATTATTTTGGTTACTCAAATAGTAACTAAATTTAAATTAAAACTAATGTGAAGTTTTTTTAGTCAATAAACTTCCGTTTATTAAAATTATTATAACGAAAAACATATATTTTACCAATGCAATACAAACAACGAAACGATATCAAAAGCTTAGAAATAATCAAAATACAACAGAGTGATTCATTTCCTCAAAATAAAGTAAACATTTTTATAAATATTACTTAAAAAACTGTTCATATCTTAATTAACTACTTATTATAATTATTAAATAATTTGTGTTTAGAATGCAGTGTACTACCATGATTCTAAAATGTTAAAATTCGCCGCATGCATACGATGTTCCCTATTTTCAGTTAATATTTTTACAGGTAGCTTTAAATTGCATTCTTTTAGCCTGTCGCACTTCTTTTGCGCAGAGATTAAAATGTCGCTCTGCAGTCTGAATTCTTTCTATAACCACAAGTGTAACAAATTTTTGTGCAAAATCACCAACAGTCAGACCAAGCGATTGCATAATTTTTAGCCTGCTTTGATTGCCATCATTAACAATGACAATTGCCTCATTTGTGGAAATATCAACAATCTTTCTACCACAACCTACAATTTTTTGCGCATAATTTCCATATTAATGAGTTAAATGATTCATTATTCTTTTCAATTTTACTCACTAGACAATTTTGTAAGTGTTAAGGTTGTGACAGATCATTGAATGTAGGTTTTACGGTAGTGTTATCAAACTTTCAATACTGGCGACCCAATTTTCAACCATAATTTTTGTCACCCCTCCCCCCTGTACAACAATAATGTATTTATTGCAATAAAAATGCACTTTGACGCTAAAGCTACAATGAGATTTCAATTATAAACTGTTTAAGTATTGGATTTTGTATATGTTACTTTTAAGTAATATTATATTTTAAGAAAAAATTACTTAAAATATACATTACTTACTTATTATTATGTTATATTTCTTTCTCTAATTTTTAAATTGGAACAGAACGCAAAATGATATATTTAATTAAAGATTTATTTCTCCTTCAGCATTCTTTTCTCAAAGTACAAATGTCATTAGAAAAATAGTCTAGTCTATGTTGCTCTCTATCATATCCATCACATCTGGCATTATCGGGTACGCTTGCGTGAGTAAAAACATTATTCTTGATATAATAGCTGAACTGTAAGAAGAGTGAACCTGCGTTATATACGACATTGTATACAAAAATGTAAAATGATTTTTTTTAGATAAATGTTATAATTGTAGATAACTGTTTAAAAGAACTGTAATTTTAAACCTCACATAATTTGCATTTATAATTAATTTTAATTAATGGAAAAGAATATAAAATTCCTATGAAGAATAATTGTGTTACTTTATAATATTTAAATTGAGAAGAGTTTAAAATGTTTAAACCCGGGAGCAAGCGTGCACTCGATGTTAACGCTAATGGTAGTGCGGGGGGACTCAGTCACCCCAAACATTTGTTTATAATTATTTTTATTGTACGTGATACAAATTGGAATTGCAGTGAATAATTTAATTAAGAGAAAGTATACTTACCGGCTCTTTCAAGGACAATTCAATTTTTCTTTGATGATTTGAGAAAAAATCCAATAAAACTGAAATAAAATGATTCAAAAGTGCAAGACCTTAATAAAGGACGCAAATCACAGACACTTTTCACTAATATTACAAAAATGTTATTTTCTGACACAGCTGTCATATTTTGTTTAAGTTACTGTAGTTTTAATGATCTTTCATGATCGAGTGAGTGAATATTAACGTCCTTTGTTTATCTACGCAAAGGGCTTTTGGAGACGGACCTCGTAATTTTTGAACCATGTTCAAGTGACGAGGACGACACTAAGCTGTGTGGCCTCCTTTTACTACCACATCACTCCAACAAGAGGACGTTTGAGCTCTCGATAGATTTAACGAGCATCTCTTTCCTACACGGTGGATCTTTAGTGGTACTGGGCTCGAACTCGTAACACCTTTGGTGATCCACAAATAGCAAGTTGAACTTTTTCTTTCTTGTGTCTTTTTGACAAGGTGAATTGAACCTCGTGGTACACTTAGGGCTTCATATTTTATTTGATGGAGTTTTTTGGGAAGCATTTCAAAATTTTCCTTTCGTTTCATGTTCATGGCGTTTCTCAATCATGAATATTATTCATTCTTTCAACAAGTTCTTCTTTTGCTTGATCAGTTTCAACTTCCTTCAATTGAGATCACAGATGCCCCGCTCCCGGGTTAAAAGTGTATTCAGAAAACAAATACGGATGTTCTAAAAAGGATTATGACGTTTTTCACTAAACATAAATCTTGGCCAAATATTCTTTCAAGTCAATCAATTATTTTCTAAATATCATAAAACACTCTCTATTATTTAGAATTTCTCTCCGCGAAAAACAAACTCATAAAAGATGGAACGGAACTAATGTCGAACTAACCATACCAGTAAGTTTGAAGGTCAGTCAAATGATCAGCAAATGTATTATGCAGCCTAGCTGAAAAGTGAATCATGTCTACCTTTTCTTTCTACAACTAATGTACAATATTTCAATAATAATTACAGTGATGAATTGTTAATCTTCTTAGAATTTTTCTCAGGGTCTGGATTTCGTTTTTTCTTTTAACAAGTGATATGTTATGTTAAAATGTAATAAAAATATATCTCATTGAGGAAATACACCAAATTAAACAAAATGATTCTTTTTCTTTAATTTGGTTTTAGGATCAAAGATAGCTATTTGATGAAGGAAAAACGCCAGATGATAAACATAAATTATATCAGTGTTTTTGTGTAGTTTTTTTTTATTATGGAAGAAAGTATTTTGTTTTACTTCTTTCCGGTTATTTTTTTAAATCTTTAAATTTTCGATATGCTCGCAACCCCCCCAGGGGGCGCGCCCCTCACTTTGAGAAACACTATTATACGGCATCCGTTTCTGCCACTGGCAATTTTTTATTGTGTCTAAAAGTTTCCACACTGCCCTCTAATACTTGATTTTGATATTTATACCAAGAATAAGAAACTACAGGACAAAAGCAAGGCAATGGTTCTTTGTCGCTTGAACGCAGATGTAAATATAAAGCCCAAACAACTTTTCACATATCTGACAGGCATGTTTTATTTTGACGGATTGCACATTTCCATAGTACGTTGTAATTAAGTCGATCATTCTGTCGGTCAATCTTCCCTTTTCACCAATGGACTTGCCATCACACAGTTTAGAGCTCATTTGTTTTAATTTTTGTAAATGAGTTTCCATTCTGTTTAGAACATGTCCAACACATTCAATTTTTTTAACTGAAATATCTTCTCCATACAGATTGGATGCAGTAAGAGATGAGAATGTTTTGGAATCGCCATCCCCGATGTAAGATGTATATCTCACAGAACGATGACTTAGTGAGCGCTGAAATATCTGATCCATACCTACAGTCTCCAACATGCCAGCTGAGCTATTGTGTGTTTTCAAACATTCAGTAACGTGAAGAATTTTCCACTTTTTGTAAGCAGGTTACCCCTTTCTTCGTTTCCAAGAATCACATCCTTTACAGAAAGAAGACATCACTTCCGCATCAATACACTTTCCTGTTTTGTCTCCTATAACAGCACACACACCAACTTTGAGAAGAATAGCCACGGGTTTTCCATGTTCCATCTCCACTAATTATTATATCGGAAGAATTTGTCAAAGTTACCTCTTCCAAAGCTGCACTTTGCATTGAAGCTTCTGCGACTTCTTTACTACACAATTGTAGTTTGTTTATAATGTTATTATAGGATTTTTCAGCAACTGGAGGAGGAAAGTCCATGACACCACAGAAAGTTGTCATTGCTGCATGACCCTGTCCAATTGTCTTCATTGCGTATACAAAATGTCTGTTTATTTCTGGAATATTTTTTCTTTTACCCAGCATTTTTGAATTTCTAAACGAACACATAAGAATGGCATACAAAATATGCATACAAAATATGCCTGCCATTTTGATGAGAAATTTTCATATGGTAATAAAATTTTTTCTTGTTATTTAATATAATTATTCGAGTAATATTAATTTAGCTATTGAATTAAATATTTATTTTCATACTAAATTCGGAAGGATTTCTTTCTATGATGAAATTAAAGTTCTTACACATTTCTTAATTTATTTTTGTTCAATAGAAACATAAATACTTTTTTCCTCACAACACACAGAGTTGGAAATGTTAAATTGAAATTTAATATTTTTTTTTATTTAGATTTAATTTATTCCTTAAATGATGTTTCATATATATATATATATCTTTTTAAAATATCTTTTAAATGAAATAAATATAACATATCAAAATATACTTGGGTATATTATTAAAATAAAAAAAAAATATGCTTTTTTAGATATAATTCAAAATTAGCCATTAACGTCTCCTCTTAGTATTATTTCTACAATTTAACATCTATAATGTAACAGATGCCTCAAAAAAGAAAAAAAAAGTGCATTATAAACGAATAATAAAATTCTGTCTTAGTTCGACTAATATGTAACCCCTAAGAATTATATTTTTTTTCCTATTCTGACTCCAATAAACACCATTTCACATTTTTCTGACAAATAAGATGTCATATTTCCCATTAAAACATATTCCATTAAGTTCAGAATAAAAAAAATGAATGTCAGTACATGATACTTATATTTTAAGTATCTTACAGAAATATGTTAAAATCCGTTTGATATGAGTGTTTAAAGAAGTATTTCTGTGATGAAACGTTTTTCAAATATTATAAAGCTTTTTAATCCTTCTTTTTGTCGTTATATGTTATAAATGCTAACATATTGTATTATAATTTTTTTTAGCATTCAGTGCTAAAATTTCATTAAAATACTAGAAATTGCTTTCCATTAAAATGTTTTTAAAGATGAATGATGATTTAAAGAGGATAATGTTCCTTCGCGGACAATGTTTGCATATAATAATTTGCTGCACATAAATAAACAGTTTCTTTTTAAGGTGACATATAGTACCTTTAAACCTTCCATTTATCGATTTTTCAAAAATACCTTTAAAAAATAATTTGAACTGTTTGGAGCATTTTAAAACAAACCGCGTCAAAATCCGATAATTATTACGTTCTGTACAAGAAAAAATGTAAATGTCTAAAGAGTCTTTGCTCTTTAAATGGAATGTAAACAAACCACGCCTCCTAACTTTCACTTTCGACCGGGAATATATTATTGCATTTTTTTCTTAAATTTTCAATTATATTTATAATTGTCTTTTTATAGAAGAAGTATATCTACAACTCAACACATTTCTAATTCAGTCAGATGTTTATTTACGTTTACGTTTCTACTGAGCTGTTGTTTTTGCTTACTAAAGTCTGCCTCGTTTCATAATAGTTTTCGAAAAAGTATTGAGTAATCATTAATTTTTTTCATTTGATTATCCATTTTTGTGCATATATAAATATGAGTAGTAAATCCGCTAGAAGATCTACGGATTATAGAAGAAAGAAACGACGTTTTTGAGGGAATCAACATTCCCAAAACAAAACATTAGAGCCGGTAGCTGTCGATGTGACATCTGCTTCATCTAAGAAACTGTGTTTAGATAGCGATTCCTATCAAAGCATCTCCAATGAAAGTAAGGGGTATCGGTTAATAAACCTGGATATTTTTTTAAAGAAATTTCAAAACATTTAGTATGCTTTTACTGAGGCTCAAAAGCAGAGCTAAATAATATAAAATCAGCCAGTTCCATTGTAGCTGTTGCTTCGATGAATAAAGCGGCAAAAGAAGAGATTGCAGCATCCGAAACAAATGAAATTTGTGTTAGTGGTGATGGAACTTGGAAAACTCGGGGCCATACATCTCGTATTGGTGTCTGTAGCATTATTGGAGATATAACTGGTAAAGTTGTTGAAGTTTTATCACCATATTGCAAAGGCTGTGATCTGTGGAAAAGTCTAAAATATGGAACAGCATATCAAGAATGGAAAAAAAAAGCCATGAACCATATTGTGTCAAAAGTCATTCTGGTTCTTCGAATAAAATGGAAGTGGAGGGACTGAAGAGAATTTTTAAACGATCATTATTGGAACGAAATGCCAAATATGTGAAATATATTGGTGATGGTGACACTAAAACATTCCCAAAGCTGCAAAATACGGTGTCGTACAATTTAGAAAAAATTAAATGTGTTGGACATATACAGAAGCGAATGGGTGCCAGACTTCGTAGGCTGAAATTGGTGAATCGTGGGAAAAAACTATCAGACGGCAAAAGTATAAGTGGAAAAAAATCGCCTGACGGATAAATTAATAGATAAATTCACGACATACACTACAGAAATGCTATACGTGAGAACTGCAGCTCCACAGATGATATGCGTAAATCCATTTGGGCCATTTATTGTGCCATTACCGCTCAACAGACGAAGAACCAATGCATTACTTCTGCCCGGTTGGTGCGTCCTCATGGTGTAGTTACCAAAAGGCGAAATCCTCAGAAAATACATCATACAAACATAACAGTATTGTGCCAACCTCTGTTATGGATGCAGTAAAACCAATATTTGCAGAATTATCCTCACCTAAGTTATTGAAAAAATGCTTAGGGGGAAGGACTCAGAACTCAAATGAGTCTTTCAACTCGACGGTATGGAAATACTGCCTGAAAACATCAGGATCTTCCAAGAGAATAGTTGATGTTGCAGTGAATGAGGCAGTAATAATGTATAATGATGGAATGGCTGGTCGTTTGGATATTATGAAACATCTGGGTTGTAAATTAGGGCATTTTTCTGTCACTTATGCCTTTCAGTCTGATAATAAAAGTCTCGAATAAAAGAAGCCGAAATGAAATCTAGGTCTTCAACATTAGATGCTCGTAGGGCTTTGAGAATGCGAAAAAAAGCCATGCATGAGCATTTGGTTGAAATATAAGGTGTAACGTATGAAGCGGGTGCATTTTAAGTATTAAATAATTGTATTTTCTTGTATAAAATTACATTGCATTGTTTAAACGTGATTTTCTCAGTTTCTTTTTTTCATACTTTCCCGCAAGATTAAAAAAAAAGTTTTGATTGTAGAGTTCTATAATTTTATATGGGTATTGTACTTGTTGTTTTTTATTCTGTGAACCTCACATTTGTTAATGGAATGAATAGATTTTATTTTATAACATGATAGATGGGAAAAAAATTACTTATTATAAATTTTATGATTTCTAAAGTTTTAAATTTTTTAAATGTGATAGAAATTTAAATTTTCAGGTTTACAGAATAAAGACTTTATTTAGCTTTGATTTGGTACATAAATGAAGACTCTACAGTACATCTTTCAAAAGTTATCTTGCGGGTAACAGAAGGTAAGTTTTTTTTTTTAATTTTTGTATGCATATTTTGTGTTCTTAAAAAATTTTATCAACTTAAAAGCAAAAATTGATTAAGTATTTTAAACTTTGAACTGTTTTGTATAAATTGTAAAAAAAACCCATAAGAATATGGAAAAATCATTGATTTATGTTGAATCGAAAAAGTATGTCGAAATGTTCAATTTTTGGTTTCGAAAGGTACTATGTCCCCTTTTAAGGTATGCGACTACATTCAGAACCGTGATCTTGCAAAAGCGTATAAATTAATATGTATGATATTTAGTGTCCCTTAGATTAGAAAACGTATGTAAAATTGTTTTTAAAAATAGTATTACAGTAAAAAATTATTTAAGTACAATATTTTAACAAAAATTGAACATAGAATGACCCATTTTCAAAATATTCTCCTTATGTAAAAAATTCTTCTTTTATAATAATATTTTACTTGCGTATAGCTCAGACCTCTGTACAGAGGCTCAGCTAGAATTTTTGAAATATATAACTTAGAAGTGGGTTTATCCATGTTTTACGACAATAGAGGGGAGAAATTTTAAGAAAAAAACGCTGATAGTTATTTCAATTGTTTGTAACTTTGAAAATAATGTGAAATTTCTAAAAAGCATAGTTGAGCCTCTGTACAGAGGTCTGAGCTATATACAAGCTAAATATTATTGTAATAGAAGCATTTTTCTCAAAAAAAGAACATTTTGAAAAAAAGGTTATTCTTAGTTAATTATTTGCCGAAATATTGTATTTAAATAAATTTTTTTGTCAAAATGACCCTAAAACTATTTTATACATATATTCTAATCTAAGTGACACTAAATATCTTGAAAATGCCCCATTTATGCGCTTTTTTAAAATCACGGTTCCGAACGTAGTCGGATACCTTAAAATATATCTAATTTAGCTTCGTGAGAATATTTCCAAACATATAGTTTGAGCATATTACAAAGCTGGTTTCGTCGTATATCATTCAAGACAACTTAACTTTTTCACTCTAAAATGTATTAAATAATTCCAGAATACGAAGGGAACTTTTTTTATTAAAACTTTCTTCGTGCTGTCTACGATTTTTAAAACTCTTAAAATAGTTCAAATATCTATAATTCTATTCAAAAGAATTCGAGATAAGCTCTCGATTGATCAAACAAGGATGAAATATGTACTCCGAGATTAAGCTTTGGTGATGAATATCTCGACCAGGAAAACTGGGATGGGTATTTTGAACCATTTATCAAACCTCTCTTCGCCTGTTGAATGGTATTATTCGCACCAGGAAACGAGCAGGAAAAAAAAATACCTCCAACTTAAAATGCGTGGAAAGCAATGAATTATCCTAATTGCTTTCGGGATTTAAAAGGGGGGTTATTGAAAATGGAGAAAAAGTCAAGGCATTTAAACGTTGCGTAACCTAAAGAAAAATAAATAGTGCTTTCAATTTGATTAAAAATTGGTTTATTTTTCAATTCCTACTATTACTTCACTCTCTCCTTACACACACACACTTACACACACACGCATATATATATATATATATATATATATATATATATATATATATATATATATAGATACCGTAAAATCCGGTGTATAACGCGCACTTTTAACATAAAAAACAAGATCGAAATTTAAGAATGTGCGTTATACGCCCGGTATAAAAAATAATTAGAGTAATAATCATTAATTATTACTCTAATTATTATTACTCTAATTATTAGAGTAATAATAATTAAAATAATCATTAAAAATAAAAAGAGAGGTGTGCATAAAAATATTAGACTTCTAACTAGATAGGAATACTGTTTATTTAAAAGAAATTGCATAATTTATGAAAATGAGTTGCAGTTCTACAGGAATACTATTTGTTTCAAAAACCTGGGATAATACTTTAAATAAATGATTTCAAAACATATGAAAATTGCGCAGGAACATTTCAAGTTTCTTTACAAAAAGGGAGGGGGGCGTTATACAGCGAACATATTTCAAAACTAAGAAATGCAACTTGAAAGTATAGCTGCGCAATATACGACGGAGCGCGATATACGCCAGATATTACGGTATATATATATAGTTCAAACTTCCATTCGTTAATAAAATACTTTCTATTAACCCATTCAATTTGAAATGTATTTTTTAAAACTTGTAATGGAGGACAATTGCTGTTAATACAGTTTTTTCAAATATTAATTCATTAATTAAATTAAGAATTGAATAAATAGTAACAAAAATAATAGTCCAACAGCATATATAGAAAGGAACAATAGCTTGTTGTGTCCCTGTAGTGCAATGGATAGCGCGTTGGACTTCTAATCCAAAGGTCATGGGTTATTTACCTGGGATGGCCTAATTTCTGAGAATGTGACTTATTTTTTACTATACTATTTTAGTATAACAAAAAATACTTAATAAATAGTAATAAAATAATAAAACACACTCACCATATGTAGAAAAATAAAATGGAAAATTGCAAAGAAAATCGCTTTCTACACTGCTCAAAACAATTAGGGGAGCACATGATTTTAACAAAAGTAAGCAAAGATGTATACCAATAAGTAACATAAAATGAATCATCCACAATTTAAAGGCTACCAGGAAACGGAAGAAGAAAACTTTATATGCAAATCAAAGTTTATGACGTCAAAAACCAGAAAAAAAAGGAGATAAGGGCAGAAATCGGGATGTTGCAGAAACGTCTGTTTTGTTGCCGTAACTGTGAAATTCGATTGCGCAGTATTTTTTGAGACAAGGTTACTTGAGAATGTCTCAACAAAGTGATTTACCGGAATCCATGGCATGGCGTGTTATAGGCAGACTGGAATCCGGGCAAACACAACGTAGTGTCGCGGACGCTGTTGGAGTCGCCAGAAGTGTTGTTGCAAGACTGTGGAATCGATTCCAAGAAACAGGAAATGTTAGACGTCGACCAGGGGCAGGTCGGCCACGCGCCACTACATCAACTGATGGCCGGTATATACAGTTAACAGCCCGTCGAAACAGAACAGAGAATGCTACGCAGCTGCAAAGACAGTTGCTCTTGGCAACAGGACGAAGGGTGTCCAGCCAAACAGTACGTAATCGGCTTCATGAGGGAGGGCTCTATGCACGTAGGCCAATGGTCTGCATTCCGTTAACCCCACGCCACCGTGCGGCCTGAAGAAGATGGACTGCTGAACATCGAGATTGGGAGCAACATGATTGGAGCCAAGTGCTGTTTACAGACGAGTCCCGATTCAGTCTAGAGTGTGACACCCGACGTGTTATTGTATGGAGGGACAAGGGCACTCGAAATAACCCCGCATTCGTTCGTGAAAGGTCACAATACAGAAGAGCTGGTTGGATGGTATGGGGTGGAATCAGCATAGGCGGACGTACGGACCTGCATATCATTCGTAATGGCACTTTGACGGGCCGAAGGTATGCAGACGAGATACTTCGACCTCATGTCATCCCTTACGCTGGAGCCATTGGAGATTCCTTTGTTTTCCAGGATGATAATGTCCGACCGCATAGAGCTCGTCTGGTGGAGAACATGCTTGAATCCTAAACAATACAGCGTATGGAATGACCAGCGTGCTCTCTGACCTGAATCCAATCGAGCATGTTTGGGACATGCTCGGACGACGCATTGCTGCGTGACCAAAGGTCACCTGCTACTGTCCGAGACTTGGAGATTGCACTTCTTGAGGAGTGGAACAGTATCCCCCAAAGTCTGATCGATAACCTCATCGCATCCATGGCAAACAGGTGTGCAGCAGTCTTAGCTGTTCGAGGAGACCACACACCCTATTAAAACTGATGCATCATGTCTAAACAGTACCTTTTTTATCGTTTACATGTAACCAAATTGTTGCCCTAAATCATCTTTTAATGTTTTTCCATAATTTTCAAAGAATTAAAGCTTAATTCCAAATTTTTTTTTTACGCCTTTTTCTGTATTGCACATTGATACGCGTGTACTATGCATTGTATGCCAATACGTGGCTGTATCACACGGTTTTCTTCACTTTTTTGCTTGCTCCCCTAATTGTTTTGAGCAGTGTATTTTGTCCCTTAATAAAATGATTCTGTCATGTGTATATATATTATAATAATTGTAACTATTTATAATAAAATGTAACTAAAACACATTTTTTCTTTATTGACCTAATTAGGAATTTACTTATTTTTTTACATTACTTGTTATAAAAAATAAATGAGGATATGAATGTGTTGAGTGTAATATTGCAAAATATATTACATTATAACGCTCAATCACTGTTCACAAAATGGAACTACCAAATGAAAAGTTAATTTTTTATATTTCTCTTTTAATTTGGTTTTAATATCCTTTTCTGTAATGGGTTTGTCTCACGAGATGAAACTAACATTTAACTATCTATGAAGAATGGACTGTCAGAGCTTCATGAGAGATTTGACGTCTGCTTGTTGGTCAACAGAGTGCATTTTATTTACCCTCTACCACCCACAAATTAAGCCAGTAGAGACATTCCCTTATCCACCATGTTCTGCATTGTATCAATGCTATCTTCATTTGTATTTGTGGAGGGACACTCACTTCCAACTTCATCCTCGACATTCTGCATTCCTTCATTGAAGATGCAACATTAGCATGGATTTCTTCACAATACAAGGTTTGTAATGGTCAATGGATGACATATAACTCTTACTTGTCCATTCATACGGGATATCAGCAGCCATTTCTATTGGTGGCCTCATTTTCAGTACACGTCTGCCTGCCATCACATAAATAACCTCTGGCACGCCATAACACTGCTACTCTCTCCTCTTCGATGCTCTGCCCGTAAGTCTTATCTCCAACGCAGACGCTACTTCTGTCGTTTTACTAGAAAAAATGCAGTTTCTCAAGGTTATAGTTTGCTTTTTGTACAGAGTTATCCTACTATACAAAAAGGACGAAATTTATTTTAGGAACGTCGCTTATAGATTTTTCAATTTCTTCAGAAATTTTCATTTGACAATGCTTCAGAATTCGAGGGCAATCGTCAGTAGTATTCGTGTTATTTCGTAGTGTGGTGTTAATTATGTCAATAAATCAATTCAGAAATTATGGCTCACAACATTTTTAAAAGCCTTTTAAGATACACAAAATTAGAAAAAAAAGTCGTATAGTTTGTTTTATAACTAAACCATTTTCTGTTAAAGATGCTTCAAAAGAAATTTATATATTTTTAAACTACAATAGGTGAATGTATTTCAATCTCATATTGCTCCAAGATATATTGTAAATTTCCTATTTGCATAAGCGAAATATATGCATTGAATTCCCAAATCCCAATCAAACAAGAAATGTTCGGAAAATGGGAAATAATATTTACCCGTGCTATCAAATCCATTTCCATCCTTGGAATGCCTAAAGCAAATATTAAATTACTTTAACTCAAAAACTAGATAGACAAATTGACAGAAAGTCTTTTAATCTGTAGCAAGAAAAAAATAATATTCTTTAGCAAACATAAGAATAATTTTCAACGTTTGCGCATAAACGAGCGAATGTTATTGTATTAGTAAAATAATTATATTTTACTCTTTTTTGGTACTATGTTTAAAAAACAGTAGGATACATGGATTTAAATAGAATAAATCAAATATATATATTGAAGTTAAACAACAGCTCTTTCGTAAACACATTAAAAAACAGTATATGTATAAAAGGAAAAAAAATCAAAAGATATTTTAGCTCCAGACAAAGCTGTCGGATGAAACGGCAAATATTTTGGGATTTCATAAGAGTAAGAAATGAAATGTTCGCTAAGCAAATTAAATAATCATTGTTCAATGAAAATTTTATTTTTCGAAGTAGAGTATAAAAAAATGTATACAATAAAACCTGTTTTTGTGCGGTCTTTCTTTATGCGACTTTATTTTTCCCCCTGCAAAGTCAGATATTGCCTGTAATATTTTATAAATTGGGTAAAAACGTATTTGGTGTTAATCTGGCCTTGCTCCCCCTCTGTACGCTTCCCACTGCAATGTACATATATACACTTCAAGACAATCTGTTCATTTTTATAAACAGTCTTCCGACAATGCACGTTCAGTTTTCTCTCAATGCGCCTACACCATGCGCTTGATTGAAGACGAAATTTCCAATGGCAGTGACATTAACAATAATTTGATAGATTTTGAAGACGGACAAGAAGAAACAAATTCTGTAAAAGTGGGTAAAATGTATGCGATATATAGCTTTCAAACAAATCGGAAAAGGATTTTCTTAAAATAGATACCAATTCCGAAAAGAGTATGGAATTTCAAAAAGAGTTTCGATGATGCATATCTGGTTATTGTGACATTTACAAGAAACTGGCCAGCTGATCTTCTCGCAAAAAATTATCTCTTACTTTATGGTGCCAAAAATAAATCAATTGAAATTGTATCTTCAAGTGACGAAAGTGGTTTTGAACTTATTCATCACAGGAATATGAGCACTTTGGATTACAATGAGTAGCAGTGAATTATGTATATGTATTTTGAAATATTCTTTATGTATACAATGAGAAACTAAATGCTTTAAAAATGTTTCCATGTGTAATTTAATTATTTGTTTTGTTATGGAAATACTTTCTTATAAATTTCGTAAATAATTGGCACATTTTCTAAGTGAAACTTTTTTATGTGGTCCAACTCAACCGCAAAAAAATAAAATCTATAGTATTTCGATGAAGTTGTTTGTTATATGTAAAAATTTATGATATATATTTTTGAATATTTTTTGTGTGATTCAATTTTAATGCGGTCCCTATCTACCGCACAAAAACAGGTTTTACTGTATAAGCTTAGAACATTTATTTTAAAACAAAATTTACAAATAAAGTATTAAATTTAAACTATAACTACTAAAGCATGGCCTGTAACAAGAGGGAAAATGTACGGACTGAATTTGAATAACTAAATGATGACACATAAAACCACATTAGGATTTTACCTGAATTTTGCATTATCCTGATATGTAGAGAAATGCTTTTCAAAAGTAATTTCTGATGACTCTGAAAAGTTGTAGATTTTTGAGTTAATATACGTTTGATTGATTGTCTCCTTAACGCCTCTTTTCGAACCAATCTGTGGATTGTTGGCGAATTACTTCTCAACTTAGAACCACGGTCAAGGGACGAGAATGATATATTGTTTGGCATTTGACTTTTCAAACTTCCTAATTTAGATTTTGAGCCTCGGTAGATTTAACATGCACCTCTGTCTTCTTACTCCTTCAACTTTTACATCGACTAAGAACAATTCATATATTCTCTAGATGAATAGTAATGATTTAAAAAGCTTTTTGGTAAGATATTAAAATGAGAATTCTACATCTCACATTTGTTCTGATGATAATTCCACAACTAAAAGTAAAGTTGCTTTAAATTAATTCAAAGGGAAAATATATACAACAAAAGTTTACAACAGTTAACTTTAAAAATTCTTTGTAAATTTTTGAAAGTGAAGTCATTGTTATTGGCTGTTAGAGCAGCTAATTCTACTTTAACATTATCGCATACTCAAAATAATAAAAGAAGCTCATACTGAAAATAATTATTTTTCTAAGTTCTTGGGTAATTAATTGGACACCTGTGATAAAAAAGATAAACAAACCTTATTTATATTCAATAGTTGATACAGCCTCCACCTGAGGCAATCACAGTCTTAACTCATCAGGGTAGGATTTTCGCAAATGTTTGGATAATAGACAGTAATATATTCTTCCGCTCGGCTTGCAGAAAATAAGCAAGTTCTTTCACGAATTTTGGACGGTTACTGCACCTCTTAATATGGTGATCCAACTCATCCCTGAGATTTTCTATAAGATTTGAGTTTGAGCTCTGGGCAGGCCAGTCCAGTCTCGATTCTCTCTCTCTCTCAACCAATTTTCACCATACCAATCCTACCAATCCTTTGCAACATGACAAGTGACGTTGTCATTCTGAGAGTAACAATGATCCAACCCGTGAAAATTGCCTCCGCGTAGATAGCATATTGTTGTCTAAAATATTTGAGTAAGAGTCGGCGTTGAACTACCCATGAACTAGGATCAAAGGTCTCAGTTCAGACACCGAGAAGCATCTCCGGACTATAATTTCATCTTTAGCAAATTAAATGAAGTTAATTGTAGTTAAATGCATTCTGGGAAAAGGTATTGTCCAGGTATACGCAGAACCCAGACGATACCGTCCAAATGGTTGAGGTTGAACCTTGATTCATCACACCAGAGAACCTATTTCTACTCATGACCCAATTTGTAAGTGCCTTATGCCACCTTAATCGAGCAGCTCAGTTACATTTTGTATTTAAAAGACGACCGGGATATGCAAACAAATGTGCATTCTTGCAGATAGTATTTATCGATACCATAGTCTCGAACACTTATAGGAACTCCTGGAGTAAGAGGGACATAAGTTGAATACGGATTTTCTAAATCTCTTTGGATAGCACTCGTCGGTCTTTATCTCTTAGCTTCGAGGGTCTGCTGAGTTGAAGAACATTCTGATAGTCACCACTTACCTTCCACTTTTTAATTATAAAATCCACCCTCGGTTTTGGAGTGTTTAACCCTCTAGATATGCCCCTTAAAAGTCTGGCACTTCTATGATATATGACACTTATGCTCATCTCGAAGTTAGACAGCTGTAAATTTTATAGTATCTTGTATGCGACAAATGTCAATATTATTTCCAATATGATATTTAAGTACAGAAGGTGTGACGTATAGATCAGGACTGCAGATATGCTCATTTGCAAGGCTGTGCGAATACTTATTAATAGATTGTTGTGACGAATCTGTACGGAACCTTTCCACTAATCTTCTTAGGCGTCTTTCTGGGGAATATAAATTCGCGTTTATTTCCAATCAACTCCAAAAAGAAGTTAGGGATATTCAAATTAGATAAGGTATTTAAGTCAAGAGTTGCGAGATAGCAAGAGAGATGATGGAAGGCTATTAAGCCAACAACGTTAAAAGTAAAACTAGAAGATTCAAAGAGATTAGATTCGTGAAGACGTCGTGCTGCTATACGTACCAGAAAGCTGATATAAGCCAGCGGTAAATATAATTAACGTACGCTTAAAGTAAGCGTCAGGTTGAGGTACTTAGTTAAAGTTAATGACAATTAAGAATTCGAATACGTGTGTTTCTCGAATCTCCTAGTTTCGGTAAACCTTACTTGAGTTGAGCTAGATTAGTAATCAATCGTATTCTTAGTAATTTAATTTAATATAAAGGCAAATCCCTTTAGATGACGTAATATAATTATATTATTTATTATCAGAGATTTTTGAGGAAATTATAACAAAAATAAATAATATTATTATTCAAAATGGCTTTTGTTGGTTCTTTGCCACAAATTAATCTTGGTGTTCAAGGTGTGAGCCAAGGGGGTCATCACATAGTGTATACATATATGTGTGAACAAAAAATGAAGGTTCCCTAATTTCAGAATTATTTGTGTAATGCAAAAAGCTAAATAAATATAGTTTTTATTTTCTCCAAAATAATGTTTTTTTCGTGTTTATTGTATACTACATTCTTTTCGTTCGTTCTTAAACCATTTATAAGAAACGAATGCTTTTTATCCCTTTTGATGAGGCTAATCTCTGCCACAATGTGTCTATTGTAATGTATCACCAACTCACGGTACACAAGAAAGTAAAATTTGCAAAACATTCCTTAAAAAGGCTATTTATCAATGCATTTTTTTAGAAAAAATAATTTCAAAGCATTAATTAGATACAGATTAGAGCATCCAATCATTTAGAAGAGATTTTGTTCGAATGCACTTAAGGAATAAAAGTTAACACAGAAACATTTGTTACAAATCATTGCAAAATAATCATTTACATTTATAACAACTAAATAAATCATATTGTTTTAATATCAATTATTTTCTAGATCTACTTACATGTTTTTTGGTAAATATCAAGAAAGGTATAGTACTTATTTGAAATTCAGAAGAAAAAATTAGACACAGTATATGTTACTTTAAATAAATGATAGGGTAAAGATGAATAACAGTAAGACAATATTTTTTAAAAAGCTTGAATTAAAATGAGCTTAGAAGCTTTTGCATGCAAAATGCTTTGAAACCTCTGAGGAAATTGTCTTCAAATATTGTTACTTTCGCATTCATAATGACAATGATTGCAGATAAAAACTTCGATTTATGACGGACGTTTTCCTTAGTCTTTAAATGAATTAAAAAAGTTTAATAGATTTTAATATTTAAATTATAATAAAGAAGTAAAAATACACGAAATATACATGTCTTTATTGTATAAGATTAATATTCTTAGCAGTTATATATAAGACTATTATTCGTGTATATATATATATATATATATATATGCCATTAATCACGAAAACATCTGCCTGCAGCCGAAAAAAGGCCGTCTTAAAAAGGACAGAAATAGATTTATTAATTAAATCCTTGAGTTCAATTAATCATATGATACGTCTATTTATCCTTGGGATATAAATGATAATTAATCTTGCACTAAAAAAAAGGACTATAACTATAACTTGAATAATATGTAGAAGTATAACAAGTCTTTATAGGTCAAAGTAAAATGTTCACATTAATATTTTATGATGTAATATACAACATTAGTGACATTACTTTGAGAGCAGTTCAGACATGAGTCAGGTAACAGAACAGTTAGTAAAATGTGTTCACTATAGCCGAGAGTTCATTTCTAAAAATATATAAAGCAAACGAAAGTTTAAATGAACATTAGATCTTTATTCCTCTGCACAACAATACATTCCTGTATCTACCTGGAGTAGTTTTTTCACGAGATAAATCCAATTAAAAAAATATCACTATTTTAATAGTTGAAATATACATGTTGAATTCCCAGAATTAAATAATACTCAGTCTTTTACAAGGATTAAGTTTCACGCTTGGAATTTGCTGATAAAATTGATTACAAATATTACAAAATAAAAGCTTCAAAAATTAAGTACATCCCTTAATAAGTTGATGTTCATTTTAGTGAATATGTGACATTTTCCATAACTATATAATGTTAAAAAATAATCATGACATAAAACATGCAACATTTAACAGTACAATGAAAAGCCGTGATAATATTATAATAATAAAATTTACAAAGAAAATTTTTAAGTTAATTCCTACTTAGGTCAACAAAGAAAAAATTTATTTTAGTTTCTTTTTGTCAAATAATTACAATTAATATATATATATATATATATATATATATATATATATATACGTACGACAAATTTACAATATTAAATGGCAATTAATTTTTATTAATTATCATTTAAGTATCATAACGTCAAACAAAAAACATGTGTATAAAAAGTACATAACGTCAAACAAAACAATCACGTGTATAAAATTTCAGTTCAACTGAATGCTTAAAACATGAGAAAAAAAGTTGCAAAAACTGTAACCAAGTCGCTGACAAGTAAAATAAAAAAAAATTAAGTCAATTCCCACTTTGAATGAACGAATAGAAAGTATTTTATTAACGATTGAAAAATTGAATATATATATATATATATATATATATAATCAAATATAAAAGAATTTTTCAATATATAATCATATACATATACATACATATATATATAAATTTATACATATATATATACATATACACAAATACATAAAAAAAATATAAAAATAATCATATAGTTATATACCTAAGATAACTAAAAGTAGGAAGGAGGCACATAGTATAAAGACAAATCCTGGCCTTAGGAACCAGGATTGCAGGTTTAAACAAGTTTTGCGGTGCCAACCTTCACCTGTAATTTGTCATACTATGTACCAAGAGGAAAGGAAAGAGTTATATATGTAGAATTTAAAGATTAAAAAATCATTAAACTAAATAACATAGGAACATAAACATAACCTACTAAATCGGAGTTAAAACGATGGCCAATAGTGCAGTAACGCGTTCCCGCCAAATAAGGAGAGCAGAACCGCATAAAGTTAATTGCGATACGATATAAGAAACGATTAATTGCGATACGATATACGATAATAAGAAATATATATATATATATATATATATATATATATATATATATATATATATTTTATACTTTTAAAAAAACATAAAAATAAAAATCATATAAAATTAGCGTAAAATATAAAAAAAACTCAAAAAAATATATAATCAAATTTTTTTAAAAATAAGTATGTGGCGCCATCTATTTAATAATTGTAGGATAAATTAGATATTGTCTAACTTTAAAAAAAACATTACAAAACATAAAAACAGTAAATAATTACAGTAATACAAATTGTATCATAAAAAACCATTATAAATATAATTTCAAAGAAAGTTAGCAGGGTATCCATGTTCAATACAGTGATTTAAATTTTTTTTAAATTTAAAAAAAATATTAGCTTTATCTCTAACTAATACATTATTGCGATAAATATAGTTAAAAATAATATTTCTATATATAGTTATTGATAAATTAGAATTCCAGAAAGGTACTTTGATGATATTAAAATTAAAGACATCTCTTTTATCATAAATATTACTATGTAGTTTCAAATCCTTAATATACAGTGATACATCTAGGTAATTTGTTTTGATAGGATTATTATTAATTTTAACTAAGTTTAAGTAGGACGGATAAAAATTAATAATAGGATTAAATTATCATTTTTACCAAAAAATAATTAAATCATCAATATATCTAAAAATGTAGTAGTCATTATTAATAACGTAATTATATTCATTAAAATGTAAATAAAGATTAGCCAAACTATTACTAGCTGGGCCCCCTTGTGGGAGTCCTTTCTCTTGTTTATATAAAGAACCATTAAAATTGATGTCATTTTCTTTTAAGACAAAATATCTATGAGAGCTCTAAATTTGTTAAAATTAATATTAAGATTATACATACTGTGGTTTTCTAAAATTACTTTAATAATATCATATAAATCAATGGAATTGAAAAGATCTTCAAAGTCATAACTATGAACTGAATAAATATTTCTATTATTAAAAAATCTATAATCTCTTTACTATTTTTAATTATAGCTTTATTACATTGCTGATTAATAAAGTTTTGTATAATATTATGAAGTAATTTGCCTGCAGTAGTAATATATGTTCTAAAACCATTTGTCACAGTTCTAAATTTAACCGGACTTTTATGGAATTTTGAAGTTAAAAAAATATATGGATACTTAATTTTAGGAATACAATAACCTAATTTTTTATAAATAGCAATAATACGATTACTAATTTCATTATGTGACAAATCTAATTTTTTAAAAGAACCATTATTAAGAAAGTGATCATAAAGAATATTATAATAAAAATACTTACAAATCACGGCATAGTTACCAGGTACTTTATCAATGTAAACTATGATAAAATTCTTTTGTAATTCACATAAATTTTCTGTTTTATATCTTTAAAAGTAGTTTCATATTGAGAATGGTAGCTAAAATTCATAAGGTCTTTTAAAATATTGTACTTATACTCATCAAATGCCTCAATAGGTAGTCCATATTTAATTGCAGATTTTGTAATAAAATTATCTATATCTTTAATAATTTGTTTTTTAACAGTATTTTGTTGTTATTATAAACATTTAATCTAAAATTAGTGCCTTTACTCATTATATCTTTTAAAATATTATCATTGATTATGTCTAAGTTATATATATATAATTTATATATATATATATAGAACCCACAGGATATATATATATATATATATATATATATATATAGTATAATATAAAATAAAAATGGAGAATAACTAGAACCCACAGGACTAAAGAAGTAAGAAATTGGAATTCATATATATATATTTATATATATATGGAGAGAGTTAACCAATAGTAGGAGCTGTCACACCTTGTGAAATTGCTGCTTATGCCGCTCGACAAAAAGCAAGATTTTTGTGCATTGTTGGATTGAAAAAGCAAGATTTTTGTGACATTGTTGCAGCACGGTGTGTTGCAAAAATGCTCACCCGGTTTTGATTAGTTTGGCTGAAAAACAGGTTTTCGATGCTAACTTTTGTCTTTGTTTTAATAGTTACATTGTTACAACAATAGAAACGAATCTAAGTTGGCGCCAAAACCAACCAGTAATTTAATTTAATTAATTAATTAAAATTTTAAAAAAACTGCATTGACATCAAGTGTCATTCCCTACAAGTTTAAACAAATTTATTCGAACTTGATTGAATGAATAAAAAGCAATTTATTAACGATTAAAAATTTGAACAAAATAAGTATATAAATAAATATATAGGGAGAGTGAGCTAATAGTAGGAATTGAAAAATGAAGCCAAATTGTCTGTATCTGTAAACTCTTTAAATAATTAGTTTCAGTTAATTAATTTTAGTTAATTATTATAAATTTATCGTTATCTTACCCAAAACAATCGTCTATAGAAAATTTCAGCTCAAATGAGCACTTTGATGTGAGGAAAAAAAAAAACTTTTACATTTTGACACAACTCGCCAGAATGGTGGCTAAGTCACCAAAAATGATGCCAACTTGGCTGAATCTGTAGTTATTTTAATAGTTAGTGTTAGTCAATTATATTTTATTAGTTATAATTAAATTACCGTATTGCATCCAAACGAATCGTGTGTATAAAATTTCAGGCCAATTGAGCGCTTTAAAACTTTTAAAAAATAGAATGGAAAATTAGAAAAATACTATTATTACGGAAAACGTGTTGATTACCGAACAGAACTAAAAAATAATGTAGTCAGCCGTGGGGCTGAAATATTAGTCTATTAAAGTAATGTTATTGTGGCCATTTTTTTAAAATTTTTAAACCAATGTGGAAGTGAGTTGATATATATTTTTTCTCTAGCACAGTCATCTATACCAAACAACAATCTATGACTTTTATTTAGTTTTTTTTCTTTCGTACTGTGCTTTGAAAGATTACAAATTTAAAAAAAAAAATTGTTGGCATACCAGTTTTAAGACACACAGTTGTAATATTTGAGTAAAGGGACTACTGCATGTGCACCTGAAATGATCACATTCCCTTTGGATGAATCAAAAGAATGACTTAAAATACAATGTGAAAGATTAAAGGCTGTTCTCTCAGAAACAAAGGTATATTAGGTTTCAGAAACAAATTCGAGCCCAGTACCCCTAAAGACCCGCTGTGTAGGGCAGGGATGCACGCTAAATCTGTCTTCCCGATGATGTGGTGTGGTAGTTAGGAGAAGGGAGTACCAGCTCAGGTGTCGAACACGTCACTTGACCATGGTTCAAAATTACATGGTCCGTTGCCAAAAGTCCTCGTAAAGCTGAACAGTGTGATGTTAATATTCACTCACTCACCCAAGGTGAATTTCAACAAATTTAATACTTTTTGAAATAACGTATAATGCATTATATATGCATATGATATGTATCATATTTTACAGTATAGCTCTCAGGGTTATTAGTACAATTTTTATGGTGTGGTAGGGGGCATCATAAGAATTCAAATTTTCATTGCAACCCATGGTCTGAAACTTCATGGGGAAGTAGTATGACAGGAATGAGAAACGGAGACACATAAGACCGGATCTATTTGAAATATGTATTGGTCAAAGATATCATAAGCACTGTGGTAGATGATATGTAAAATGTCCCAAAAGATGTTTAAAGTTTCCTCCATTGCTAGCATTACACCGTTGGATCCTGGATTGGCAGGTTCACTCAAATGCACCTGAATTTTGTTGGATATCCACTGCAGCCAGATGTTTCTTGCAACCAGATCCATTTCGGAATCCATAGGTGTTGCGTACACTGCAGCATACAGCATCCGGTGTATCTCTCTGTGGGTATCTTTCACTATACAATCTTTCTATTGCACGTGCATTTCCGTCCACCAATATCTTAATCAAATGAGCATCTGTCAAATTGGTGTTAGCCAAACCTCCCATGCTCCTCTGCGGCGATGATGTTTTTGTGAACATCCCCACTTAGCACCTAATGGAGACGTTTTCGATCAGGGAAATGTGAATCCTTGTGATGTCCCTTACCTCACCATAAAGTTTGTTCCAATAATCCTGGGGAACTCTTGCATGTGTAGGTGTGCTTGTATATGTTCGAAAATATGTGTATATGATAAGTAGATTTAGATTAAAATATAGTTATTCGATTCCTACTATTAACTCATACTCTCTATGTATTTATTTGTTTATTTATTTATCTTGGAAGAATTTTCAATCGTTAATAAAATACATTTTAAAGCGCTCAATTGAGCTGAAATTTTATATACATGATTATTTTGGATGACAGTACAATAATTTAATTATAATTAATAAAAATTAATTTATTAAAACTAATTATTTAAAGAATTACAAGTACAGCGACTTGGCGACCCTTTTGGCGACTTGTGTCAAAACTTGAAAATGTATTTTTCCCACGTTTTAAAGCATTCAGTTGAACTTAAATTTTATATACACGATTGTTTTGGATGACAATACGATACTTTAATAATAATTAATAAAAATGAATTACCACTTAATGTTGTGATTCTGTTATATGTATATACATAATTATATTAATAGTATCTATTTAATAAAATGTAGATAAAATAAAAATTTTCTTTGTTGATCTAAGTAGAAATTGACTTATTTTTTTTAAATTACTTGTTTTACGTGGTATATTAACAACCTGCATCCTTTCTTTACTTATGCTGTTAGTATTATTTCTTAAGTAAACGCAGATTACTCATTTGGGCTGTATTATCAAACAAAATTCTGAATAATATACACTGTGTTTACGATTTTGACCTTTATATTCAGAGGAGTGATAGTAGGCAGCATGGGAACGACAGAGGAAATAGAATAGTTCTTAGATGATAGTTATCCAACTATATTTTACTGAAAATTATTTAAAAAATCTTTTAACAGACAAACAATTTTAAGGTATCCGACTACGTTCGGAACCGTGATTTTGCAAAGCGCATAAATGGATAATTTTCATGATATTTAGTGTCAATTACATTTTTGAAATATATAATTTAGAAGTGGGTTTATTCATATTTTACGACAACAGAGGGGAGCAATTTTAAGAAAAAAAAACGCCAATAATTATTTCAATGGGTGATAACTCTGAAAATAATGTGAATTTTTAAACAATTCTAGTTGAGGCTCTGTAGAGAGGTCTGAGCTATATACAGGCAAACTATTATTATAATAGAACCATTTTTCACAAAAGGAGAACATTTGGAAAAAATATTATTCTAAGTTAGTTTTTTGCCAAAATATTATATTTAAATAATTTTTTTTTAGTCAAAATGTCCTTAAAACAATTTTATGCATGTATTCTAATCTGAGTGACATTAAATATCATGAAAAGTGTCCATTTATGCACTTTTTTAAAATGACGGTTTTGAACGTAGTCGGATACCTTAAAATAGTTTGAAAAGAAATTTCGAAAGTCAGCTAATTTTATTTTTAGTTTCTTCCATTTTTTTTTTACTTTAATTAAAGATAATCAGTCATAAAAAAGAAAATTTACATCACAGAATCACGCCATTTTCTAAAATTATAATTAACTTTATTTCAAACTCTTACTTTTTTGTAAAATAGAAGAGTTAGAACATTTTTTTTTAGTTGATAAATGAATTAGGTTTGGTTCAGTGTCTAAAAATTACAGAACAAGAAACATACTTTAATAAAAGAGAATAGAATTTACTCAAGCTTCCAAATGCTTTTGATGACTATAGCAAAATAGTTACTTAATATTCTTATTCACAAAACAAGTAACGTAAGAAAAAATGAAGTCAATTCCTACTTGGGTCAACTAAGCAAAATTTTATTTTAGTTACTTTTTTCAAATATTTACAATTAATATAAATATGTATATCCGTATGACAGAATCAGATTATTTTGTGGCAATTAATTTTGATTAATTAACAATAAAGTATCATATTGCCATCCAAAACAATCGTGTACATAATATTTCAGTTCAACTAAATGCTTTAAAAGTCAAGGAAAAAAAACTTTAAAGTTTAGACTCGAGACGCTAAAAATGGTGCCAATGTACCTGTATCTGTAATTATTTAAATAATAAGTGTCAGTCAATGAATTTTAAATAATTATAATTTAATTATCGTATTGTCACCCAAAACAATAGTGTATATAAATTTTCAGCTTAAATGAGCACTTTAAAAAGTGAGAAACACAAGCCAAAACAGTCGCTAATTCACCAAAAATGATGCCAACGTGGCTGTATCTGTAATTTTTTGAATAATTAGTTTTAATGAATTAATTTTTATTAATTATAATTAAAATACTGCATTGTCATCCAAAATATTCTTGCATATAAAATTTCAACTCAATTGAGCGCTTCAAAATGTTTTTTATTAACGATTGAAAATTAGAACAATATGTATATATAAATAGGGAGATTGGTAACTAATCATAGGAATTGAGTAATGGACTAAATAACTGAAATGCAATTTAATTTTGAAAATATTACCACTTAAACAAACATCTAAGGACTTTTCAACATTAACACTAGTGAATGTAGAAAATTGTACGGAATACCATTTTTTTTTTTTTGGGGGGTGTGTCTGATCCGTTTGTGTTCCTTTAGTTTGATCGGAATGTAAATAAAACGTATCGATATTCTGTGAAATAACGGATGTGGTAAATATATTCTTCTGATTGTTTTTCTAAACTTGTATCTATGTAAGTAAAAAGAAATGTGTAGGTTTTCATCATGAGATAAACCTATTTTTTGACTTGCCAAATGTTTTAAATGTCAAACCAACAAATGAAAAATATTTGTAGAATGCAAAATCAGAAGTTAGTGTTAACAAATCACATTATTTATTTATTGAAAAATGTCGAAAGAAGTATTGCCTATACATATGTAAAATATACATTATAAAATCACTTATTGCATTCTAGAAATTTCAGTATTTGAACAGAAACAATATCTATTAATCTTAGGTATGCAGCAATATCAAATCATATTTAGGATGAGTTGCCATAAGTTAAAAGTAATCATAATATTTTTTTCTGAACTTCACTCAAAAATTCAGAATAATATATGTGTATTAAATGATATTTAAATTCCTCACCAAATTCCTTTAAACTAATTGCGTAAATTATAAGATTTCAGAAGCTGCAAATATTACTCTTCAAAAGAAATTTTAATATGTATTCTTTTAGGTCTTCATTCGAATTATTTGTTTAAATATTTAACTTAGCATATTTTTTAAAAAAGTGTTTAAAGTAAAATTCTGAGTTTGCAACATAATATTTCTAATATGTGATTCAATTAATGTGTAACATATTTCAGACACACACACAAATATGTAATTTCAATTTAATATTTATTAAATAAATTCGCGTTTGGCAATGTTCAAATATTTTGTATATGAAAATTTAAATCATGTAGTACAAAAGAAAAATGCAGGCTAGTATAAAAATTTCAATAGCGTCTCTCAAATATTACGTCTATGAGAAATAATTATTACATATATGTTTCGATTATACGAGACCCTAATATTTTAAAACGGATTCTGATATTTCTGCGTACATTAAAAAAAATTGTTTTCTTAACATAAAAGATTTTTTCAGGTGAAGCAGAGTTGTATCTGAAAATCTGTATTATTTTATAAATATATAAGTAATGATAATTGAAAAATCGAGAAGAATATTAATAAGGTTTCGAAATATGTTACAGAGTGCTTCTTAAACTTTCAATAAAGCGGCTATACATATTAAGTATAAACCATACAAACTATCAAAATATAAGTATTACATTTTGTACATGACAAGCTCACGAGATGCACTAGTAATTTTTAAACTTGTTTTTAATTTAATATTGATAAATTATTTATCAAAAATATTGTGAAGTCAAGATACATTCATAAATATACTATATCAGTGTAAATGTGCATTCAACTTTTATTATGTCAGAATAAAACTTGTTTTACTTCCTTTCAATAAATTAATACTTATTTTAAATCTTTTACTTTTTCGACTTCTGAATAAGCTCGCACCCCCTTTACAGTGATATCACGTCCCCCTAGGGGGCGCACCCTACAGTTTGGGAAACGCTGCATTACAGATTATTATACCCGTTGTTTAGACAACTGTTATTGTTGTTTCTTATCTTCGAATATCAGTTGACATATGTCAGTTGAGCTCCTGAAGTTTATTGACCACCAAAAAAATCTATAATAATAAGGGGATTGGATGTTAAATCCCCTTGGAAAGTCCGATGCATCACAGACTGTGATCTGGTGAAGATGGATGGCCACAGCATTTTTACAAGTGGGGTGGAAATTTCTGCCACTATCATAGGAAACTCACTTCAGGTGGCTCCTTTTTTTGTCTAGCCAAGACTTACAAGGGGACACCTTGTTAGCCTACGGCCACATATAATTTCCAGCAGAGAGTCAGTGACTATACACTATTGGCAAATTTTTCAGTTTAGTACAATTTTTTCAATATTCGTCATGATACCAGCTTGGCAACGCTTGCTTCCCTTAGCCAATTTTTCCGATATTACATGCATTTTCTAAGAATCGCTGCAATGGCACTTATACTCAAAAGATAGAGAACTTCATTCGTTTTAAATTTTTAAAAAAGTTCTTTGCTCATAAAATGTATAACAGAAACTACACAATTAATTCATATGAGACAACTGATTTTTAATGGATAACTGTAATGCAGAATTGTTTCGTACTTGCAATTTTATGAGTGTTTGGTTAGTATTTGAAATTCCTATAAATTCACAAGTACAGACAAATATTTACGGAATGGTATCAAGTGCATTCAAATAATATTTTTACTATTATATAGATAACAGCCAAACTTGTTATTAATTTGTGGATACGAGATAAGTAAATACATTAAAAATTGTTTTGTTGATGGATTATTTATATGCAAAGGAAGGGATAATAATTTATTAGCTTTGATTATAATGCATGCGGAATTTACTTTAACCCTTTATCTACCGCATTATGATTTAGTGCAATATTTTGATGCAATATTTTTTTTGAATCAGTACATTGAAAATTAAGTAATTTGTTATACATAAACAAAATACTTAACTTTGGGAAATTTAATCCATTAAAGCTAATTAATTAATTAAACATATTCCACTGTAAAATTAATTATATACACTGTTTACTTAAAATAAATAGTCAAATCATTTTCTAAGGTCTTCATTAAAATACAAACAAAGTAAGACACTTACCTTTTGACATCAATTATTTTTTCGGAACAGAAATGACAATCTTCCCTTTCGGCTAAAAACGCCGTCAGCTGTAAACGCAATTTCTGCTCTAAATCTATCTCCTTTCCCGCTAAAATACTCATCATAGAACCGTGCTGCCATATATCTTGGAAGAGGGGATTTAAAAGAATATTCCTGCTAAGTATCGTCGGGATATTCGTAAAAATGATTATTCTATGTAATTCTAAAGTGAGTGGTAGTTATAAGTACCGTCGGTATATAAAGGGTTAAATTGAAACAGATAAACAAGTATAATGTCAGCGATATGGCGTATATTTAGTTATTCCTTGGAATTGTAACATACTTTAGTCACACGTGTAACTTTTTGTAAAACCTTAGTGCGAAAAGAATACTATACCACAAATGGGCTCAACAAATATTTAAAAATCTTCATTAAGGGGGCTGTTGAAAACCAAAAAAAATTTTTTTTTGTCAATTTCAGATTATTGCATTTTAAAATTCTTTAGCTCATTACCTTTCTAAAAATACCTCATTTTAATCTATAGCACAATTAGAAGTGCTATAATTTTGTTTTTAAAAAATCATCTAAACGCACGTCACCGATTTAAATGGACAGAAAAAAGGTAAACATTGCACTTCCTCTTTGGCCAGCTAGAAGTTTGACGTCATTTTTAAAATTTCTTTCATGATGCTAGCTGCCAAGCATCAGTTATTTTTCACCCTAAGAATGGCTTCAGCGATAAAACTAATTATACGTTGTTTACATTTGTAGTTTTGAAAAAAATCGATCGTTCAAACGCTGTTTTGCTCAAGTTGTGTTTATAGTAATTAGACCTGCTTAGCTCTTTACAACGCTATTATTTTGATTTTAGTATTAATTTGTTATATTTAAAATGCCTAGATCTAGCGCCAAAGTTTTTTAAAAAAAGCGAGGTAATTTTAATCAAGGCAGAATAAGTAATTCCGAATCAACAGTGAGAAGTGATTCTGTACCACAGCAGTCTTCTGCTTCTAACAGTAATATTTCTGCTTCAGAAAAAAAACTTAGCAATTTAAATAACTCATACAAAAGTGAGTTTAATAGTGGATTTAAAAATGCTATTGTGGATTTGAATGTTTTAGCTGGTGTGTTTTCTGAAGCTGTCAAATGTTTACAGTGTGGAGCAACAGGGCTTAACCTTTCCTGTGAAGAAAATTGTTCTGGTGGAGCTGTTGAACTTGATATATTCTGTGATATTTGCAGTTATAGCTACAACTTTTGTTCCTCCAAGAAGTGCAAAGCTGAAATTGGGAAACCCAGCACCTACGAAGTAAACACCAGGCTTGTTTATGCAATGAGATGCATAGGGAAAGGTACAGAACATGCACGAATGTTTTGCGGAATCATGAACTTACCACCCCCACCGACAAAGTTCTCAAAGTACAATAAAATGCTGTTAGGTGCAACTAAGGATGTGTGTGATGCAACGATGAAAGATGCCGTAAAAGAAGCTGTAGAAGAAAACCAAAATGTTAGAGACATTCCTGTGGCGGTTGATGAAACATGGCAAAAGAGAGGATATTCCTCCATGAATGGTGTTGTGACAGTTACGAGTGTGGGCACAGGAAAGGTAATTGACACTGAGATATTATCTAAACATTGTGTTTGCAAAGATAAAAAGAAACATGGACCGGTCTGCAAGTAGAACTTCAACGGGTATACTGGACGAATGGAAGTCGATGGAGCTCTATCGATATTTCAGCGCTCTGTTCAACGCTATGATGTGCGTTACACGAAATATTTAGGAGATGGTGACTCCAAAGCTTTCGATAACGTTGTGAAGAATGAAGTATATGGTGATAATTGTACGATCACAAAACTTGAGTATATAGGCCATGTTATGAAACGGATGGGATCTCGCCTCCGACGTTTCAAAGCACACATGAGAGGCTAAAAATTGTCAGATGGCAAGGCATTATGTGGAAAAAATAGATTAACGGAAGCATCTATTGACCAATTACAAACATATTATGGTCTTGCCATTCGAAGAAATTTATCAAGTGTGAAGGATATGCGACAAGGTATATGGGCAATATTTCTTCACAAAATATCAACGGATGAAAATCCACAACATGGATTTTGTCCTTCAGGTCCTGACACGTGGTGCCGTTATAAGAAGGCACAATTGGAAAATAAAGTTTACCACCACAAACATAAACTTCCAGTTGCTGTTGTGGAAGCCATTAGGCCTATTGTTAGGGATCTTTCTGATCCAGAGCAATTGAAAAAATGCTTACATGGAAACACGCAGAATCCAAATGAAAGCATTAATAATGTTATTTGGTCTCGTGTCCCTAAAAAGACATTCGTGCACTTAGAAACACTTTCCTTTGGTACGTATGATGCTATTGCATCCTTTAATAAAGGGAATACAACTAAGTTGGATATTTTGAAAAAACTAAACATAGAGCCTGGATATTATGCGACATGCTGCATGGAACGCCTCGACAAAGAGAGGATTACAAGGGCAAGATATGCCAATTTGCAAAAAACTAAGGAGGTCAGAAAGGTAAAAAGACTTAAAAGAATTATACAAGAGGGTGAATTTTCAAAAAATGCTGAAAACTTGGAATATGGAGCTGGAATGTTTTGATAAGGTGAGTTTTTTTTTTATAAAAATGTGTTTTTCTCAAAATGTCATTTTTGAAGGTTCGATGTACCTTTTCTCAGAAAGTATATATCTTATGTAAACATAATTTATATGACACATTCTTTGTATGTTCTAGTATTTACTGGAATAAGCTTTTAGCAAAATTTTGTATATATTTTTTTTATACATTTTTTTGTCAAAACATTTTGTTTTCTCGAAATAAATCAAATAAAATTTTAAAAAAAACTAATAAAAATTTTTAAAAAAAGCTCATTTCAGTATAATACTAAATCTATGCTTAACTTGTAAAAAAAATTTGGGGATTGTATTTACAACAGATTCTTAGAAAAGGAACATTGAAAAAGGGCTTTTTAACATTATCAGTATAGGGCGTTCCGATACCCCTTAATGGTAGTATAAACTTTTATACTATTTTAATATCAAGTTTATTATTATTAAATTATTCTTCTTAATGCTAACAGTTAATGAATAGTTAATCTCATTTATCAATTAAGTTTTAGGCAACGTAATAAAACTGATTGTTATCTAAGCAATTTAACAATATCCTATGAACGAAATTCATGAGAGTATTTTATTTAAAAGAGAGTTCTAAAAATAGTCGATAAATATGAAAATGCTGCAGTTGTGTCTGGTAACCCTCACTCACCACCAGTGACAGAACGCTGAAACCAAGCACGCGCGTTCGAACAATGTTTCTTTGTTTTGTGTCAGCAGTAAAATGCATCGAAATGCTATGTAGTAAGATTAGACTGTAGTATCTAATCTAACTTAGATTAATTAATGTTCTGTGTATCCCAGTAGTGTAGCTGCAGTGTTACGTCTTAAAGAATTGATTTAAAAACACAGGTGTTACGTCTTTTTAAAAAAATGTTTACAGCATCGCTTTAAAAACACAGGTAAAATTTTTCTTATTCTTTGTTATGAATTATAGAACATATCTTTTTAGCAAAAAAAAATGATTACAGCATATTGAACGACAGCAGAATATAAAGTATGGTAAAACACAAATTATTATTTGTATTAAAAATTATAGAACATTTACTTTGATTTAGCAAAAGACAAAATTGATTGAATATTGCGACAGCAGTATTATATTAAAGTATGGAACAACACAAATTATTATTTGTATTAAAAAACATACTTTTTTTTTATTTTAAGTTAAAGTAAATACAAAATTTCAGATTCAATTGAAATATTCTCTAAACTATATTATATAAAGTTCTAAGTGTCACATATATATCAAAATTTATTGCAGAGAAAAACGCTGATTATAATACTTCTCAGTGGCAGAAATTACAAAACTTATTTGCATTGACATCTGCAATACAATATTGTCGTTTCAATATTTCACTAAATACGCGGTTGATGGTTGAAGAAGGCGGTTCCTTATCTTCACTTATGTCTGCAATAATATTGTCGTTTCAATATTTCACTAAATACGCGGTGAAGTTCTGAAACAAGCAGTGTAAAGGGCCTATTGCATGATTTATCTGTCCTTATGTAGGTGTGATGATGAAGTGTGGATAATGGAGTACACAATATTGAGTTTCTTCCTAATCACTTGATCAAAGCAACGAGCTTTGTTGGTTCAAAGTGTGGCATTAATTAGTAATAATGCATTCAATTAGTTCCCGAAGGAATAATAAAAAATGTTAAATAGTCATTCAAATTGTTTTAATAAAACAAATGCAATGAATGCGTGGAATTTAGTAGACGTGCAGCAACTTATCTTTTAGTTTTCTGAATCAATTTCTAACTCAATTATCTCCAATTAACACTTATTTTGAAATACAACATTACCTCTCAAAAGTAATTCTTTAAAAGAATAACATACGTCGTCAAAACCTTAATATAACTTTGAGTCTTTTTGAAAAGAAAACAAGGGAAAAATAAATACTAAAACTTAATTGACTGATGTTTGCGTCAAAAATTTAAAGTTGCACTGTGACAATTGGTGACGGATCTAGTAATTTTGAACCATGATCGAATGATGAAGGTGACATACTCAAGAGCTAGCAAGAACTCTCTTACCTTCCACAGAGCGTCAACGTGAAGACTAATCATGTATAGAACTAACACGCATCAGCCTATCTGCCTAATTGTTTATTGGAACTAGGACTCGCCATGAAATCGCCATTCACTAATTCATAACAATGACCACTCAGCTGCCACGGTAACATATAGTTTTTTCCTGAAGCGTATAATGAGATAATTATTTTCAAAAAAGAGATGGATATAAAATTGAAATATATCTGACGAATCTCAAGTAATTTAATTGACTAATCTGGAGAATGAAAATAATGAGCTCACGCTACATAATTGGTAACAAATTATCAAAACAAATTTGAGCAGAATTGGATGTAACAGAGATCCAAGAAACACCTCATAATGCATACATAATGATTGGAGAGAGTGAGTAACTGACTCTTGGGTTTGGTGGTAAATAACCAATTTTGGACCAAACATTTATTTAAATTATAGAAAAAAGATTTTGAAAAATAATGTACAGAATAAGAATATTTAGGTTACTTCAGATTCCAAAAGTAAATGATGTTACGCTGTGTGTGTTTACTGTTAAATAAAAATTTATAGAGTGTATCAGTACAGCGGTTACAAACTTACAGTACAAATAGAGTATAACTAAATGATGGAAAATCACATAGCAATGCATGGTCGGAAAAGTTTTCCTGACGCGGTAGCTCAAGAAAAACAGGACACTAGATATAGGAGAAAACATGTTCATTATCCTTAATAAAGCCAAAAACTAAGATAAAAGAACAGTAAAGAGATTTTGATCGTCATTAAAGTAGATGTTTCAAATTGCGAGCACTGGCTCTTTTACAGGCGTCAGGCTAACTGAAGATAGAACATTATCTAAAATACCTAGCTTGTCCCGGACTTCCCCAGCAGCTGCCGCGACGCGCGCAACAAGGTCCTCTTCACTGTTAACGGGAGTTTCGTACACCAATGACTTGACGTACAACCATACAAGGTAACCATGAAGTAATGAGATCTTGCGATCGATCGGACCATTACTCTGGACCACTCCACCAGATCCATTGTTTGCCACATGTGGTATTCAAGTGAAAACGCATGACAAGGCTTAATACCAGATGTATATCCACAAGCTTAGCGTTCGTGTAACGTTCCATTCTACTACCACTCTGTCGACAAGTGAAATGAAGTTTCACAGAAAGCGTTGCAGCAAAACCACGTGAGCACAAGTGCCGTCATCTACTTATTCGATTTACGTAGCTCCATCTATCAAATACACCTACCAAAAACTTCTTAACATTTTTGATCTAATACGAATAATAAATACATCTCCCTATCTTATTTGTACCCAGTTTTTCTTGTGCTTGCATGCATTGCTGTGTGATTTCCCATTGCTGATGTGTAATGTAAAGGGTGTTTTTTTAGAGGTATAGAACTTTAAATTGCAATAAAACAACGATGTATTATTCGATTGACATGATTTTTTTTTATTCAAAAGATAATCTTGTGGCATTACATTTTAAATATGATTTCTGGCATAGGACTACCACGGCTGGCTCGGATGTAGTCCAATCTGGACGTCCAATTTTCGATGACTTTTTCCAACATTTGTGGCCGTATATCGGCGAATAACAAGGCGGATGTTGTCTTCCAAATGGTCAAGCGTTTGTGGCTTATCCACGTAGACCAATGATTTTACATAGACCCACAGAAAATAGTCTAACAGTGTTAAATCACAAGATCTTGGAGGCCAATTCATAGGTCCAAAACGTGAAATTAGGCGGTCACCAAACGTGTCTTTCAATAAATCGATTGTGGCACCAGCTGTGTGATATGTTGTGCCGTTTTCTTGGAACCTCAGCTGCTGGACACCATGAGTGTTCAATTCAGGAATGAAAAAGTTAGTAATCATGGCTCTATACCGATCACCATTGAATGTAACGTTGTGGCCTTCATCGTTTTTGAAGAGGTACAGACCAATGATTCCACCAGCCCATAAAGCGCACCAAACAGTCAGTGTTTCTGAATGTAACGGTGTTTCGACATACACCTGTGGATTAGCTTCACTCCAAATGTGGCAGTTTTGTTTGTTGACGTAACCATTCAACCAGAAGTGCGCTTCATCGCTAAACAAAATTCGCTTATGAAAATTGGGAACAACGGCAATCTCGTTTCGGGCCCATTCGACGAATCTCTATGAGGCGTGAGTCTATTCATGATGAATTGCCAAACCAAACTGAGAATAAATCACTTGACAGCTGTTAAATCGGTCGCCATCTTGGAAAGTAATGCCAACTTAAACTTCTATACCTGGAAACAAAACACTCTTTATATGTGACTACGATACTGATACACCCTGCGTTTCTTAAGCAGTCATTTCAATATACACATTAAAATAATATTTTAGCAATAATGACTTGAAAGGGAACGTAAGAAAAAAAAGGACCATGTTAAATAGATTAGAAAAACCCAAAAAATATATATACATTTATGCTACCGGCAAAGAATGAAATCCGGTATGAAAAAGTATGAATGCCTAAAACTTGCCGGAAATGCTTGAAGTGATTCTTATTTCACACATTGCCTAGGCATTCTATAGAATGCCTAATGAGAAACCAGCAAAGTATGAAATACATCTCCTATTCGTTTCGAATATTGTGTTGCAAGGTACGAGACTTTTAACTCGTGTTTCAGGCTCAGAATTTGTAAGTTGCACTTTGTGGTTTGTACGGGAAAGTCAAAATACTCAATTTTACTTAAACTTATTCAACAAAAAAATTGGTTTTTTCCTGTGCTTAAGGTATCCGATCACGTTCGGAGCACTTTTTAACAAAATAACATATTTAAACATTATAAAGGGTTTTTTAGGACTCAATACCACTAAATACTAATATTTAACTAACAATAATTAAAATAAATTGCCTAAATTTCACAGAAATCCCAATTATATGTGAAATTTTAGCAACAGTTTTGTAAAACTTCAAATCAATTAAAGAAAAAGTAATAAACTTATATTAGTAAAACTATTACCCAAACAATCTAGATGCATTTATCTAGAGAATGTACTAAAATTTTTATGTTCTATTAAAGTTTGAAAATTTTAGAGTTGATTGAGTAAACATTATAAGAGAAACCACATTCTTAATGAGACCGTTATTTAAATAACAAGACCTAACTCAAAAAATATTCATACAATAAGCAATATTTTAGTACATTCTCTAGAAAATAGCATAAATATCAGGTTCAAAAAGTTTTGCAGAAATAGATATGTAATATTTTGAGTAATCAGACTCGCCATGATAGATTTCGAGTAATTTAAAGGCCCACTTTTGGTAGATCAAAGACCCACTTCCGTTTTTTTTAACTTAATAAAATTGATTGTAGCTTGGCCTCTAGGTAGAGTAGAAACAAAACAAAATATGTTTTGTAAAGCCAAAAGATGGCTTTATTCAATAAAAGAGAAAACAAAAATATCTGTCTTGACCAAATTTCGTCATTTTCAACGTGTTTGGATACCTTAATGAAAGTCGAGAAGCAAGCTGTAGTGTTGGAGAATGAGTCATGGTCTACAGCAGGGGTCGGCCACCTGTGGCAACAGCAGTACTCAACAAATTTGTCAATTTTTGAATAGATGGAACTTAATAAATTTGTAATGGACCTTATTTGACAAACATCTCTAGAATTATGGACAATTAAGGAGTTATGAAATAATTTGAACGATAACTCTAAAGGTAAATTTACAGCTTTTTGGAATGCCATAGCTGGAGATGTTTAATAGTTTAAAGAGAAAAAAATTGCACGTATTCTGCTTTTCCACTTCCAGTTCTACATATCTAAGTAAAAAATCTGCCCTCATATGAAAAATATTTCGAGTCCGCAAATAAATTGTTTATCCCCTGAATGCTCAGAATGGTGTCAAAGTGAAAGTCACAAGTTACACATTACATTTTTTTTCCAATATGAAAGTGTAGAAGCACTAGGTTAACATTAAAAACTTTATTTATCTTTTTATTTAACTGTAATTAAGGGAAATAGTCTTATATTTTATATTGTATACTTCTTATTTTAATAAGCATGTTTAAAATACATAGTATATGTACAATTTCGAGTTTTTTTAAAAACTTTTGTTGAGAGAAGAAAGCTATATTTTATGCTGTTTAATTTTATGTTAAGAAATATTTTTAATTGATGCAAAATTAATGTGTGATAAAGCTGTAAATCTGTATAATTAAACTTTATTCTCTATTTCTTTAAAAATTATCGTGAGAATCGAATAGTTTCAAAAATGTTCTACTGTGTGGTACGCTGAATCACACTTGGTTTTTGGCACGCCATAGCTAAAAGATTGCCGACCTCTAGTGCATTGGTATGAAACAACTGTTCAATGTTGAGCTGCCCAAAATTCGAGTTAAAGCTACTAAAAAAGTATTTTTTTAACTGAAATTACTTACTAGAAGTTAATAACTGATGCACAAAAGGCCAAACTGTCTACAAAAAATGGAACCCAGGGCCTATTGGTTGCTGAATAGCTATGATTTGATGTTTGGTGAAAATAAAAGTAAACTCATGTAAGCTGTTAAATAAAGAAGGCATCAGTACTGTACAGAATTGTTCCTAACCTCCGGTCCCTGGATCAAATGGAATCGGGCTAATCAAGGATTTTTAAATTATTTCCATTTTATTTACTGGGGTGTGTTTCTCTAATGTTTGTTTGACTATCCATGTAAATCCCTTTATGTATAAATCCCTTTATATTTCATGTAAAATCATTTTATATTCATTTTTGGGGTAACTAAATTTTATTCTGAAGGCATGTTTAAACACAATTAAATTATTAAATCAAAATGATTTAAAATATAAACAACGTCCCACCCTCAGCGCAGCGGTAAAGTTACCAAAAGTTGACCAATCCACGTGGATGAACAGTTGAGAAGGACTTCTATATAGTATTACGTCATGTATTCTGAGTTATTTTACGTACTTTATGAAGATAATTTGCCTATTGGATACGGAAGACGTGATAAAGTTCATTGAAAGAACTTTTAACCAAATACAAAAACATTACACGTTACGATATTGAGCTGTTCATCCACCTTTGTGAATCTTGCCAGAAAAAAACAAAAAATTATTTAAAAAAAGGCATTGTTGTGAAATTTGTGATATTTTTTCTGAAGGCTAATTTATTGGAACTTATAATGAGTGGGAAAAGGTTTCTATTTACTTGAAATTTCTGAGGGAGTTTTAAAAAAAGTATATGCGAAATCAGAATTTATTTTGTGCTCTAAGAATTGGCTTAGAATTAAAGATATTCCTGATTATGAAATTGTCCTCTTCTGTCAGTTGCAATTGCTCATTCCTGTGGAAGCGGCGAAGGATTAGTCAAATGTATGTGTAAAACTAAGTATCAAAATAAGAATGGTCTTCCCGTGAAAAATGTAAGGAAATCTTTTTCAAAATGACATTCAAGCATAACCATATTGCAATAAGTAGGTTAACTTTAAGTTTTTATTTTTATTTGAAAATTTTATTTTCCTTAATAAAAGAAAGTCTTAAATTTTTGGTACAATTTTTTTTTCCTTTACGTATTTTGAATAATTTTTTAATGACACTCTCATTATTTTGTCAGAATAACATTTGTATTTTTTAGAAATGTACGTCATTGATATAATAGTCTTATCTTGATCTTGTTTCATACTTTGCCTAAACAATTTTGGTCATTCTATAGAATGCCTAGGCATTCTATACAATGTCTAGGAAAAGTATGAAATAATTCTCAGATTTCATACTTTGCCTAAAAACATCAGGCATTCTGTACAATGCCTAGGCCTTCTATAGAATGCCGGCATTTCATACGTTACCGGTAACATATATACAATCAAATTAAAACAGCTACAAAGGCTTAGAAGAACTATTTAAAACATTTAATGAGCAAAATATGCCTTATTATAATTAGTATTATTATAAATGCATTTTAAAAATATTTCAGAAGAAAAATAAAGTTTTTTTAAAATTATCTGTGTCTAAGAAAATATTTTAAATACTGTAAGAAGTTTCTATCTCAAACAAATTTCAATTTCTCTGTGTTGTTTGTAAACACGAAAAGAAAAACGTTTACTTCAAAGAGAGATTAAAAAAATTATCCTTAATCTAATCTATAGATATATATTGGACTTCTTGTAAATTAATTTTTTTTTTTACTTATAAAGGGATTGGTTGTTATTCTCTTAAGCCAATCCATTTGATTTTAAGTCGTATTTTCATAACATAACTTGATAATGAATGTCTGAAGGATTATTAGATTGAAACATTTTGTTTTATTCCTAGCAATATTTAAACGTTTTATCAAGAACAGAAAATCAAAAGTAGTATTTTTGAGATATTTTGCTTTATTTCCTGCCTAAAAACTAAGAAATTATTTAAGACATTTTTATTGAATTGTATATTTAAATTATTTAAATTTAAGTTTCACTTGAAAAATATAAAAATTATATTTTTTAATTATTTTTATTTACATCTAAAATTAAAGACAATATATTTTTTAAATTTTTATTGTCTAACTTTTATATCAAATTCAATATACAAGTATGTAAAAATATAGACCATGCAATCTTTCAGAAAGTTTTATGATATTGATTGGAAACTACCTTTTCCATGAAAGCCTGAAGAAAAAATGATTAGAAACCGAAAGAATAGGAAGAATTCCCAGGGAAAAAAACTACCGACACTATATGAAATAAAATTATATTGCTACGTAGATCGGATTTCAAGATTTTATGATATAAGTCTCAAAGAGACTCAGACACAGCTATCAGTGTCTAAAATTACAAGTATGTTAAAGTTTATTCACAAGCACCCGCTCGTCCTATTCAATGATCGAAGTAATAACTAATCACTAATCGACTATTCAACGGTCAAAACAATACTAACTCTTATTAGTGAGTGGCTCCTAATTATATTCTGCACGATCTTTTTCGAAATATCCAGTTAAGTCATAGAACGTGATATTAGTATATTGCTCAAGTAATTTTTAGAAGCATCTATATAATCACCAACAAACCAAAATGGGTTACCGAGTCGCCATTATGGTCGCCAAAAATGATACCAACCTGGTTATATCGCCAACCTTAGATCACTATTATAATGGAAGGGAAGGTGTTAATTTTTATCATAATATAAAATAAGTAATATTATCGTATTAAACATCCAGACATAAATTATTTATACTACTTTAAGCATCCATTACACACAATTCGTAAAAATATTTGTTAAGTAACTCAGTATGAATCCTATGTAATTTGTTGTCATTATTATATTTGTTTGTTATTAATCGTATTTGTCGAATTAACATTTCTACTCTCTAAAATCCTTGGGAAGATATAAAGCACAATTTATATCTTTTCCCCAAGTAATATTGTAATCATTATTGCTGGATTATACATAAGCGTGGAACTTTATTTTTAATTGAATTAGATTGAAATTCTGTATCTGGTGTTTTATTCAACTCAATCAAATACATTATGCACAGTATGCATGTTTTTTTTTTTTGTTTTGTTTAATATGAATTTATTTGCGTGCTTGAAGCGCAACTCATAAATTAACTCAAACAAGAGATGGAAACACTATTGAAATATAGGGCCATTTTATTTTGATATAAAAAGAAGGAAAAGCAAATATACGAATATGTACTCAAATTAGACTTAAGAAACATATCTGCTTCTGAAGAGAATTTATATTTTTCAGAAATAGATCCGTTTTTCTTTTCTTTGCTCTAGGGAAATCAATAACATTACGCCTTTCTCTACCTGGAAGAAATGTAGCATATACAATAATCATGAAACATTTACTGACAAACGGAATGAAATGGAATTTTTCCAGCTGTTTTATAAATTTAGAAATACCGTAATATGCATATTTGTATCTGAAACAAATTAATTTGTGTTTCAAAATATATTTCTATGAACAAATCGGCACCGATCCCTTCAATAATAAATTACCAGGTTTTGGATTGAATAACATGCATATGTGTTACAATATACCAGTAATACATTAATATACATCTCGAATTTTCTTTTTCCCTTTCAAAAGATTCCGTGAAGCATTTTAAATCACACTGCAAGTAAGTACGCGTGATAAAATATTTACATAGTTTTTACATGATAAAATGTTTTATGATACGGTTTCTGTATTACATCTTCAAAAGTATTAAACATATGAATTGCAGCAACAGAATAAATGAATGAATAAAAAATAATATAAAACAACAACAAAAAATCCCCGTTAGTAATTTATTATATGTTGCTTCTTTAAAAAGTATATGCTACAGAAAGAATACTTTAATTTTTTATAGTCTTCACCATAGAGAACAATCTGCATACTTGTATAAGATATAATTTTTTTCAATTGGAGAAGATATAATTTATAATTTAGTTACATATATATATAAATTTGTAACAAAAAGCAAAATTAATGCACTCATTTCACAACTTATTATTATTTGATCTTGTTCTTATTCCAGCGTTTCTCAAACTGTGGAGCGCGTCCCCCTTGGGGGGGGCGTGAGAACTCTACGAGGGTGGCGCGAGCAAATTGAAACGTCAAAAACAAAATAATTAAAAAAATTATTATTATGCTGAATGTAAACAAACAAAATACATTCTGGCATGATAAAAAGTAAAATACACATTTAAACTTATATATTACACTTATAAATGTACCAGTGCTACTCAATGTATTTGATAATTAATTTAGCAATCTTAAATTAAAAACAAGTTTAATATTTGCTAGTGACTTAAATGGGCATGTTTTGCACAGTAAAGGTTTTCAAAGGAAGGTTTAATACTAGAAATATGCACTCTTTCTTTTTCTATATTTAACTCTTTATCTACCACATTATGATTTACTGCAGTTTTTTTTTTTTCATGCAATATTTTTATTTGAAGCACTACATTGAAATTAAGGGATATACATAAACAAAATACTGAACTTTGGGAAATATAATTAGTTCGAGCTAATTAATTAATTAAAGATGTTCAACTGTAAAATGAATTATACACACTATTCACTCAAAATACAGAGTCAAATTGTTTTCTAAGGTCTTCATTAACATACAACATTAACATCAGTTATTTTTTCGGTACAGGAATGACAATCTTTGCAATCCGCTGAAAACGCCGTCAGCTGAAAATCAAATTTCTGATATAAAACTATTCGCCTTCCCCGCTAAAATACTCATCATAGAACACGTACAACCATATATCTTCGAAGAGTGGATTTAAAAGAATATTCTTGCTAAGTATCGTCAGAGTATTCGTAAAAAGGGTTATTCTATGCAATTTTAAAGAGAGTAGTACTTATAAGTACTGTCGGTGATTAAAGGGTTAACTGAGATGTATATTTTGACTTCAAAGCAGCCACAGCAGAAAATTCGGTTTCAGAAAGCTAAAATGTTGGGAATGGTAATAATATAAAAAATGCTCTTGTTTTCAGTGCAGAAAATTCATCATCCCTCCCCCCTTACGAAATTTCAAAGAGTGATTTATTACTAAATTGCCTTTTTTTCACTACTTAATGTAAAATACCTCAAATTTGAGGTATAGCATACTATCACGGAATGTATTGTATGTCAATGTCTCTTTGAATACAGATTTTCCCAAGATTTCCATAGATTGTTCCACAAATCATCTACATAATGTTTTTAATGCCCTAGTGCTCCACAGGTATGCATACGGTGAAAAAGGCAACATACCTCAGTTGATGTCATTCTCAAAATGACGTCGAGCTTCAGCAACTGTACACGTTTGAAAGTGTTTTGCTTTATTCTCTGTCAAACCCATGGCCGATGCAGAATTTGTCTCAACATTATGACGAATGGTTTATCACTTATCATTAGCAGCTTATTTATGGTCAGTAGGAAGATTTGGTACGTTATTGTTCATGTCCACTTCAACGTACTGATTTTTAAATAACAGCCACATTACCAGAGTGTTCGGTAATAGTATTGTTATTTATTTCAGAAGATGACGCACTCTGTGAGTAAAGTTTGTCCACAGGAACCTCTTCATGGAGCTCAATTTTTGTCTGCAGCCCTAGAAGTATTATTTTCCCTCTAAAAATTGGATATGCCCGCATTTAAGAGAATAATTAGAGTGACACTGCTAACTGTGAAGGGCTATGCTGTAGATAGAATACTTGTGTTCCACATCACTATAAATCATCGAAATTAAGCCAAACAGGTGAAGGAGAGTTAAAACTGGGTACCTTTCGATCCAAAAACAAGTATCTTAGCTACCATGTCCAAAAAGATCGTCATACCTATTACTGGTTTATATAGAAAGCACCACCGCACTACTCCTCTTGCAGTGATTCGGCGAATAGGTGAAATAGCGATACCATAGTCGAGCCGAGAGTGTGAACTATTTCGTCATTTTTGAGAGCGACGGCTTTGAGTGTTGCGTCATTCAGGTGTGACGGCTTTTGCGTTGTGTCATCGCATGTGACGGCTTTCTGGGTAGGGTCATTTGTGTGAGAAGGCTTCGTTGGTCGCGTCATGTGTCTGACGGCTTGGTTGTATTTGCGGTGGATAGCCATTCTATTAAAGAATTTAATAGGCTTATTCTTATTTTGAAGAGCAAATATTTCATTACTTGAGATTGCAAACTTTGGAAAATAACTAATTGATTTTGATGCAATTTTAGGTACTTTTCCTGTTTGATTAACTTATTAATATTAAGAGAATTTTTTTTCAAAATGATGTATTAAAGAAAAACTGCCTTTTTCTAAAGCGTTTAGCTGCAATACAATGGAAATACAATACAATGTCGCAGGAAAATGATGAAATTAGACTTCCTCAAATATCTAAGGGAGATGATCATTTTACTCAAGATAATAAAATAACATCTCTCTGAGGTCATTTCTCTGATGTAAGTAAGTGATTTGATCAAATCCCCGAACTGTATCAGTGAAATGGTTAAATGAACAAGTCAGCCTTTGTAGAACTCGGTTTTCGCTTGTTACCACTCCCCTCTTCCATGCCAGGCAGCACCGGGCTTCTAACGAGACGCACCAAAACAAAATGACCTAAATATCATATTTTAGTTTTATTTAGTTATATACTTTGCATTATTATCTTTCAATTGACATATCACTTTTGTATTTTGTTTTTTTAAAGTGAAATAATAACTAAAAAAAGGTGTTACGAATAAAGCAGGATATTTCTGAAGTACTACATCAATGTATAATTAAAAAAATGATTGAAGCTCTACTACAAATATCCATTTAAAAATACTAGGTTTATTATCTAAATATTTCGTTAACTAATTTCGAAAAAATAATTTGCAATTCAATTATTGTTGTGGCATTAATTACTCCACTTTTAATAATGCACCATTGTTTGCTAAATAAACACTTTTAAACTCTTGACAATATTATTTCATCATTTCAGTAAAACAGGTTAGGAATTTGATCAAATCACTTACTTTCCTTAGGGCAGATATCTTATTTTAACAGCTTGCGTGAATTGATCCTATCCGTTAGGGATTTGATCTAATCCCTAACATAACCATTTTTCTGCGATTTATATGCTTTCCTAAATGTGTTTTTTGATATTTTGATCATATTATTTGTAAATGGACATTACTTCATGAGTAAATGGTTAGCTCTTGGTATTAAGTATAAAAATTATTTTTTTTAATCTTGACCTAACAATATTACATTCATAAAAAAAAAAAAAAAAAAAAAAAACTTAAGAAGAAAATTTACTATGGAAATACAAGGAGATACATCTTTTAAAATATTGAATAAATAATATTAGTTTGATTCATTAACAATCAAGGCATCGAAAAAAGATCCAGGAAGAAACTATTTAAACTAATTCTAATACAGCACAATTAATAAGCTAAACTTTTTTGATAAATCTTTACGAAACTTAAAAAAACGGTTTACGTACTTATCATGATATTCAAATATAATAAACATTACAAAACTTGTATATTTATTACCAAAATATGAGATGATTTTGCTTAAAAAATATTGATGCTTTTGTCGTATTTCTGGGAAAAAAGCAACTACCGCCAGCAAATCCGAAAATTCACAAAACTACACTCTTTTATATCTATAATTTCATTCGAAGGCCTTACTTAAGGGCATCTTTTGAGAGATTTTTCTAATGAATATATAAAATAAAAATAAAGAATTACAATAATTTTTAAAAGTATTATTAAAATTCATGCATTTGCAAGTTATCCGTAAGTGATTTCGTTCGTTTATAATCATTTAAATACTTAATACTACATAGATAAACTTAAGTCGTGGTATCACTATGTTACTAAACATTTGACTCAGAGACTACGAATTAAACACACACACACACACACATACACACACACATACACACACACATATATATATATATATATATATATATATATATATATATATATATATATATATATATATATATATATAAAGGTAGTAAAAATGAGAGTATGCAAATTTGGCAGATGTTAAAAGAGTGTTGTTCCCAAATAGTCTTGTCTTATCTCAGTATATTGCATGCGCACGTTACCCCTTTGCATTTCTTAAATGGACTGTATATACAAATTCTGAATCTGAAAAAGTGGGTAATATATTAAAGGAGTGTATAGTTATTTAGTGAATATCTAAAAAAACAAGTAATATAAAAACAATCTAAAGTCAATTCCCATTTAGGTCAACAAAGAAAAATTTATTTTATTTACTTTTTATTAAATAATTACAATTAATATAAATATGTATATACATATGACATAATCACATTATTAAGTGGCAAAATAGAAAGCGATTGTCCTTTCTACAGTGGTGGCAAAAAGTCCTGAACACACTCAAGTTTTTGCGTAATTTTTGTGTTTGACTTCATTTTTCGTTAGGAAATTATCGCACTATCTTAAATATTATTATTGATTTTAATGTATTTTTTCATGCTGATTTCAAATCTGTTTGTAGATTTCATCTAAAGTAAATATTCTTTTTGATATGTTGAAAAACCCTTGACAAGAAAGCCCAAGATCACTGTAAGAATGAGTGAGTGTGTTTTCAACCAATGAAATAATCCATTATTTCAACCAATTAGAAAGCAGTAGCGATAAAGGTTTGAAAGAAAAAGGTAAAACGTGGTTTATTGTATGGAATGCAGTTGTCTACTTGGGGAAAATAGTGTATTGAAAGCAATTTGAAGTGCGTTTGTGGAAAATATTGGAATTATGGCTAAATTTTCATATCTGCCTGAGAATAAAAGGTACAAAACAATACATTTGAAGGAAGAAGGTTATTCTATGCTCCAAATTGCTGCCAAAGTACCATGCGGTATTTCTACTGTTGAGAGAACTTTGAAAATATTTTCTGAAACAAATTTTATTGCGGACAGGGGGCGATCAGGACGACCAAGAAAAACATCTTTGCGGGAAGACAAGTTATTGCACAGAATTTCAATTTCAAACTGAAAGCTTAATTCCTCGCAAATTTTGAAACAATGGACTTTGACATAAAATGTGAGTGTGTGTCCAAGAACTGTTAGAGAAAGACTGCTGGAAATTGGGTTACGAGGCTGTAAAGCGCGCCCAAAACCATTACTGATTGAATCTCAACGCAAGAGGCGATTGACGTGGGCAAGGGAACATTCATTATGGACTATGAGTCAGTTTTGTATTTCTGGCAACCAAAGTAGTGCCTATGTAAGACGACGCACTTATGAGGAATTCAGCCCTGAGTGTCTGAAGCCCACAGTAAAGTACCAGATAAAAGTGATGGTATGGGGTTGCATGTCTTCTCATGGTGTTGGTAGACTTCACACCGTTAGCTGAAAAGTGAAGGCCATTGAAGTACTACAAAATAAATTGCTACCAACTGCGAGAGATCTTTTTGGGAATCAGTCATGGATTTTTCAGGACTATAACGCCCCTTGTCATCGTGCAAAGGTAGTCCAGAAATGGTTGAAAGACCATACTGTGAATAGAATGAACTGGCCAGGACAGTCTTCCGACCTTATTCCGATAGATAACTTATGGTTTAAAATTGGTCATGAAATTTCAAAGAAAAAACCTTCAAACAAACGTGAATTAATTGAAGCTTTAATATTTTCCTTCAACCATATTGTCACAAAAGATCTTCTTTTGAAAATGGTGCATTTCATGCCAAAACGATATAGAGCCGTAATTAAAGCAAACGGCTGGCCCATAAAATATTGTATTTTTAACATGTGGCAAGAATGTAATTTTCAAAATGCTTATTAAATATACCGTATTTGTCAATTTTCGTGTTACTTTTCTTTGCATATTATGTTATTCTATATTGTTTTATTCTGCACATATTTCACATTATTGTGTTCAGGCAGCTTTACTACAGAAAATATTTTAGTCATTAAGAAACTAGTAGTAGATTTGAAATCAGCTTAAAAAATACATTAAGACCAATAACAATATTTAGGATAGTGCGATAATTTCAAAATGAAAAATGAAAATGACACAAAAATTACGCTAAAAAATGAGTGTGTTCAGGACTTTTTGCCACCACTGTATAACGAGTGGTGGAATGTTATATTTTTGTTTGTTACTATTTATTCATTCATATAAATCACATTCTCAGAAATTTTGCCATCCCAGGCAGTATTCGAAACCAGGACCTTTGGACTAGAAGTCCAGCGCGCTATCCATTGCGCTACAGGGACACTATGAGCGATTTTCCCTTTTATATATATGGTGTTGGTCTATACTTTAGTTTGTTTCTATTTATTAACTCATTAAATTGAATTAATGAATTCATATTTGGAAAGAAAAAAACTGTATTAGCATCAAATGTCATTTACTACAAGTTTAAAAAAATGTGTTTGAACTGGAGTGGATAAATAAAAAGTATTTTATTAACGATTGAAAAATTGAATATATATATATATATATATATATATATATATATATATATATATACGTATGACATGTTTTGAGCCACAATCAGACTTAATTTTAAAAAGGAACTTTATTCTAACATTTCTACATCTCTTCTGGTGCTAAGAGCAAAAATGAAAAATCACGCCATGGTGTGATGCGGTAAGTACCGCGGATTTTATTATTGTACTTGAAAGTTAATGTTAACATATTGGGTTAATAAATCTAACGATCTGAAATTGGACATGTTTAATTGATAGGTCATATGTTCGGAAGAAATAAATGGGTGATTAGTTTGATACTTGAAGATGTGAACTGAGAAAGATAAGTTAAGTGTGCTAGATAGTGAATTTAATTTTTAATCTTATTTAATTATCCTTACATTTGCCCCCATTTTTAAAAGGGAGTCAAAGCATGGTTTTTCTCTCTTTACAAACTTAATCAATTTTCAGCAAAAACAAAACAATACATAACGTCATTTGGAAACGCATATTACACATATTAAAAATATTTAAGTGATAGGAATACAAAAATGAAAATGATCTAAAATAAACGAAACTATAACAACAAACAAAGTAATGACATTTCCAAAATATTAACTGATAAAAATCAATTTCCGTACATATAACTAAAGATTCGCTTGTTCAAATCTATTTGACATCCAGAGTAAGAGCTCGTGTTTCCTCCTATTCCTTCAAATTAATTGATTCGTATTATAGCTAGCAGATAATGTATTCATTTTTTTTATTTTAGGAAATAGTACTATATTAAACAATAATATAGTAAATATAAAATACATGATATCATACAAATGTTAAAATACGAATTTTGTAATCCACTCTGGTGCAATCGTAGTAATAATACCTTATAGTGTTACACAAAATTTTGCATGTATGAAATACATTTTTAAAAAGAAAAGAAAATATAGACACTAATAACATTAAATTATTAATAATATGAAAATGGTGTACAACACACACACACAACCTATATACACTATTCAACACATTAAACAATATTTTATTTCATATGCGTTATAAAATATAAGAATATAAAAATATAAAAGTTATAAGAATATAGGAATAAAAGATTATAAGTGTTAAAATAATAAAATAAATCTTTAAATAATTGTGAGTTGGAAATGTGGACTCTCTTTTATCATCCCGTTTAGTATTTATGTAAATAATTTTCACAATATTCACTGTAACTTAACAATATCACATACAATATTCTGAATTTCTCCGTAACCTTCTAAGTTTTCGTTTCATAGACAAAATTCTTGACTTTCTCTTACATCACACATTCACTAATATAAACTGTATTACACTACTTAATTTTGAACACATCTCTCTGAGAAATCTGCGTGATCAACTCACAGATGTTCAGGGATGCTGATAAGAAAACAATAAGGGGTATACATATCAAACTAAACAAGTTTGTACTCTTAGTGTTTCAAGACATATACAAAATTGTAATGATTGTATTCTCCTATATCCACTGTAAAATATCCAAAAATAAGGTTCATATTATTAAATTAATTTTAAATTTAGGTAAGGAAAATTTCGAGAAATAGTGAATCCTGATATATGGCCAGTATATTAAAACACACAATTTCAAAGTAAAAAAAATAAATGACATGCAATAAGGTTACTTCTGAATAAAATAATTAACAAAACAATAAAATTCAGTGGAGAAAAAAGAATACAACGTGACTTTACTTTTGTTTCTTATAAAAATCAATATCACTAGTATTTGTACATTAGTCATTTTTCTAAAAACTTGATTTATATATTTCAACTTTAAAACACCAATTTCTATCATAAATGTTGACTCATTCGACAGCTTAAGATAAATTTATGAGAAGTATATTAAAATTTCTCAACATTTTGTACGACAAAACGTATACACTTTGTTTTCTCAATTAAAATATAAAGAAAATTTATCATTTAACACAACTATATTATAAAAGTTAAATATCACATCATATCGTATATAAAAGTTAAGTATCATATAATATCTTCTTTGTTCGGCAAAACTCTGTCATTTCATTGTTATTTAAATGAAAACTAATAATTTCACTGACCTTTACTTCTTAGCAGAAATTTTTGGTGAACGGTAATCCACATGTTGTTGTCTTTTGATTTGCACTAATAAAATTTTTATTTTATCGATGGTGGTAATTCACTATTGTATTCGATGGTGTTCAAATTCACGGTATTATTGTACAGACTTTCTGGAGAAGAAGATTTTTTGATTTCTCTCTGGTGGAAGGAGCTACGTCTTTCTTTATGGGGATAGGGGAATTACGCTTCTCTTCTTTTTTTCTTCGCCATTAGAACGTTGTTTCTTTCATTCATGGCAAACTGGCTGGCCTCTTCAGCAAAGACAGAAATATCATTCTGCGGTAAAGACTGCGTTCTTCCCGGTGTTTAATAGCGAATTTCTTCTTTTTTCCCACCATAGAGCATTTCCTTTTAAGATATCCGTACACCTTCAAAACGTCATTTTCGTCAAATTTTTCGATTTTTTAATTTAAATGTTATTTGAAAATATGAACTTTTTTCTTTAAAATGGTGTTTAAATTTTGTTTCTATTTTATTTAGAACTTAAGTTATGGGGATTTGAGTTTCATTCGATAGCACCTTTTTGAACCCGGAGAAGTACAAGTCTGCATTGCGAAGTAGAAAAAAATGTTTGTTGACATTTTTATTTTTCAAAGTATCGTTTAAATATGCAATAGTAAGAAATTTAAACTTCTTAAAATATGAATTTGAGTTTTCAGAATTATCAAAAATATAATTGGCAACAGGTTTTTATTTATATTTTTATCTAGAATCTGGCAAGAAAATAGAGTGTTTTACTGTTTGTTTACATTTGCTTAAGATTGCGTAGCTCTTTATAAGCTTTTGTTTAATCCTTTTTTATAGCAGAAAATTTTAATTTTTGTCATTTAAAATGGGTTATACTAAACGTAGAGTTAGTGCAAAGAGGAAACGCCAATTTCGAGGTAATGGATCTACCATTAAACATTCAAAAAATAGCAGCGCAACATCTACCAGCGCCAGTTCTTCAAAAATTAAAATACCTGCTGTCTTTGATGAAGAAATAGCAGAATATCAACGTAAACCACTTACTGGTAACAGAATAATTGATATGGAAGTCCTTTTAAATTTTTTTTTACAACTTTGCTGCCCAAGATGTTTCGAAGAAGGTATCCTGCTTTCTGAGGATTCCACATATGGCTTGTGCTCAAATTTTGTTATCAGGTGTAAACATTGTGACTTTTACTCAGGGTTTTCTAGTTCAAAAAAAACTTTAAACTGTCCTGAAGTAAATACAAGATTTGTGTATGGTATGAGACAAATTAGGAAAGGTTTTTCTGCTGGGTTTAAATTATGTGGTACGTTAAATTTACCCAGGCTCAGTAAAACTGCGTACACTACTCATGAGAATAAACTCATGTCCGTCATTTCAGAAGTTAGTGAACTATCAATGCAAAAAGCAGCTTCTGAACTGTTAGTGCTACATCCTACTAAAAATAAAATTGTTGAATGTGGCATTTCAGTTGATGGAACGTGGCAGCGTAGAGGTTACCCTTCCATGAATGGGTGTGTCGCAGCTTTGTCAGTTGACACTGGTGAAGTAGTAGACATTGAAATAATGTCGTCATATTGTCCCACCTGCAGAAAGTTTTCTTAAATGCCTAGAAGCATTGAGTCGGAAACTTTTGCAGCAGATCACGTGTGCCATCGCAATTTTCAAGGTTCTGCGTTAAAAATGGAAGCTGTTGGTTCTACGAGAATCTTCCAATGTTCTATTGTCAAACGAGGCCTTAAATATGCACATTATTATGGTGACGGGGACTCTAAGGGCTTTATCAGTGTCAAAGATACTTATGGGAAGGATAGCGTCACAAAATATGAATGCATTGGTCATGTTCAAAAGAGAGTAGGTGCGAGATTGCGCAAACTAAAGTCTAAAAATAAAAATCTGTCTGGTAAAGGCAAACTCACCGACTCTTTTATTGACCGATTGCAAAACTATTATGCGATTGCTGTTCGTAGCAATGTTGGAAACCTATCCGGTCTTCAACAAAATGTTATTGCGGCTTTGTTTCATTGCTCATCAAGTGTCGAGAAACTGATGCATGGGTAGTGTCCCATCGGAAAAGATTGTTGGTGCTACTACCAGCGAGCACTGTCTTGTGGCAAAAAGCCAAACGAAAAATATAAAGGCTTATCAAATGAAGTACTAAACACAATTAAGCCTACATATTTAGAGTTGTGTCCAAAGAACTGCGTACTAAATGCCTGCATGGCAAAACACAAAATTCAAACCAGTGTTTAAATGGCGTTATATGGCAGAGAGTACCCGAGGAAGATTTCGTGTGCCTCAAAACTTTAAAATCTAGTGCATTGGATGATGTGATCCAATTTAATGATGGATACAAGGGTTGTGTTGAAACTTTTAAAAAACTTAATATAACTCCTGGTTAATTTTACTTTAAAAGCATACAAACATCTTGACATCAATAGAATTAACGACGCAGAACGACATTCAACACCAAATGTAAAGCAGCGTAGAAAAATTTTAAGAGCTACAAGGAAAAAAAAATCAAAGTTTTAGAGAGTAAAGAAGGTGTTATTTATAAATCAGGAGCATTTTAAGTATATCAAATTGTGTTTAATATTAAAATTTGCAGTTCAAAGTTTATTTCTGATTTATCTCAAAATGAATTTGTTTAACGTATTGTCATCTGAGAACGTAAATATCAGAAAAAGTTGTGAACCAAATTAGTTCAAATTTTATAAATATATTTTTTTTATAGATTTAAAGAGCCGCTACTACTTTCATAAGTATATAGTTGATATATTTTTAGTAACTAAGGTATATATCATGCTCGTAATAATTTTTTAATGATTTTTCAATGTTCTTTTACTCGAAACTTGATAAAAATTGTAATAAATTGATTATCATCAGGAAAATAGTACCAGCCCTAAAAAATGTTATGATGATCATCATCAAATTTACAGAAAAGAGATATTTTTGTTTACATTTGAGTTATGTGCGTTATTCTAATAATCAATTTAATTACTATTTACACTATGCTTTACTCCCTAAAAATTTTTATGTACTACAAGTAACATATTAAATGTATTTTTCATAGTTTTAAGTTATATTTCATTAGTAAAAAATGTTTTAATAGCAAATATTACAGTTTTTAAAAAAATTTTCTTCGAAGGTGTACGGATACCTTAATTCCGGCAACCAGACGTATTCTGCAAAGAGGTATACAGTGCAGTCGAAGTTCCAGCAAATTCTCTACATTTTTTATCACGGTCATTGGCGTCGTTTATATTTTTAAATTATTTTACTATTAAGATTAGTTTTATGTAAAGATTCGAAATTTACTCGCATGTAGTATCCTGCCGGCTTTAATTCTGACATATTCCGAGCCAGAATCAGACTTAATTTTAAAAAGGAACTTTATTCATCATTTCTACATCTCTTATGACGCTAAGAGCAGGGAGGAAAAAGAACGCCACGGTGTGATGCGGTAAGTATGGCGGATTTTATGATTGCACTTGAAAGTTAATGCTGACGTATAGGGCTATTAAATCTAACGATCTGGAATTAGACATGATTATTGGTTAGGTCATATGATCGGAAGAAATAAATGGGTGATTAGTTTGATACTTGACGATGGAATGAAAACTATGAGTTAAGTGCTAGATAGGGAATTTAATTTTTAATCTAATTATCCCTATATATATCTATATGTATATGTATGTACTATTCATTCATATTCTCCCCTAAATATATGTATATATATATATATATATATATATATATATATATATCGGATCTCAAATATTTTTTGATTTGAACTTTCGGATCAGGAATTTATTTTTTCTACCTTTACAACTATTTTAAAGATGGGTGCATCATCTTGGGAGTTTGAAGGTTCAATTATATTATGCACTAAATTGTTTTTAAATTTTAATATTGTAATATCTTTCGGAATGTGATGACGAATAGTTTTATTTTTCAAGTATAATGATTTAATTTTAACTTTTTATTTTAAAGTATAATGATTTAATTTTAACTTTTTATTTTAAAGTATAATGATTTAATTTTAACTTTTTAATTTTTAATTTAAAAAAAAAAATTCTGAAATTTGGATATTTTCCAATTAACTTACCAAGTTGCAATAGGGGGAAGGTTGGCGCCATCAAACTAGTTTAACCCCACTTATCGGTCCTAAGTCCGAGATTGCACTTGGATATTTTATAAATTTTATTTTATTTTATAATTTTTAATTTTGTTTGAAAATGATGGAACATTATCTTTTATATATTGATATTCTGAAGTGTTTTGGTATTTTAGGATTCATATATTTCAATTTTTAAATTGATAATTGTGATTGTTTTTATAATATAAATTAACAAAAAATATATTTTCAGCTAAATTAAAAGAAGAAAACTATAAGTATAAACTTGTTTTATTTTTAATATAAAAGCAATTGTTCATAAAACCAAATACTTTCCTTTACATTTTTCTGCGTATTCTTGCTTTGTTATTTAAAACCAAATGCGAAGAGATTTATGAGTTTTATGATGTGTGTTGGAAAATAACATGACAAAATAAACAGACGAAATATGTTCTATTTTATTTACAAACCCTTCTTTATATTTAACAAATTCTTCCATATGTGAATATAAGGAATGCGATTTCGTTAAATTTGCTTTGTAAAGAAAACCAAAATGCATTCACACATTTTTTTCTTCGAAATGTCTGCAAAAAGAGCTTCCAAAAAATATAAAGAATAATTCAATGTATATATTATATTTGGCAGTAAATGGTCTTTTTTAAAAAAGTAAATAATTCATTTCCAGAAACTGTTTGATAAAAACATATTTTCCCTTCCTTCATTGCTTCATATTCATGTTTTCTTGTTTTTTAGATTTATTCAGTTCTTTGGAGAAGAATTTGGCTTAAGAGCAATAGATAGTTCTAAAAAGTTAAGCAGCTAATATCACTCATTTTCAAAATTAATCACAACTATCACTCAAAAGTTGAATAATTGTTTTATAAATACAACGTAGTGTGGAAAAATTCTATGTGGCTCTCATTTCTTAAAAAAAATTATACGGGTCAAATGAAACGTTCCAAAATAAATATAACACTAGCAGTTTCTTATAAATTGGCTGGCCATTTGAGTTCTGAAGCGAAGGAGCTCTAATTTTGAACAAGATGGATGACAACTGCTTCCAACCTTACACGAATGGACACTAAATACTTTTAATCGTGACATATGCTGGTAGAAGACATATGCTTTAGAAAGTAACAAAGGAGTGAACAAGAGATCAATAGTATTCTTCCAGACGGTTAGTCAGCTTTGGACATTTTATGGACCTTAAAACTTTTGGGTGATTTCTGGGAATTTTTGGAGCTTAATACTCTTGAGATTGCTTTTAATACTTCTCTTTTTGAGTTTATGACTCAAAAGAAATGATTTATTGTTGCCAAAGAGGCTTGATACTTCTTTCTATCAATGAATAGCTCTTAATTATAAACACAAATATGAGCTAGTTTTAAGTTTTACTGGAATTTTCCGTGAAAAATCCGAAATATTGACAAATTAACAAGAAATTAGCAGGAATTGGTTGCCCAAAGAATTTAATTTATCATTTTGTTTCAATTAGTGGTTTTCAAAATAATTTCATAAGACGCGTAAAAGTTTTCAAAATTTGTTTTGTCATTATAACAATATTTGAATTATAATCTTATTAAGTCATTTGTTTAATCACCATTTTTCAACTTAGATAAATAGCAATCACTGCATAGAAGAAAATTTACTCATTTGCATCTCGACCACATTGTTTTCTTATGCAAGGAACTCATTTCTCTTCATAACAGAAATAATGTTCCTAAATATGAAGATTCTGAGAAACTAGAGCTGCTTTAATTGCGTAGGATAAGTTATAATTAAAAGGGAAAAATTCCGAAGTCCTGATCTTAGTTGTTAGGAAGTTCATAAAAGATCCTTTTGTCCCTTGAAATAATGCTCTTTATGAACTAAGATATTATAGTCAGAAATATTCTAAGTGTTAGCAAGAAGTTCTTTATTAATATCCGCCTTGTAGTAATTGAAATGGTCTTGTGTTCCACTTAAAATGAGGCAAAAGAAACTACAATATGTAAAGGGCAATATGACTAAAAATGAGCTAAAATTTAATGAAGTATCTCCCCAAAATAACACAAAGGAAAATAATTGCATTAACTAATAAAATTTTTATTTTCATTCAGTAATTTTTTTTGTAAAGAACGTACAAATAATTTGCGGAAGAATGAATTCTAAGACAAAACGAGAAATTTTGTTTTATAGCGTTGATATAACGGACTTAGAAACTAGAACGCATCCATTTCTAAAGACTACAGTGATATATTCACAATTGCCATAGAAGCTATTCAAAAAATTAATAAATTCTACATATCTAACGGATATATTATAAAGGAATTTGTACTGTACTCCAACAACATTATAAATAATTACACATCAAAGTTTTAAAGAATTTTGTTATGTATATAATCTCGCATAATATATATATTTAGGTTAAATATGTGCCTAAATATATGGGAGATCTTTTGTTGGAGCGTTATCACCAGGCCAGTATATATCGTAATAAAAGTAGATTTGGATTTCTGGCTTCTAACTTTTATGCGACATACATGTTGCTAACAGATATATCTCTTACTCGCACGGGGGAATTGTAAAACGTAATAAGTCAGATGTAAGCATATAAAAATAGCAATTAGGTCAAAATTCAATAAATATTTTGAATAATTTAAGCGGAATTTCAAATTATACATTCCATGGAAAGAACAACTTATCAAACAATTTAGTAAAATCAAATAAATAAGCATTGCGAATTACTCGTATTTTCTCATTTGTAAGTCCATGTATATAAATATTATCTAAGTCAGATATTTAATTATACACTCTGTCGCAAAAAATATATGCACCCAGAAGAAATCAAGCTACAATCACGAAACTCGGCAAGAATGTAGTCTGGTAAGAGATATGCAAATGATTAAAATTTCGAAGCCAATGAGACAAGGCTAAGTGTGCTATGCGCATATTAGTTGCGCAACTGGGAGAGTTTAAAAGCATGAGTACGAGCGCCGTACGGCTATCCAAACGAATCTGATGACTTTGATAGACGATATTGAGACTTAGGATGCCTCTAAGACGTAACCGGCGGCAGTACGAGCAGCTGACGGACTTTGATAGGGGGCCGTATAATAGGCCTCAGAGAAGCAGGTTGGTCGAATAGATGTATCGGCCGCCACCTCGGTCGGAGCGATATGGTAGTTGCTCGGTGTTGGCAACAGTGGATCACAGAAGGTAGAGTGTACCGTCGCGGAGGGTCAGGACGTCCCAGGAACACAAATGATCGCGAGGATCGTGCAATCAGAAGAGTGGCCACTTCGGCACCAACAACGTCGCTAGCATCGATTCAACGCCACTTACCTCCTTCCAGACATCCAGTGCCATCAAGAGAAACCATAAGGAGACGACTGACCGAAGTTGGCTTGAGGAGCCGACGTCCGCTAAGACGCTTACCACTGACCCCACATCATAGGCAGTGTCGACTGGATTTTTACCGACCTCGGGCAACTTGGAGTGTGACAGACTGGAGACGTGTCATATTCAGTGATGAATCCCGATTCAGTCTCAGTGCTGATGACCACCGCACACGTGTCTGGAGGCGCACCGGCCAGCGGTCCGATCCGGCATTTATTGTCGAGTGGCATACAGCAATTTCACAAGGTGTGACAGTGTGGGGAGCAATTTCTTGGGACACACGATCATCTTTAGTGGTCCTTCAAGGCACTTTGACAGCTCGCAGATACGTGGACGATATTTTAACGCCGATTGTGCTACCCATGCTATCAAGTCGCCCAGGTGTCATTTATCAACAGGATAATGCTCGTCCACATACTGCGCGACTCTCCCAACAATGTCTTCAAGGATATGACGTCCTACCATGGCCTGCCAGGTCACCAGATCTTTCACCAATAGAGCATGTCTGGACGCGTTGGGAAGGCAACTGCAGCCGTCCCGAGATACAGGAGAATTAACTGCGCAGATGCAAAGACTATGGCAGGATCTTCCACAGGGGGTCATAAGTGATCTAATTGAATCGATGCCACGCCGAATTTCGGCTTGTATAGCTGCCAGAGGTGGCTTTACTACTTACTGATTTTTAACCTTTTGCAAGCTGTAACCGCTTAATAAAATGATATTTTGTTCTGAATTTTTAATCATTTGTTTATTTTCATATACACTACATGCATACCAAATTTCGTGAATGTAGCTGAATTTCTTCTGGGTGCATATATTTTTTTGCGACAGAGTGTATTTTACGCCACTTTAGGAAACGATGTGTGCAAATCCTGTTCTTAGTGTATGCAATAAAATATTAAGAAAAAAAAACATGCATGTCGAATTTCAAGCCTGTAGATCTAATAGTTCAGGAAATTTCGAGAATTGAGTGAGTTTTTTTCCTATTTATATATGTAGATAAAACTAATTTGGACAAAAAATGTTGGATTTGAGAAAATTTTAGCGTTCACGTAGACGTCTTTTCGAAGGGTTTTCTCAACTTGCTAGTCAAAAGAAATGGATTCGATAGATTTCAATTCCACTTTCAGCTTGGGATTATTTGTTCTTTTGAATTTTGAATTTAATTTTTGAATTGCTAGCTCTGAAACAGAAGTCCAGCAATTCTGTCAACCGTCGACTCAAGAATATATAAACCTTCTAGGTTTAAAAATGATTTTTTTATTTACACAATTCAATAATTTTTTTCCGTACATTTTTTTAAGAATGAGAACCTTGAATTTTTGAAATTTGTTTTTTAAAGTAATGATTTAGTAATAAAACTAAAAGTTGAATTAACTACGGTCAGTATCTTTAGTTCTATTTGTCACAACCATTGCTTATATGAATACAAATTGTAATAATATTTGTTTTCTTCACATGCGATTTAGAATGTGCACAGATCTGAAATGAACTTTGTTCAAAATTCATTTTTTTTTATTTTTATGATAGCAAAAAATCCTTTCAAATATTAAAAAAGAAAAAAGGTTGAATTTGCTTTTAGTAGAAACAAAATGTAAAGTTAGCAATCAAAAGATGAACCTTTCCAAATACAACGTTTCCTAATCAAAACGTCCATCAATGTTCCATTCATCCTCTTACTCGCCCTATATCTTTTGTGAAAGGTCCACTTATTTGTTATTTTATTCCTAGTAACAAGGACTAATCTCTTCCTCCTTATGTTCTCACAACAGAAAAAGATATAGCATTCTTCTCTTTATTCTTAAAATTGTAAATGTGAGGTTATTTATATGAAAAAAAAATGTGGAACAAGGGCCCTTTGGCGATGTCAATTTTTTGGTGACTGGAAGCAACCCGCCAAACAATTTAATTCAGCGATAGGTGTTTTTCGTGACTATCAGTAATGTATAAAAAGTAAAAATTGTATTTTTTTAAAGTAAAAGAAAATCGTTACTTAGAATATCAAAGAAAAACACTTACCTACGCTCAGTTATAAGTTATTGTATAAAGAAGGGTAAATTTCTTTCACACACATTTCCATCAATACCTCTGTGCAAAATCCAATCCATGACGGGTTTCTTCGAAGCATCGTGTTTGAATGAAATGAAGTCATGGTTCAACTTTCACACCCACATATACTTCTCATCATCAGAATCTTAAGCATACTATCTTTGAACCAGCTATTCTCTCTATAGATCTTTTTATACAATGCGCACTCGCTCCTTTCTTTTGGCATTCCCAAAAATATCCATCACCCAAGTCTGTTTTAATAAAAACCGCATGGCTTACTTGCAAACTAAACATTCAGTATATGCAACTATCAATCTGTTTTCTATTTCTGTATTGCAGACAATTTTCCCTTTCATTCCAAATCATAAAAAAAAATAATAATAGTAAAAATAAAAAAAATAGCAAATCATACCTTTCAGACATACTAGTTCGGATAGGTCGAATAAACAAGCGAAAAACAGGAAAATCAAAAATAGCTAAAAATTGCACTGAAAAATTCAAGAAACCTATCACGGACAAGATTTAAATACAAAATGAAAATTGGAAAAATAAACGATGGAATTGTTTATTGGAAAATCGTCTGCCTTTCTCTAAAAACATCCGTAAGTTTTTTAAGCAACTAATAGCAATTAATTAAACAGAACAAGTGACCTTATCTGCGTAAAACCACATATCAAAAATCAAGGGTTGTTAAATTATGCGGTCTGTGAGAATGAATTACTTATCTAACCGTGCTATCTAGATAAAAATCTACAAATCCAAAGGACCCCTGTTCTACACATTAGCCAAAAAATATTAGATATACTTTTATTTTGTTAGTATTAATTTCTTAACTTCACGAGTTCAGGTGATTGTCTTTCTTAAATTATCAACTTAATTCTTGTATTAGATACTGTTGATAATGTTTCTAAGTTAAATACATTAAAACCGAAACCAATCAAGCATGAAACCAATGTTTACAAAACAACCAAATTAAAAACTAATAAGTTTATTATCAATTTAATATTAAAGGTACAATGGTAGATTCATCAATTAAATAATATCTTTATATAGTCGCGTGCTTGTAATTTCAGGGGAAAATATATTCCAATATACCTTAAATTAAATAATGAATTTGGCTTTCTGTTTAAGGCTTTTTAGAAAGATTTACTTTTCTTAATTTACATTATAATAATTATAAATACTTAATTATTTATATTTTTCTTACTTTTTCTTAATTCAATAGATGACGAAATTTGGATGAAATATTATGCAGTACAGCAACAATAAAATAGCCGTGGTAGCCTAGTGGCGAAGGTATCGGGACAAGCCTGTTATAAGTTTGAGCCTAATATAGCTGATAACACGCCATGAAGAGGGTGGCAAAGCGCATTAAATATGTAAAGGTTCAAACGTTCTCCCGTTGATGTGGTGTGGAAGTTAGGAGAGGAGGTGTCAGGTCCGGTGTCTTCCTCGTCATTTGACCATGGTGCAAAATTACAAGATCCATCACCAATAACTCTCATGAAGCTTTATAGAGAGACGTAAGAATAATTCTCTTACATCAATAGAAATAATTTTATATTTATAAATTTGAGGAAAAAATGGTTAACTAACAGTCTAATTCAATTATAAATTATACAAGTGGGTTAAGACGAAATAATTTATAGTTATATGAATTCATCAATTTTGAAATTGGATGATCTAATTATTTATAATCCTTCAAGGAAAAAAAAAACAGTTTCTCTTGTAAGTCTTACAAAAGTTATGTATGATATAGAACAAACATGTATTGGATATATTTGTAAACATCTTACTCATATCATATATTATTTAACATTTCCACAGTAAAAAAACATTTTATTAGGTTGAGGTTTTATATAAACTATTAAAATTTTTTTTAATTCTTTGCTACCTAAATATTTAAGTGGGATAATGGCTTTAGTGCTTAAGCAATTCCGTTTCATCATTGTTTACTCGATATTTATACACGCATAGACCTTCAACGTAGAAGGATGTTTAACCTGGAACTTCTCGCGTGGGGTATGTCATACCCACCACCTAACTTTTTTCAAGGCTCTTTCTAAACTATTTGGGAAAGAGTGGATACAATGGCCTTGAAAATGGACAAACAGGGATTTCGGCGGCCCTATACATTTCTTCGAATCAAACGGTTCAAAAAATTAAGGAAGTCCTGCATTTTATACTTTTACCAGAAACCGAAGATGGTTCTGCTCTTTTAAAAACAAATTATCACTCGCTTCCTATGATTTTGAGTGTGATTAAATTGAGTGAGATTGAATTGAGTTTTGAATCCAGTATGATTGGAAATAATTTTCTGTCGAATAATTATATTTTTAATGAAAATTATATTTAGGAGTAATGCAATTTTTCATCAACAACATTTAATTATGTGCAATTTTTTTTCAGCTGCACTCCTCCAGTTTTTAATTTTTCTTTGCGGTTTTTTTTTTTTTTTTTTTTTTTTTTGCTGATTTTTTTACAAAAATTACTGCCACAAATATTCGATAAGCGAGAGGAAAGATGTTACACATCAAGCGCGTAAGGATCTAAGTTTATCCTGAATAATACTTGCTGGTATTTGTGAAGTGGAGAAAGAAAACGAAATCGAGTTTTAGAATTCGAATCTTTTGAAAAGCTAACTTTAACAATTTAAAAAAAACAACTACTAGAGTTGGATTTCGCATATATTCTGCTCTGGATTTTCCCATCTCTGCAAATCACAAAATCGTGAAAATTTAATTAGAGCTTGGTAAATGTTTAATTTTTTTAATCGAGAAAACTTTTTTTTTAATCACAAAAATAAAAATATTATATTGACAGCAACATTAATTAACCTTAAAGTATGAAAAATATACGCACTAAAATATTTATTTGAATAATTCCATATTACTTAGTCATATTTTATTAAGAATGTTGCACTCTTTCAGACACTTAACAATAAATATTATTATTAATAAGTAAGTTTATCCTGAATAAGAATTCAAATCTTGTTAAGACTGTAATCAATTACTTATGATTTCAGTTAGCTCAGTTCAACTTTATTTTATGGCTTTCAAATTTAAACTAAACAACATTAAAAAAAAAGATCATAGTTACAATTACATTAAAGCTGTTAACAGTATTCGAAAATAACGAGATGTTCGCGTGCGCTTCCTCACACTCAAAATCATTTGAAGCGTGTGATAATTTGTTTTTAAAAGACCAGAAGCATCCACGCGGCATACATTAAAACTGGTCTGAGGATTAGTGTGCGCTCTCATTGGTTAAATCAAATGGCGCACGCTTACGTCACTTCCTGTTACCCATATCCGTCCCTTTTCACGAAATCACTCCAACAAATATCCAGCAAGCGAGAGGAAATATGTTACACATCAATATTTAGTTCATATACACTCAATACAAATTGGAAATGTATTCTATTTTCAACAATACATAGAGATGATAGCATGGATTCATCTTTAGTAATTTCACATCGGTTTGATTGAAATCTGAAATAATATTTTCCATAATTTAACTGAGTGAGCAATTATTGTCATTCATAAAATGTCCACATGATATTGAATGGCTAGAAAATGTAATCGTTAGCCTATGACAATATTTTTGTGTTGTTGAACGGTACGACGATAAATGCACAAATTATTTTGTTAAGTACTCAGATACCACCAAACAATCACCGAACTAGACACTGATTTCTGAAGTGTTCCGGATTTAAATTTGCAAAAGAATGTAAATAAAGTAGAAACCATCACAAGCAATACTTCTACTAAAAAAAAATTTAAAAAAAAATTAATTAATTAAGATCCAGCGAACAAATTGCACTCACTCTCGACGAAGACTAAAGGAGTGTATAAACAATGTACTGGATGCATTAATAAAAAGAAAAGAAAAACTAAATTTACGTTTGGAAATTGTAATAAACATATTATCTATCTTTCCTACTTTTCTTTTTTTTCACCTTTGTAAATAAATTTTACAGTAAATCAGATTGTAAATACTATTGGATATCAGATATCTAATGCTTGAAATTCTGTTCGTTTTTTTCTCGCGAGGAATGTCGGGTTCAAGACACACTTTGCATAATTATCCTGCATGAAAGTATTTATCTCAGATTCCTTAGAAAGAATGCAAAGTGTTTAATAGAACATTCTTGATGAACCAATATTATGTAATTAAACCAAAAGAAGAAACCAAATTTCTATGATTCTATTCAAGAGAATTCGTAATAGGTTCTCTATTGATCATACAAGAGTGAAATATGTACCCTGGGACTAAGCTTCGGTGATGAATATCTTCGACAGGAATACCTCCCGGGTATTTCAGACCATTTATCAAATACCGGCTCTCCAGTTGAAAGGTATTAAATGAACTAGAAAAACGTGCGAAAATGTCTTTTAAAGAGTATGGAAAATAATGCATAATCATAAATAATTGTGAGATTTAAAGAGTAGAAATTGTGGTGGAGAATGTCAAAGTATTTAAATAATATCGCGTAATATTCTTTTTAATAACGCTGTAAATTTATTTACGGTTGCCAGAGAGAGATAGGGATTATTCTGAATACACATGTGATATTCTTATTTTTCAAAGAAAATATTCTACCACAAATCCCCTACCGATTTTCCCCCTTTCCTTTTTCTTTTCAAAAAATAATTATCAAACTACAGTAATTTAATGTGAAAAATTCTCATTATTTGTCTTAAAACTTTTTAAGGTCTGAACATAAAACTTGTAGGTTGCGTTATAGTGCATGGTTATTTTTTAAACATAATTGAATAAATTTTACTGTTATAAAAATAATTTCTTTCATTTTTATTGACATATATCAAAATTGTCAATATAAGTTTTATAACCAATTCTTTTATTTTTTAATGAATGTTTAAATACCATATAAAGCAAGCTCAAACGGCAAAAGATGAATTTATTTCAGTTTCATTTGTACATATATATGTATACTGTTTTCGTAAAAAAAAATGTCATTTACTGTTCACGTTTCATAAATGAAATGCACATATGTCGAATTTTCAATCACTCATAGCAAAAGGATAAAAATATTGAAAAAAAAGGAGAATGTACCTGTTTCCTACACTCCTCACTTTACTGTAACTGAGTGCGCCATACTTTCCCGCTTTCCTACCCCAACGGAAACTTTTGAACCCTGTACCGGGACATTTCTGTAAACTGGAAACGCAACGGACAGACGCAAGGTCTTGTCCGCATCAATCCGAAGCATCTTCAAAGGTGTAATTTTCATTATTACCTTTCAGTGTAAACTTTAACGGTAAATATTTATTTTCTTGTAATATAAACATAAGTACTATCTCCATCTTTGGCTGTTATTCGAACTCAACCAACGACCACATTTGGAGGCACCGACGAGATCGTCATCATCGATTCAGAGAAACAAGAGATAACTACTATTTTTTATATCCATTCAACGTTTGGTTTTGGTTTCTCTTACTGATTCATTTCGTCCATATTTCGTTTTATCAATTATAATGGACACCGAAATGGCTACAGTGCTTCGCGGCAGAGCGAAGGCTGCACTTACAAGAACTAAAAATTTCATTGATAAAGATGATCAAACTTTTGACAAAAATGATATACGCAACAAGTTAGAGAAACTTGAACTAACTTATACGGATTTGATAAAACAGATGCTGCTTTACCTATCGAATAATCTGAAATGGAAGAATTCGAAACAAAATATTACGAAACCAAAGCCAAGCTACAGAATATCTTAGAAAATTTATCTGTGAGAACATATCTATATAATGATAATTCTGATGATTTTGAAAATGTCTCAAATATGAAATATAGCAATTTTAAGTTACCAAAAATTAACATTGAGCGTTTTTCTGGTAATTATAAAGATTGGCCTTCATTTAAAGATTTATATGTATCATTAGTGCATGATAATATGTGTTTATCAAATATACAAAAATTTCAATATCTTAGAGGTTTATTGCTGTTAGAACCAGCAAACATAATTAAGCATATTCCTATTACTGAAACTGCTTATAACGAGGCTTGGGAAAAATTATTAGCTCGTTATGATAAAAAGAAGCAAATCATTTTTTCACTCATTGAAACAATCATGGAACAACCTTCTTTTAACGATACTAACTCTCACAACTTATGCAATATAACAGATACTTCCGACGAAGTAATAAGAGGCCTTAAATCTATTGATACTAAAGCAGAGTCTAGAGATGTATGGTTGATTTACATTATGTTACAAAAGGTTGATCCTAAAACGCGCCAAGAATGGGCGCAATTCTCAAATAATATTGATTTTCCCCCATTTGAAGCATTTATAGAATTTTTAAATAGCAGATGTACATACTTAGAATTATATAATGAAAATGTTACTTATGAAAAACAACCTTATATATTAATAAATCGAAATTTAACAATAGTTTAAAATGTTCTTGTTGAAAAATGAATCATCTTGTTTTCAAATGTTCTAAATTTAAAGAAATGCAATTTAAAGAGCGTAAATAAGTTGTTAATAAACAAAAATTATGTATGAACTATTTATCTGATTAAGCATACTGAGTCACATAGTAATTCAACTTTTACTTGCCACTTTTGTAAGAAAAAGCAACATTCGCTATTACATGATAATAATTTTAAAAACTACTCAATATCAGCAAATAAATCTCATCGTGATGAAGGTCAAAACCAGGCTGGAAATGATACTAATCAAAACAAAGAAGTTACAGATTCCCTGAACTCTAAACAAACATATTTTTCTTTATTACCAACGTTAAGTGTTAACATTAAAAATATTTTGGGGGAGAACTGTCAAGTTCGAGTTATGACGGACAGCGGAAGTGAATCAACATTCATTTCTGAAAAATGTTTAAAACTTCTAGGCCTGAAATGAAAAAACGCTAGATTTCAAATAAAAGGATTGCAAGATTCTAAAATCGCAATGACTAAAGGGTGTGTTGAAATATATTTAGTATCGTTACATGACCCCAAGGTCAAACTACCAGTTAAAGCATATGTTTTGAACAAACTAACTGCTCCGTTACCAACGGAAAAAATAAATGAAGCACATTTCTCTCATTTAAAAAATGCCTGCTTAGCGGATCCGAAATTTTTTATCCCAAACAATATCGATATGATTTTCGGATCTGACTCTTTTTTTTCTATTTTGCTTCCTGGGAAAATTACTTGCTCTCTAAGTAATTCAATCGTTAAAAATTCCATTTTTGGTTTCCTAATTTCAGGCAAATTAACTGATTCTTTAAACTCAAATTCAATGCTATATCTTCACATTAATGGTACAAATATTGACAATCAATTAAAGCAATTTTGGGAATTAAAAGAAATTCCTAACGTAAAAGATAAAATATTAACTTCTGAAGCGCAATTTGTGGAAACACATTTTCAAAATACTTATGCATGTAATTCCGATGGACGCTTTGTTGTGTGTGTGTGTGAAGCTCCCATTTTATAAATCAAATTCAGAATTGGGAGACCCAAAACCCGCAGCAATTTCTTGCTTATTAGCAATGGAGTGGAAATTTAAAAATAAACCAGATTTTGAAAAACAATACAAATAATTCATGAACGAATACGAATCGCTAGGTCACATAAGCTTAGTAAATTCCAGATCCCATACTTCCAAAGATCAGAATTTTTTACTGCATCACGCCGTTATCAAGCCATCCAGCACTACAACGAAGTTAAGAGTAGTTTTTGAAGCATCTCTTGCAAAACTACAAATGGTGATGTTCTTCTTTCAGTTCCATAGGAGCTTCCTTCAACCTCCAACCACAGAGATCGTTGGGAGTTGCTACAGAACATCAAAAGGGGCTTTTGGAAGAAGTGGAGCTCCAAATGTATCTCTTCCTTACAACCTCGCAAGCAATGGCAGGACGCACAACCAAACTTGAAGGAACATGACATCGTATCGATCAAAGAGGAGCGTCCTCCTGGTACATGGCCAATGGCTCCAGTTCTTCGAGTGCATCCAGGCAACGACGAACTGGTTCGAGTTGCAACTGTGAAAACCCAAGACTCAGTGTTAAAACGACTTGTTCATAAAGTTCACAAACTTCCTATATATCTGAACTAGTTCGGATATAGGGTGGGAGTATGTTTCCTACACTCCTCACTTAACTGTAATTGAGTTCGCCATAATTTCCCGCTTTCCTACCCCAACGGAAAGTTTTGAAACATGTACCTGGACATTTCTGTAAGCTGGAAACGCAACGGACAGACGCAAGGTCTTGTCCGCATCAATCCGCAGCACCTCCAAAGGTGTAATTTTCATTTAACCGCATTATTACCTTTTAGTGTAAACTTTAACTGTAAATATTTTTTTTCTTGTAATATAAACATAAGTACTATCTCCATCTCTGGCTGTTATTCGAACTCAACCAACGGCATCAGTACCTGTGCAATCAAATCCATCTCCAGAAAGCACAAAACCAATATCAAATTGTTTATACATTACAAATGGACAAAAAATAAAAGTCTTTTCATTTGAACTATGAACATGTTTATTTAAGGGTGTTGGAAAGCTAAAATCTTATTTTTTTAACAATTTGAGATTTTTACATTTTCAAACTGTAAAGATTTTAAGCTTTCTAAAAACACCTTACTTTAACTTCTAGGGTATTTAGAAGCCCTTAAAACGTATTTTTAAATAATCATTGAATTTGGACCAAGCCCATTTTAATGGCGAAAATTGTAAGCAAATTACTTTGTTTTTGCTTAAAAGTGTAACAACTGATATAAACCAAAACATGTATCTTTTATTTTAAATTGAGCCTTTTATTTTTTTATTTCCTAGTCGATTAGATGTCTCACTGTATACATTAAAATCAATTTATCTCAAAATGTAAATTTTAATGTGCGATGACCTTTTCTGAGAAACTACTGTTCACAGGTGTGTAAATTTTTTATGAATTATTTATAATGATGTCTAATATATACTAAAATGAGCCTTTTGTAAAGAATTCAAAAATTTAATTTTTACAAATTTTTTAAGTAAAAAATGGATCAAATTTCGCAATGTTTGATAAAATATTTCATAATTTATTAAAAAATTCAAAATTAGCTAAAAGCTCATTTTAGTATAATGAGAGAGGTGTACTTTAATAGTATGAACAATTTCAAGCATGTACATAAAACAGATTTTGAGATAAGGTACATCGAAAACAGCCAATTTAACATTGTCAGTATAGAGAAAACAGAGAGGTTTCCAACTCCCCTTAAGTAAACATATAAGAATTTTCCAAAGTTTGCGTTGTTGCACTGAAACTAGAACATTTTAATACGGAATGAAAATAACTTTATTTTTTTCTTTTTACGAAACAATACAAAATAGATTGAAATGTGATAAAATAAAGGTAAAATGTAGTATAGCTTTTGTAAACAGAGCTTTAAATTTTTGAGGAATAGGAATTTAATTTTACCCCATCTTGAAATAGTATTATCGATTGACTCGGCATCCAGAAATGTATAAATAATTTGTGACGAATTCAAAACTAATTAGATATGCTCTGACAGTTCCACAAATTTGTAGCAAAGAAAAATGCTTTAAAACGGGATCTTTTCGGTTCTTCTTTGATATAGGAGTGCTAAGCTTCAAGTTTTTTTTAATGTTCGTCAAGATGGGCGATAGCATTACAATATGGTTACCTTGATATTTCTTGCTTGAAACTAAAGCATAGGGTATCACAATGCAAATCTAAGCATATTTGTTTTTGCAAAAGGAACTGCAATTGGTTACTACATTTTGTTAATGAAAAAATTCAGGAAATGCAACAATTTGAGTCATCCCAACCAGACAACAGGCGCCAAGATGATGGGTTCGAACAGATTTGTTTTCAAAATTCAGGCATAACAAATAAGCAAAATAAAACAGATAGTAATTTTTTAAATTTTCCTAGTGCTCAAAACGACGTTGTTCAAGACCATGTTTCGGGAGTGAATATGAATTTATTTCTGCTTCCCACACAGAAACATAAAAATTATATTATTTTATCAACTTGTATTATTTATGTTGAAAATTCTGTTGGGGAAAAAGTTCCCTTAAGCCAGCGTTTCTAAAACTGTGGGGCACGCCCCCTAGGTGTGTGTGATAACCGTACAAGGGGGGCATGGGGTTTAAAAATTAATTTAATGGAATAAAGTAAACGAAACATTTCCTGACATATAAAAACATTCACATTTATACTGATATAATATATATATATATATATATATATATATATCATCTGGCGATATTACTTCTTCAAAAAAAGTTTGCACTTGGGTACGTTCATTAGTTATCTTATCCTATAACTAAGTTAAAAAAACATTTTGTTCGATTTGCTGTAATCCTACGACGAGAGATTTTTTTTAGATATGTATATTACGTTTTTTAAAAAACCTAAAATACTACTCTTTCAGAAAACCATGACTCAGACCTAGAGAAAAATTATAGGAAGATAAAAAATTCATCACTGTTATTATTTTTAAAATACTGTACATCAGCTGTAGAAAGAAAAGGAAGACTTAATCGGCTAAGGTTTATATTTACGGGTATTCTGAAACATTTTAAGCATAATAAATACGTTTTACACAATTGTGTTTTCAGAACTAACAACCATATTTTTATATTGAATACACTTTTAACATGGGAGCGGTCGCGAGGGGCGCAAAGTCAAAGGAGAGCAAAATTACCACAATTTGAACAAAATATGACGGTTTTGCTTGCAAATATCATTCTTGTAAGGTTTGAGAAAAGTGTGTGTGATTTGCGTCATTTATTAAGGTTACGTACCTTTGAAACATTTTAATTAAGTTTTAATGGATTTTTTCTCAAATTTACAAAGAAAAAATTAAAAGTCCTTGAAAGTAGATAAGTATACTTTCTCTTTGTTAAATTATTCACTGGAATTGTGATTTTTATCGTGCACAATAAAAACAATTGTAAAAGAAACATTGGGATGACTCAGTCATCTCGTGCGACTATTAACGTTAGTATCGTGTGCACGCCTGCGCTCCCGGTTTAAAACATCTTAAAGTCTTCTCGCTTTAAAAATAAAGGGCAGATGTGATGGATATGATAGAACAACAAAGTTTAGACTGTTTTTCTAATGACATTTATACTTTTAGAAATGGATGGTGGAGGAAATAAATGTTTAATTAAATATCATTTTGCAATATGTTCCAATTTAAAACTTACAAAAAAAGAAAAAAGTTACATAATATTTATCCTACTATTTGTAAGTAATTTGCTTAAAATAAATATTACTTGAAAGTAACAAATACAAAATTTTATACTTATCTTGTTGATTGGTACGTTTTATAATTAAGATTGTATTGCAGCTTTAGCACTCCCAAAGTGCATTCTTATTGTATAAGGGGGGCGCGATAAAAATTATGATTGAAAATTGGGTCACCCATAGTGAAAGTTTGAGAATCACTGCCTTAGGCGTTCTTGCAGACAGCGAATCAGAAGTTGCGCTATTGAGATCGAGCACGGCTGATTTTTTGAATTTGCGTAAATTAAAAACTGATATGCCAGTCTCTGGATTGGGTGGTCCGAATGTTAATATAAAATCAGAGGTCAAAGTGATGATTTCAAATGGTCCTGCATCTTATACACGTGTTGTGGATTTTCATGTTGTACCCAAAATTACAAATATGATACCTGTTAATTGCTTTGATATTTCACATATTTTGTTTCCAAATGATGTGCTTCTAGCAGACCCCCTTTTATTATAATAGGTAATTTTATCGATGCCTTATTATTAGCAGATATTTTCTTTGATATTTTGAAAGATGGCAAGTACAAATTAGAAAATGGTAACTTTATTTTACAAAATACTGAATTTGGCTGTATGGTACCACTTTGGAGTTCACAAGTGGCTCATTGCATTGTGGTTTGATCACATGAGACTTTGAAGGTCTAAACGATACTTTAAAATCATTCTGGGAAGTAAAAGAAATTGTACCCACCAAGTTTGTTAGTTACGAGCTTAAGAAATGCGAGGAAGATTTTTTGAAAACTATGATTAGGGACACTAACGGGCATTTTTGCATCGAGATGCCCATGAAAGATAGTGACATTGAACTGGAACAGTCTAAGCCTACAACTATTCGATTAAAAATGTTGAAAATGCGATTTGTTAGAGAACCTGATAAAAAAAGATAAATATGTCGAATTTCTACAAGGATATGATCATCTTGATCACATGCAGCGAGTTAAAGATAAGGAGCCAGAATTACATTATTACATTCTTTACCATGCTGTAATTCGCCCTGAGAGCAAAACGACTAAGCTAAGAGTCGTGTTTGATGCGTCATGCAAAAGTAGCAACGGAAGCTTTGTGAATGACATTTTACTTAAAGGAGGCATTGTTCAAACTGATTTGTTTGATATTCTTTTAAGATTTAGAAAAATATGTATTGGCCTTCTCATGTGACATAAAAAAGTTTCGACAAATAAAGGTACAAGAGCATGAACAAGAATTTCTCAGAATTTTATGGAGATCATCTCCTGAAGAAGATATCGTTTCTTATCGCTTGAAAACGGTTACGTATGGGACCATGCCAGCTCCATATTTAGCAACTAGATATCTTTTGCAACTAGCCCATGAAGGGAAGAACAAGTACCCACTTGCGCTCCAGTTATCCAAAAAAGCACCTACATGTATGACGATTTATCAGGAGAAGACAACATCACTAATGCTAAAAAGATGCAGTGAAAACTAATTTGCTTGATGAAAGAGGGTTTTTTTCATCTTTACAAGTAGAGCGCCAACAGTGAGGAATTGTTGAAAGACATGCCCGCTGAAAACAAGGAGTTCCTATTCAGTGAAAACTATGAATTAGTAAAGACATTAGGACTGTCGTGGAGACCTAGAGAGGACGCCTTCATGTATCAAATGAATTTGCAAGATATTTCAGTGACTATTACTAAAGGAACCATCTTGTCATTTATCTCGAAATTGTACGATCCACTAGGACTGCTTCAACAGATTATGATTAAAGCTAAAATAATGATTCTAAAAATTTGGCTATTAAAAATTGACTGGGATCAGAACTTGCCTCGTCAAGAAACCGAAACTTTCCAGAGATACGTGGCCGAACTGCATCAACTGAAGGACTTGAAAATACCTCGGTGCATTTTACTGAAAGATTCTGTTGAAGTTCAACTTATCGGGTTTGCAGATGCATCAGCCTAAGCTTATGGGGCATGCCTATAAGTAAAATCTGAGATCGCAAACGAGAGAGAAACTCAGATAAAATTACTTTGCAGCAAGACTCGCGTTGCCCTACTCAATATTTTGTCAATACCTAGGCTCGAACTGCTTGCTGAGGCATTGTCGTCGAAAATATCGTTAGAATTATTGATTTAAAATTTAACGTTCATCTCTTTTCGGACTCGAAAGTTGTTTTGGATTGGATCCAAATGCAGCCGCACCTTCTAAAAGTTTTTGTAGCAAATCCGATGTATTTGATTTAACAATTGACTCAAACCATTTCCTGGCACCATGTAAAACAAAGGACAACTCGGCTGATTTAATTTTAAGAGGTGCAACTAAGTTACAGCTTCAAGACGAACTTTCGTGGACATGTCCTTTTTTGAAGGACAAAACTTTGAACTCAAACTCAGTCGTTTCAGAGAAAGACGATAACGTTTTCGAAGTACTTAAAAACCCTAACATTGTGTACACCTTCGTCGTCCATACAAGCCCATCTGTATTCCTTGATAATTGTTTAAATAATGCAAACAATTTTACTAAACTTGTTCGGACTGTAAGTTATATTTTCAGGTTCTACTTTAGTTGTAAGTATCCTGCCTCTAAACAGTCTGGTGTTCATACAAATCAAGAACTGGAAGAAGTTATAAATGCTTTAGTTAATACAGTACATCTCAAGAGTTTTTATGAAGAAATTAAATGTTTGACTGCAGGTAAGGAAATTCATAAAACAAGCAAGTTAAAATTTTTAAATGTTTTCTTGGATGGAAAAGGTCTTCTCAGAGTTGGGAGGAAATTAGTAAATTCAGATGTGTCATTTAACTCGAAATTTCCAATTGTCCTACCTCATACTCATAAATTTTCAAAACTAATTATGTTGTACTATCACATAAAAAAACTTGCATGTGGGCCCTCGAGCACTTTTCCTTGTTCGGCAGAAATTCAGGATTCTAAATGGTAGATCTCTGGCTCGTAAAATTACTCACGAATGCGTTACTTGTTTTAAATCCTAACCTAAAGCTTATGAGAAATTGATGGGTTCACTTCCAAGTGCACGTATAAATCTGGGTTTTGTATTTAATTGCTGTGGGATCTATTTTTTAGGGCCATTCTATATTAAATATAAGGAGCAGTGAAAAGGTGTGTATCATAAAACTATGTTACCATTTTTGTTTGTACTGTTACCAGAGTCACTCATTTTGAAATCATTACAGATTTAACGACTGGTGGCTTTATAGCCACGTTAAAAAGATTTTTTTGCTCGGCGTAGAGTTAGCAAAATACTTTATAATTAAATCTTAAATATTAATACAAATATGAATTTTCAGAATAAAGTTGGTACAGTTTCCGGGCTTTTGAAAATTTAATTCTCAACCTTATGAAATTTTAACAGTGGTTGTTATTGCATTAAGTAACAGAAATAAAAATATATTCGATAGTTTTAGAAGAGAGGGAAAAAGTTTAATTTGTGTAAAACTTTATTTAATATTATACAACACATTATAATAGGAGCACGAACTGTTTAGTTAGCTATTTCCACCAAAAGTTCTCATCCCAGATATTTAAAAATAATTTTTAAATTATTGCTGTAATTAACATATGGAAGTATTATTTTATTCATATCATTTATATATACTACTAAATAATCATCGCTCCAATTAATAGCCAATAAGTTTTATATAAACCTATGTCTTCACCACAATATACTTTCGAAAGTAAAATACAATTATAGATATATCAAAAGAATTTATTTATCGCAAAATTTACTAGCTTAAATTTGCGTATGAAATATTTAATTTAAAATCAAAACATTAAAATTAAGAATGAGCATTGTAATATAAAGAGCAAATCTTACTTATTATTCACAATTTTATCTGCAAAAAAATTTTTAGAAAACGTTTTATTCACGTTTAGTAGGTACTCGTATACCAGTGACTAAAAATGCTGTTAGAACAGGAGCAAAAGAACGAAAGCATTTCGAATGAAATTACCTACTAAATTAGCATTGACGCATTTCCCTCCTTTCCTTCTTGTCTTGAAGCGGTTGGAGCAGTTTATCATTTTGATTGTAAAGGGTATTTTTTTAGAGGTATAGAACTTAAACAACGATAACAACGAATAAAACAACGATGTATTATTCGATTGACATGAATTTTTTTTATTCGAAAGATAATCTTGTGGCATTACATTTTAAATATGATTTCTGGCATATGACTGCCACGGCTGGCTCGGATGTAGTCCCATCTGGACATCCAATTTTCGATGACTTTTTCCAACATTTGGGGCCGTATATCGGCAATAACACGGCGAATGTTGTCTTTCAAATGGTCAAGCGTTTGTGGCTTATCCGCATAGACCAATGACTTTACATAACCCCACAGAAAATAGTCTAGCGGTGTTAAATCATAAGATCTTGGAGGCCAATTCACAGGTCCAAAACGTGAAATTAGGCGGTCACCAAACGTGTCTTTCAATAAATCGATTGTGGCACGAACTGTGTGACATGTTGCGCCGTCTTGTTGGAACCACTGCTCCTGTACATCATGATTGTTCAATTCAGGAATGAAAAAGTTAGTAATCATGGCTCTATACCGATCACCATTGACTGTAACGTTGTGGCCTTCATCGTTTTTGAAGAAGTACGGACCAATGATTCCACCAGCCCATAAAGCGCACCAAACAGTCAGTTTTTCTGGATGTAACGGTGTTTCGACATACACTTGTGGAATAGCTTCACTCCAAATGCGGCAGTTTTGTTTGTTGACGTAGCCATTCAACCAGAAGTGCGCTTCATCGCTAAACAGAATTCACTTATGAAAATCGGGAACAACGGCAATCTCGTTTTGGGCCCATTCGACAAATCTGAGCCTTGCTCGATGATCGTTTTGATGAATTGCCAAACCACAAACTGAGAATAAATCACTTGAGAGCTGTTAAATCGGTCGCCATCTTTGAGAGTAATGCCTACTTAAACTTCTATACCGGGAAAAAAACACTCTTTATTACGTAGAGAGTAATGCATATGGTCAAAACAAATTGAATCTTTTGTGATAAAAAATAAACCTATGTCTATCCTTTTATTTCAAATTCTTTAACATGTTAGAGAAAGTTTCCATCAAAATATCTTTAGCAGGAATAGAATTTGGATTTTACTTACTTGGTTGTTAAGAAAATGGGATGCTATTTCCCTTATTTACAAGAGTCAATTTTTCAGCATCATCTAAGAAAATTAGTTTCAGATTAATTTATCAGGACGGCTTTAATGTGATCCGGCTTTACTTGAGCATGATTTTTATTCTTTGTATTTAAATAAAAATGTATGTTGTTTTCTTTAAAAACAAGTAATACAATTTTTTTAAGTCAATTCCTTTTTACATCAAGAAAGAAAATTTTTATTTTAGCTACTTTTATTTTAAATAGTTACAATTAATGTAACTATGTATATACATATGACAGAATCACAACACTAAGTGGTAATTAATTTCTATTAATTATCATTAAAGTATCGTATTGTCAAGCAAAACAATCGTGTATATAAAATTTCAGTTCAACTGATTGTTTTAAAACGTTAGAAAAATACATTTTCAAGTTTTGACACAAGTCGCCAAAAGGGTCGCCAAGTCGCTGTACTTGTAATTCTTTAAATAATTAGTTTTAATAAATTAATATTTATTAATTATGAATGAATTATTGTACTGTCATCCAAAAGAATCATGTATATAAAATTTCAGCTCAATTGAGCGCTTTAAAATGTATTTTATTAACGATTGAAAATTCTTCCAAGATAAATAAATAAACAAATAAATACATAGAGAGTATGAGTTAATAGTAGGAATCGAATAACTATATTTTAATCTAAATCTACTTATCATATACACATATTTTCGTACATATACAAGCACACCTACACATGCAAGAGTTCCCCAGGATTATTGGAACAAACTTTATGGTGAGGTAAGGGACATCACAAGGATTCACATTTCCCTGATCGAAAACGTCTCCATTAGGTCAGTGTTTCTCAAAGCGTGGGGCGCGCGCCCCTGGGGGCGCGATGACCCTACAAGGGGGCGCGAGCGTATCGAAAATTTAAAGATTTTTTAAAAAAATAACCGGAAAGAGAAGTAAAACAAATGCTTTCTTCCATAATAAAAAAAAAAAATACACACAGCAACACTGACATAATTTATGTTTATTATCTGGCTTTTTTTTCCGTCATCAAATAGCTATCTTTGATCCCAAAACCAAATTAAAGAAAAAAAAAAAACCATTTTGTTTTATTTGTTGTATTTCCTCAATGAGAGAATTTTATTACGTTTTAACATAAAATATTACTCGTTAAAAGAAAAAACGAAACCCAGACCCTGAGAAAAATTCTAAGATAAACAATTCACCACTGTAATTATTATTGAAATACTGTACATTAGTTGTAGAAAAAGAAAAGGAAGTCATGATTCACTTTTCAGCCAGGCTACATAGTACGTTTGCTAATCATTAGATTGACCTTCAATCTTATGGTATGGTTATTATCAATATTAGTTCCCTCCCATCTTTTATGCGTTTGCTTTTCGCTTAGGGAAATTGTAAATAATTGAGTTTTGAGATATTTGGAAAAGAATTGATTGGTCTAACATTTCAGTAGGATAATTGAAAAGTGTCTGATTTGCGTCCTTTATTATGGTCTTGTACTTTTGAATCATTTTAGTTCAGTTTTATTGGATTTTTTCTCAAATCATCAAAGAATTGAATAGTCCTTGAAAGAAGGTAAGTATACTTTCTATAAATTAAAATATTCACTAGAATTCCGATTTGTATCATATACAGTAAAAATAATTCTAAACAAATGATTGGGGTGACTGAGTCCCCTCGCACTACCATTAATGTTAGTATCGAGTACGCGCCTGCTCCCGGGTTAAAACATTTTGAAGTCTTCTCGCTTTAAATGATAAAAAGTAGCGCAATTATTCTTCATCGGAATTTTATATTCTTTTTCATAATTTAACATTAATTCTAAATGCTAATTGTATGAGGTTTAAAATTACAGTTCTTTTAAACAGTTATTTACAATTATAGCATTTATCTAAAAAAAAAATCATTTTACATTTTTGTATACAATGTCGTGCCATTATATCAAGAATAAGTTTTTACTCTCCTTACAGTTTCAGCTATTATATCAAGAATAATGTTTTAATTTTTTTAAAAAGATGAACTCGTGCGAAGTACCACTAAAGAGTCAGCGATGCAAAAAGGTAGGATGTTGAAAATGGTAATATTATACTTGACCAAGTGCTTTTGTTTTCAGTACAGATAATTCAATCTCATCCACTCTACCCCAAATTCAAAGAGCGATTTATTACAAAATTGCCTTTTAATTTTTCACTGTTGAAAATGTAAATGAAATCTATGAAGATAATTTCTTCTTCGGAAGTTGAGAGCCCTTCTGGAAGTATCTTGAAATAGATCCCTAATCCACTCGTAACTTGCTACCAAGCTGTCCTCATCCAGAAAATACTTTTTAAAATTCTTTGCCAACATAGCTAAATGATTTTACATGTTTTAAAAACAACTTTCACATGTTGTTCTACAGATTTGTAAGTTTTAACACATATCGAGCTGGGGCTTTTTTCCCCATCATTTACTTCAGTAGTGGTAAATCCAAAATTTAAGTATTTTTGAGAATATTTATTGACTTGATTTAATTTTCGGAACCATGCTCGTCTGTGTACTTCTTGATCCTTCATTATGGTCGAATGTTTGCTTACGACTTAAACATGTATGTATGATATTGTTTTAATCTACTGCCGAAAATACTTAATTACCGTGAATTACAATTAACGTCGAAATTTAAAAAAATGTACATTCACAAGCTAGATTCGGTAGCTATAGGAGTATCGAGTCGACCAAAACTGACTGGAATTTTACGAGGAAAAGCATTTTTACATGTTTTGCGCAGACGTCCGATAGGTTGCCCAGACTCGCGCAAACGTACCCTATAATGCCAGATGTGATGGATATGATAGAGAGCGACATTGACTAGACTATTTTTCTAGTGAAATTTGTACTTTGAGAAATGTATGCAGAAGGAAATAAATATTTAATTAAATACATCATTTTGTGATCTGTTCCAATTTAAAAATTAGAGAAAGAAAAATAACATAATTCTAAGTAATATATATTTTATGTAATTTTCTTAAAATATATATTACTTAAAAGTTACATATACACAAAGTTTAATATACTTATCGTATTAATTTGTACGGTTTATAATTAAGATCGTATTGTATCTTTAGCGTCTCTCTCTCAAAGTGCATTTTTATTGCAGTAAATACATTATTGCTGTACAGGGGGGCGAGACAAAAAATATGATTGAAAATTGGGTCGCCAGTATTGAAAGTTTGAGAAACACTGCTTTTAATGTATGAGTGGTGCAAAGAGTATTTTATGACTAATTAATTAATACTAAATCAAGAACAAGTTTAATAATTATTAGCTACTTCCATGGGCTTGTCTTACAGAGCAAAGTTTTTGAAAGGAGTTTTAAGATAAGAAATTGACCCTCTGAGTTCATTTTCTATATTTAGCTGATATCTATATTTGTCTTCTAAGCAACCACCACATTTTGTAATATGTTCCAATTTAAAAATCAGAGAAAGGAAAAATAACTTAGTAATTATCCTATTACTTAACTTTTTTTTGCTTAAAAGTAACATATACAAAATTTAATACTTATGTCATGAATTTGTACGGTTTATAACAAATATTGTTGCTTTATCGTAAAAGTGCATTATTATTGCATTCAGTAAATTATTATGTATAAGGGGGGGTGCGATAAAAATTGTGATTGAAAAGGGGGGGCGCCAGTATTGAAAGTTTGAGAAGCACTGCATTAGGTGCTAAGTGGGGATGTTCACAAAAGCATCATCGCCACAGAGGAGCATGGGAGGTTTGGCTAACACCAATTTGACAGATGCTCATTTGATTAAGATATTGGTGGACGGAAATGCATGTACAGTAGAAAGATTGTATAGTGAAAGATACCTACACAGAGATACACCGGATGTGTTGTATGCTGCAGTGTGCACAACACCAGGAAAATTTTTTTAAAACTTTTGACCCAAGTCACCAAAAATGAAGCTAAACGTGACTGTATCTGTAATTCTTTTAAATAAATAGTTTCGGTTAATTAATTTTAATTAATTATAATTAAATTATCATATTTTTACCCAAAACAGTAGTATATAGCAAATTGCAGCTCAAAAGATCGCTTTAAAATGTGAGAAAAAACCCTTTTCATGTTTTGACAAGTCGTCGAAAGAGTCGCTAACTCGCCAAAAATAATATTAACGTGGCTTCATTTGTAATTCTTTGAAAAATTAATTATTATTAAATTACTGTATTGTCAACGAAAATAAACATGTAAATAAAATTTCAGCTCAATTGAGCGCTTCAAAATGTATTTTACTATTGATTGAAAATTCCACGAAGATAAATAAATAAATGTTAGTGAGTATGAGATAATAGTAGAAATTGAAAAAAAAAGATTTGAATTATATCGTTAATTTATTACGGAAATCATCCGTAATGTATATCCGTAATGTAACGTACATGTATATACCCACAATGCTACAGATTAAAAAATCACACATTGTTTAAATATAATGAATAGTTAATATATAAAGTAGCATGGGGACAAATCAGAAAAACAAAGAGGATACTCCATCCTAATAACGTTTTTGCTTGTCAGAAACTGCTTGATAGAGTAGAGATTCTGAGTAGGTGCATTGTCTTGGTGCCACAGCCATTCATCACTCCCCAATTCCGGCCTTTTTCCCTAATTTTTCAAGAAATAATTTTAGTACTTCAATGTAGTAGTGTCCATTAATAGTCTCAGCAATGATATGAGTGGGAACTCACTCATATCACGCATTTTGACAACGATTTGGTCTGTAACTGCTAAACATTTCCTTGGCGGCCCAGCACGTTCATCATCTTCCACATTGTTCCTTCCCCCTATAAACCGTTTTACCATTCAAACACAAGTGCATGATACAAAGTTTCATCTGCATATGCTTTGGTTAGCATTCAAAATGTCTTCGTGGAAAATTTCTTAATTTTTACATGAAACGTGATGTTGATTCGACATTTTTTCCGGCAGAATGTAGTTGCATGTGTCTATTCAATGACGAAGTAGTCCCAACTGACGTGTTATACTAAGGCAAAACTTACCACATGTATAGAAAAGGTGAGTGGGATGCCTTCATCCAAACAGTTGTTGCGCCAAATCCCTTCTTTATTCAAGCTGCACACTTAGTCTCGTCTTTGTGTGTCACATCTTGTATTTGTAATTTGTTGCGCCAATAATGTGTGCATTATGTTTCCTTTTTCAAAGCCACCTTAGCCATAGCTGTTACTCATTTAGCACCACCTAGAAAGCACTGGCTCTAAAATACAAGGCAACACAAGGATTTGTATATATAGTAATCTCATTTCCCAATGTACTCCTGGGGAACACGTTATGTCCAATTTTGATGCAGAGATCCTTGCACTCTCATTCGTTCTGGAGAACCTGAAAATAAAGATCGATCCAAAATACCCATCCAAGTTTTAGTTATACTTAGTAGGATTCAAAAGTTCCCGGACTGAGTCTATAACTTAAAATTACCAATTTAACTGCCGAAACACATTCTCCTTTGAAAGAAGACCTTTGAGTAACAACACACTTTTGCCATGGCATGTAAAGGTCATAGGAATATTTCTGTAGTCATTTTTAGCTATGTCCTTTAATTCAACTAGCGATGCACTTTTAATTTTATCTGCAGAAGGGTATTAGTTTAGCATGCGGGAAGCGATATGTAGACACACACTTTGCATGTTAAGATCCTTAGTCAGCATCCATTGACATGTGGCCGAGGATATACCAACTGATTGTGCTGTTGTTTGATGCCTGTTCTTTCGTACCGCCGCAGAAACCATCTCGATGATTTCAGAAGTGCACGAGATCTGCGGACGTCCAGAGTGTTTGTAATCTTCGTCACTTTCCCTGACTTTTCTGAATCTCGATGTCACTCAAAAGTTTGTGTTTGCGATAATGTATCACAGCCTTATGCATGCCTTAAAATTTCGTAAATCTCCAAGGCACTTTTTTACCAAATGGACACAAATTTTAATATTAGTTATCTACTCAACAAAAACAATTTCTTTCAATCGCAGGGTGCAAAATGTATCCACCTACAATATAGGACACCATTGCGTGCCACCGAACACATGATATGAAACAAACTTTTTTTTTAGAAAAGGGAAATAATGCAATAACTCAGAATTGTTATTGCAATCCCTCTAATGCAAAAAATTTCTACGTTATAGACTAAGTCCAGGAACTTTGGAATCTCCTACTTCCTTAATCATGACACACACCCAGATTATTTCAGAAGCAAGATAAATCTTGAACTTTACAAATACATTAAAAAAAGAGATCCCTTCACATGTGGGAATATACGGTAACTAAAATGCAAACTAACTAAGAGAAGAACACTTGAGCCACAAGACAACAAACTACTTCCACCAAAGTCTCTTAAAAACATATTTTTGAGAAATTAGTGTATAGTCTTAATCCCAGGCAGCAAAATCAATACGTAAATCCTAGGCTAATATCGAAAACATTTGGAAACGTTTTTGCCAAAAGCCCCGTAAAGAAGCTATGACAAACTTCAGACTGCAAACAAACCGTGATTGCATGACATATCCCCTTAATAACATAGACATTCTTCCACCTACTACACACCAAATTTGTAATTAGGGTAGCATGAATACAGAACATCTTTTTATATACTCATAACTAGATAAAGAGTTCCAAAAGATGGTATGATAAGAATACAATACTGGAACTTTTATAAACTCCTTATAACAGTGCTTCTCAAACTTTCAAAGCCCCCCTTTTCGATCCCAATTTTTATCGCGCCCCCTTATGCATTAATAATATACTGAAAAAATAATAAAAAACTTTTGATGCTAAAGCTACAATAGACGATCTTAATTATAAACCATACAAGTCAGTAACATAAGTATTAAATTTTGTTACTTTTTAAGTAATAAATAAATAAAATAATAGGATAATTATTATGTGTGTTATTTTCCTTTCTCTAATTTTTAAATTGAACATATTTCAAAAATGCGGTGGCTGCTTAGAAGACAATATATATATATATCTGCAACAAATATAGAAAAAGAACTCAGAGGGTCAATTTCTAATCATAAGCATTCCTTATTTTGCTTTGCAAGACAAGCCATGAAGTCGTTAATACATATTAAACTTGTTCTTAATTTAGTATTAATTAATTAGTTATAAACTACTATGGATACTGATACATTAAAATATACCGGCTGAAGTACCCGCGAGTTCATTTTTATAAAAAAATAAACATTATTGAAATAATCGCTGAAAAAGGAGAAAAGCCAAGTGCGCGACAATGTTTAAAAAAATGTAAAATGATTTTTTTAAATGATTGCTCACTAGTTTAAAGCGAACTATAATTTTAAGTCAGAATTATCATTTAGAATTGATGTTGAATAATGAACAATAATATAAAAATTCAGATAAAGAATAATTGTATTATTTTTAATATTTAAAGCGAAAAAAGACTTCAACATGTTTTAACCCCTGGAACAGGCGCGCACTCGATACTAATGGTCCACAGTCACCTAATCCTTTTTATAATTATTTTTATAGTATACAAGATTCCAATGAATAATTTAATTATGAAAATAACTTTACCTAAAGGACTTTTCAATGGTAAAAATAAACAGTTTTGCCAGAATTAACGATTTCGTAATTTGTGTGTCCCGCGTGTCCACTTGGGTAAAAAATTCATTATGATAATATATCTGTTACTAATAAAAAATTTTGTACAACGTTTTTTGGTTGTGCTTTATATATTTTAGAATGCTTAAATATATTTATATATATATATACTCTCTCTCTCTCTCCGTGGTTTTCCAAATATCATAAAACTCTTTTCATGGAAAAAGAGCAACAGAGAAATACATCACTTGCAACTTCCCTAAATGAGAAACAAACACATAAGAGAGGTCATAACAACTGTACCAATAACTTAGAAGGTCAAACAGATTACAGCTATAATGTGCAGTATTTCAAAAATAACGATAGTGATGATTTTTATGTTCCTAAATTTTTTCGAGCATCTGTTTTCTCTGAATGAGTAGTATGTTAGGATTAGGTAGCTTAATAAAAAATCTCTCATCATGGGATTATTACAGCAAATCAAATAAAAATTTTTTGTTTGGTTACAGGATCAAAGATAGCTAATTAGGTATTGAAGAAGTTTTTTTTTTGATGACTTATGGTATCCGACTTCCACAAAATCATGATTTTTTCAAATATTGACATTTTTTTTATGATTTTATTTTATAGACAATCTTATTTTGATAAAAATACCAAGCTTTTAATGTCTATTCACTAGAACGAAAACTACAAGCGTTTTAATAAAAAGAAGATACCATAACTTTACACAAGATGTCAAACTTTAAAATGCGTTTTACTCGAAATGTGTTTTTTCGAAAAACTCAAACGGGGACAGCGGTTGCTCAAAAGTTTTGAATATAATTTGCTGAAATTTTTTGTGAATGTTTCGTATAACAGTAGAAGTGTTTTGATTTTCAGATTTATCAATAACTGTTTTATTTCATAATTTACAGTCCTTATGTGAATATAATCACTGTTTTTTAAGCAATTTCATATAGTCACTAAGATAGAGTGCTCTAGTTTTTGTAAAAATTAAGCTATCTATTATCCTGAAGGTCATTTCAAACATGAATAACGAAGTAACACATTAAAACGGAAAAATTGAAAATTTGTTCAAAGCATTTTTGTACAGAGCGGGCCCCGTTTATTGTAATTTTTTGTACATTTTCACTAGTTTTTCCCATTTTAATAATAATATTTTTTTTTTTCTAATTTCAATTTTATTTTTCCTTAAAATATACTAAATAAATCTAAAAATCAAAAAAAAAATCCCCATAGATTTTTTCAAAAAAGTTGTCGCAAGTAGTCGAATACCTTAATATCGCGCGCGCGCGCCTATAAATTATATCAGAGTAAAAGTGCATTTTTTATTATGTCTGACAGCATTTTGTTTTAATTCATTCCAGTAAATTAAATTTTTTAAATCTTTTATTTTCGATATGCTCCCGCCCCCCTCGTAAGGTTATCGCGCCCCCCCAGGGGGGCACGCCCCACAGTTTGAGAAACACTGCCTTATAAAGCTGCATCTCTTATGTTTCTTTTCTCGTTGCTTAACTTTTGTTCCTTTGTTAATTTGTCCTGGTTCTTACTTTAAATGTTTGTTCGTTTTTATTATTTATCATTGTTCCCTTGTGATACTTAAGCTGTCTTAAGATGTGTTTCGATTTATCCTTCAAATAAGCAATACGCAAAAAAAAAAAATCTGAATATTATATTTTAACATGTCCGTTTCTTCTTCATCGTACCTTTCTCCAAACACATCAATATCCCTATAAAAGGAAATTTCACGATGCAAAACAGTTCATGGAGGCCGTTCGAACATACCCCGTTGGAACCTGGATGCTCGTATGACACTCCGCATTTTTGAAGGGGCCTATTAACTTCTCAGAAATAGTTTATAGCAATTAAATGACAATTCACACACATTTAACATGCTTTTCGTACATGACTCAGAAGTTTAGAGAGTATTTCTCGATCCCCACGTGATTGATTGCCTGCAATTCTAATGATTTTCTAATTCTAAGTACTAAGTTTTGTCAATTCCTTCAAGCTTCATTTAATCTAAACACGGATTCCTTCATGGATTTTAAATTTTCACAAAAATATTGTTTTAAGTGTTCATCATTCAATTTGTTAGTTTATTATGTTTATTGTCATATAAAATTCAAATTACCTACTTCAAATAGTAGACATTTTTTTGCTACATCTTGTTGTATCAAAAATGCGCTCAGTATTAACCACGATTTGAAATTTATTCTGCAAAAATGGACAAAATAAATTTACCGTTGTATCAATGCTTTTCTAATACCTATTGTACTCCTTCTGCGTCGATAGCTGAATTTTACTCAACACATATTCACAAACACCAAATCTCCTGAATTTAAACTTAATTTTGGAACTCGTAGGTTAAGTGATCGCATATCTCTATCTGGCTCACTGCACATCAAAATAAACACTGAATGGTAGTATTTCCATGTACAAATAGAGCCTCTCACAATTAATTAGACAAAATGCTTGTTGGATGGCGTTGGAGTTTGCTCAGAAAAGAAATACTAAATTCCGTAACACATTTTTAAGTTTTTAATTTTTTTCAATAAAAATAAAATATCAGAACTATACTGTTTCTGAAAAGCATCCGATTCAGTTTTGAAAAGGTAGGCTTATATGCTTACTTAAAGGTACAGAAATACAGAAGGTCATTCGCACTTCATGAAAATGGTTTTGTAATTTATTTTCTCATTTGCATTTTGAAACCAAACTTTGCCAACTTCAGATTAATCACTTGCTAAGGGTTTCTTTTGTTTGGAATGTAAAATGAAATATTTATCTTAAAATGATGTATTATTAGAAGGTTACTTAATTTAGCTTTCCAAGGAGAAATATTCGTATCAACAAATTAAAAAGTGGCGTAAAAATCTCAGTAACTGCCTTTCAAAAGTATTTACAGTATAAAAAATTTGAAAGGGGAAAAACATCTGGCAGAAAGCAAAAATGAAATCATGTCCACGAAACTTATTTATAAGACTGTTCAAAAACGCAGATAACTATCAAGAAAGTAAAGAGAGAGAGGGAGTCTCTGATCCTAAAATAAAATCCACTAACTGAAAGATTTATTGCATCAAAACTATGAATGTTTTCCGGAATGAGAATTAAAATTATTCATAAGTATTTAAAGTTAAAGCAGATGTTTAAACCTAAAGTTCGTCTCCTTTTTTAAAACATATTGCTGAAAGAAAGGCTAATTCTTGAAAATTATGTAAAAAAATCCTAGCTGCTAAAAAAAGGATATTTGTTCTAACACTTGATGAGGAATTATTATATTCATGTAAATGTATCAAAGAAGATCAATTCTCTATTGATCAACTAACGGAAATGACTGTACGAAATGGCTTCGTTAGTGTATAGCAAAGTTCCCTAAGGGATTCTTGATACTTGTAGGATTTTCTAACAACGGTAAATGAAAAAAAAACTCATGTAAAGCAAAGTTAATTCACTCTACTATTAGCAGAATATTTTAGAACCAATTTTTGAAGAAGAAATTCTACCTTTATATGAAAAGTACATTGTGATAAAGATCAGCTTCATATATACAAAACCTCTAGTCACACGTCTGAATCAACTGCCGCTTATTTAGCTACGGAATATTCAGAAAAAGGAAGAAAGTGCATCCCTTTTGATGAAATACGTATGAGATCACCCAACGATTCTGTAATGGATTTTAGTGATTTTGGTTTATTAAAACGAGCCTTTAGAAAATGACATCCAAGAACATTGAACGGACTTTGGAAAACTTTTCGAGAGATATGGCAGTATTAAGAAAAAATTTCTTTTCATGAAATATCCAAGCTAGAGTTATTTTCAAGAATCACGACTAACAGATAGAAGCAAATTTCTACATAAAGTATGGTATTTATTCATAAAAATCAACTATCAAAATTGTTTCCAAAAAGTGTGAACAGTAGTCTGTATTTGCATATAGTTCTTCAATATAATCTACTAACACATAATGCCTTTTTAACAATATTCGATTTTCGTAGCTAGTTTTCAAACTGAATTGCAAAACATTAAATTAGATTTCACCAATTCATATATCGTGAATGTCTTCTGAATTTCTAAATGAGGTTTAACTTCTTTAACAGTGAATTAATCGCTAAGTTACTAAATTTTACTTGTATACTGAAATAATAAAGTTTATTTTTAGAATTTTTTTTTATCTCAATTGTCTTTTATTCAGGTTTTCTACACCTAGTTCCAGCCACAATGAAAAAAATTTATGTCGTATTAATACAGCATAGATATTTAGCGTATGAAAGATATATCCTTAAATTCTCGTTGACGTCATAGAGGGGATAAAATACATTTAATATCTCCATTTATAAGCAATAAGAAACTACATTTTCACAGCTTTTGAAAAAATGTTTGAATATAATAGGCATATAATGTGTTGTTTTCGGTTAAAAATGTCCATTGTAAGAGCAGAATAGCTTTTTAAAATCATTTTTGAAAACAGTAATGCTTATGCAAACACACAAAGAGTTTAAGTATTCAATTAAAAAAAAACAGCTCAAGAACAAAGAATAACGATGCAAACTGAAAACTATTTTACTCCTCCTTTTGTTTGCTTTCTGTATGTACTCAATGAATGAATGATAACTAGGTAAATTTAGAAAAAAGTTGAGTAATCAAGTCATCAATTCCCGTATTATATCTGAGTTCAATGATAAAAGCATTGAACGTTGAGATAAAAAGAATAATTTCGTTAGATACATATTTCAAACAATAAATTATGAAACATTATGGCGACATTCTGATTTAGCAAATTTAAACATTTTTGTTTGAAGAGAATATGGTTCTGTTTAATAGATGATTATTTACATATTTTTAGGTAAAAAATATATGAATGAGAACAGAATGACAAAATATATGAAATACTATATTTTATCCATTTTCTTTTAAAAAAAAGATCAATTTTAGTGCTAATATGAAAAAAACACTCGCATTGCGCGCGAGAGAGATTTAATGTACATCAGCCTGCTACAAGACGGAATCTTTAGTGGTAATAGGGTCAATTACGAACAAAATAATCAATATTTTTCATAAAATACTAATGTTAACACTTTTACTATTATTTTTGTTCGAGTAATGCATAAAACATTAAAGGAGAGTAAAAAAAAATTATAAATACTCAAAAGCTACTCAAAAAGTTTTGGAATAAATATTTCCAACTGAGAGCAAGTATTTTTTATAAGTATCCTTAAAGAGCCTTGCATTTGATTAAATCTTTACTAAGTATTCTTCTTTTAAGTGCAAATGAATACCAACTGGATTCCTTGAAATAACAACAGTGCACTAATGCAAAAAGCAAAATGAACCAAATGGAGTAATCAAGTTAGGAAGTAACCACAAAGTTTAAGAACCAAGAAGGTATTTCGGAAGTAACCAAATTCAGTTGAATTTTTTCTCTGTAGCTCTTTTACAACTGAAATGCTGTAAAGCGTATGTTCCTAAGTTTTATAAATGTTATATATATAAATATATACATTGGTGTGCAAAACTTAAGCAACGATGTAAAAATTAAGCAGAGATAACCATGAAATTGCAGAAAAGGAGGTCTGGAGATCAGTACAGTAAACACGTAAGTCAGTAGAAACGTCATGCGTATGCAAATATCAGGAACGAAACGTCAAAAGCGACGTGAGCGTACGCAAAACGCGTGATGTCGGCGCGTGCTGTTCAACAGTAAAATAAAATGAAGGACGCAGACGCAATTCAACGTATTCGCTGCAAGTGCCAGTGAGTCAGTTTGTGAAATATGGCTAGAAGAAATCACCTGGACGACCTCACACGTCGATGAATGATCGGAAAGCTGGAGGAGGGGCGTAACGTCACCAGTGTAGCTGCAGAGTTCGGAATCAACAAAAGTGTCGTTTCGCGCGCTTGGAAAGCGTTCCATACCACAGGTACAGCTGTTAGAAATATTGGTGGTGGCTGCCCGAGGACGACAACTGCAGGGGATGACCGATGTATCATCCTGCAGGCGAAAAGAGGCCGACGGCAGTCAGCAAGCGTCATTGCTCAGCAACTCTCTACAGCAACGGGGCGATAAGTGTCGCGGTTCACTGTGACCAGACGCCTTCACAAAGGCGGCCTATTCGCCCGCCGTCCAGAACCCTGACTCCCGCTGGAAGTTGACCACCGACGCCACTGTTTACAGTGGTGCAGAGAGCACAAAAACTGGACAACTGTCAATGGAGTCGTGTCCTCTTTACGGATGAGAGTCGGTTCAGTACCAGAAGCGATTCTCAACGCGTTTAGATTTGGAGAGAGATCGGGACAGGGTTTTATACCAGTAACATCAAGGAAAGACACCATTACGGTGGTCCTGGAGCTCTTGTCTGGGGAGGCATTATGCTGAACGGGTGAACTGAGCTCCACATTTTCCATAGAGGGTCTGTAACCGGGGATCACTATTGTGAGGAGGTACTTTTTCCCCATGTGCGTCTGTTCCGAGGTGCCATTGGCCCAGACTTCCTTTTTATGGATGATAATGCACGGCCACATCCGACTCTTGCTGTTGAGGAGCTGCTGGAAAGTGAAGATATCACTCGAATGGATTGGCCAGCGTAATCCCCGGATTTAAATCTAATCGAACATGTGTGGGATGCTTTGGGGAGACGTATTGCAGCACGCTTACATCATCCGGAGAACACCCAACAACTCAAACAGATGCTTATTGAAGAATGGACACTCCTACCGCAAGAAATGTTGCACCAGCTGGTTCTGAGTATGCGGAAACGGTGCGAAGCAACCATCGCAGTGAGGGGATGGCATATACCATATTAAGGAACATCTGCTTGTTGTTCTTCCTGTTGGATAGACCATCATGAGTCACGATACTATGCGTTCAATAAAGCTTGTTTTTGTTTGATTCTACACCGTATGCATTGTATTCCTTTTTCAGCGCCGATGCTTTCGTCATCCTTTATACGTACATAATACTCTCTCTCTCATTTCTGAATTCCATGTCTCTCAGATGATTTTTCGTGAAGTTATGGCAATAAACCCACCTGTTGCTTAAGTTTTGCACACCAGTGTATATTGGTTGTTGATCGCCATGTGATAGCGGTAAGAGCTTGCTTATTGAATTTTAATTATAGAGCGGACTCTAGTTAGTTAAGGAATCGGCTATAGATAAAGATTGAGAGTTAAATTATTATAAATATAGTGAGTAGGATTTAATGGGCTATTTGCTAAGAGTTTTTAATTGTGTCATATCACTCCTGATCGTTTTCCTCTAAGGAAGACTTGTGTTGCATTGCTTAATATATATTGACATATAATAAACAAGATTTATTAGGGAAGCTTTGAGTGGGGACAATCTTTCATCCGTACAAATCTAGGTCGCGTGGATGAAGAGGTGATATCCCCGGGCAGGGTGGGGTATCACAACTTTGCCATTCCTTTTTGAAATGATCTTCAATATAAGAAATATTTTAATTTTTACAAACACTAGAGCACTTTATCTTAGTTATTATACGAAATTGCTTAAAAAAACGATGATTATATTTACTTAAGCGACTGCAAATTTTGTAATAAAACAGTGATTGTTAAATCTGAAGGTCAAATTATTTCTACTGTTATACAAAACAAACACTAAATTTCAGCAAATTATTTTAAAAACTTTTTGAGCAATCGCTGTCCCTGTTTGAGCTTTAAAAAAAACTGTTTCGAATGAAACACATTTTTAAGTTTGACATCTTAGGTAAATTTATGGCATCTGCTTTTACTGAATCACTTGTAATTTTTGTTCTAGTGAATGAAAAAAAAAAAAAAAAAACTTGGTATTTTTATAAAGTTAATAAGATGGCTTATAAAATAAAAACAAATAAAAAAATTATCAATTTTTAAAAAAAGTCAGTATTTTAGAGTAGGCGGATACCTTAAGATAGATACCAGATCAGATTTTGTCCTCGTATCTGTTACGTATAAAATTTGTACAGCTCACTATATTTCAAGATGTGTTTTCCCCAATCATTGTTTCCTTTTCCACATGCGTTAACGTTATTGTCCTGTCTCCCGATCCACACACATGAGTGATTGCTTGGAGCTATTAGCATTTCTATATTTTAACGTATGTATACTTTACGTTTCCTTCAAATTTCATTTAGTTTGCACGATTCTTTCATGACGTTGCAATTTTCACAAATAATGATGTATTTTGATGCCTTTCAAACTTTCTCACTACTTGCAACCTAATTTTCAATCATAATTTTCATCTCTCTACCTTCCATGCAGTAACAATGTACTGAGTGCAATAATAGCGTACTTTGATGCTAAAGTTACAATACTATCTTATTTATCAACCGTACAAATTATCAAGATAAGTATTAAATTATGTATATGTTAGTTTAAACAATGGGTATTATAAATGTTACTTTTACTTTCTAATTTATAAAATGGAAGAGATTGCAAAATAATTTTTAAAAATAAATTAAATATTCATTTCCATAATCATCCATTTCTAAAATCTTATCCCACATTTCAAAAATGCTTCCTTTTGAAAACGGGCTTGCTGTCGAGGATGCTTAAATGATAAAATATAGATATTAGCTTTTTATTGAAGAAAAAAAATTTAGTGTATCAGTGTTTAATTTTAAACCTTCCTTTGAAAAACTTTGCTCTGCAAGGCATGTCCATGGGATTCACTAGTAATTATTAAACATGTTCTTAGTTTAGTATTGATAAATTTATTATCAAGCACATATGTGTAGCACTGATACATTTATGAGTATAATATAAATAGTGTAAATGTGTGGTTTTTTTTATTATTATGCTAAAATGTATATATTTCCTTTTACTTTCCTTTTAGTAAATTAATAATTATTTAAATAATCTTTTATTTTGGATATGCTCACCCCTCCGTATGGCCATCATGCCCTCCCCTTCCCGCAAGAGAGGCTCCCCCCACAGTTTGGGAATCGCTGATGCATTTAATTACTTACATTTGCATTGCATTTAGGGCAGTGCTTCTCAAAGTTTCAATATTCGTTCCCTAATATTTAATCATAATTTTCATCGCGCCCCCTTCAAACAATAACAATGTATTGAATTCAATAATACTATAATTTGATGATATAACTACGATACGACTTTAACCAGCCACCGCTTTTAATGCCATCGGCGTATATAAACGTCTCGCTCAGCCAAAGCAATAATTTTCCCTGTGATGCATATATAAATCTTACCGAAGTACGATCTTCTCTCTGCACAACTATCCATAAAATTACTCCGAAGGCTTTGTAATGCAATAAGAGGAGTTTGACAAATTTTTGAAGGATTTACTTATTTCAGATTTTTGCTTCTTTTTTCTCACCCCCCTCCAATACATCAAATACGATCGCCCATGTGGAACACGGTTGGTATTGGGAAGTGAATCGCGTAACTTTTAATTGGCAGTTAAGGGATTATTTATAAACCGTACAAATTATCAAGTTAAGTGTTCGTTTTTGTATATAATTTTATGTGTGACCATCCCATGTGCTACTGCTAATTATTAAACTTGTCCTTAACTTAGTATTGTTAAATTAATCATAAAATACATTGTGCAACACTGATACTTATAAGTGGAATATATCATTGTAAAAATGAGAATTTTATTATTTATTACATCATAATGTAAATTGTTCGTTTAACTTTCAGTAAATTGAATTTTTTTTCTTTTGTTTTCGACTTTTCAATATGCTCGCACCTCCCTCGTAGAGTTATCACGCCCCCAGGGGGCCGCGCCTCACAGTTTGAGAAACACTTATTTATTTTTAAGCATGATTTTACTGACCTCCAAATTTCCCCTATAGTTGTCCATATAACTGAACTGAAAAAGACGGAAAATATTGTACAAATAAGTTTTTAAAAATAACATGCAATTATGAACGTAACGTTTTATAGATAATACCATTGTGGGTTTTCCTAGTATAATATTTCCTATATTTCTCATTTATTTCTTGAATGGTAAGCTCACTTAAAAGTCAAAATATATTTAGATTCATAAATTATAAGCAACATATGTAATTTTAAAGAAAATCAGAAAATATATTTAATTATATACTTTATTATTTCCTATTTTTTGGAGAATATGTGGAAAACCATATTCTTTTCCCCTTAATTAGAAAAAAACGGATTTTATTATAACGTCACACAAAAAATCCATTCAAATTACAAAACAAATTGTAAAACTCTTCCAATTAATAAACAAGAAATTATGTGGGGATTCTTATACAGCTGCTAGGTTGGAGAAACTCTTTTGGCAGGTTTGAGGTAAAATAAAAGTCATTTTCAACCAAATTGCTTGGTAAATAAGTATAGAAGCATTTAACTCTTCTTCCTTCACGTGTTGAGCCTCTTAAAACAATTTATCACTTTGGTTGCGTTGCATAAAGAAAAATGGATATGGGAAGGTGAAAATAAATTGAATCAGCGCGCTTCAAGATAAATTTACGGCTAACCTTTTAGTTCACTTCCCTTAAATCAGTTAGAGATAGCTTTCGTGGTAATTTTATAGCGTGAGAATAGCTTCAGAAGATTCTCTTCGCAAATTCTTCTAGCGAAGGCTTTTGTTTTTTAAGAAGTCGATTATTCTGCGCCCGACGGGAAAATTAATTTAAAAGTAATTTATTACTTTATTCACTCAGTGGCGTCGATTCTCTTTGGGTTTCTCTTAAAAATTGTTTTACTCGGTATTTAACTGAATATTTTTATTCATTAGAATATCGTGAGCATTCTAAAGGGATCGAATGAAAGCGTGCATAAACCAGAGAATTTCTGCACTTGTCATTTTTAAAAGAATAAGTTTATTAACAGTTTGCAATTTATTTGGATAAAATATTAAGAATTAATGTCTAAAATTATGATTATCAATAAAATTATGGATATCTTGGAAATATTATAATCACAGGTTACATTGGAAAAAGTTTTTAGTTTTGCACTAATATTTTTTCCCTTTCCGAAATTGTTAAAAAATATTAAAGTATCCGACTATACGTTCGGAGCCGTGATTTTAAAGAAATCCCATAAATGGATAATTTTCATGATATTTAGTGTCACTCAGATTAAAATACATGCATCAAATTGTTTTAAGGACATTTTGACAAAAAAAAATTATTTAAATACAATATTTTGGCAACAAATTAACTTAGAACAATCTTTTTTCCAGATGTTCTTCTTTTTGTGAAAAATGCTTCTATTAGAATAATATTTTGCCTATATATAGCTCAGACCTTTCTTCAGAGGATTGAGTAGTTTTGAAAAATTCTCATTATTTTCAGAGTTACCACCAATTGAAATAATTATTGGCGTTTTTTTCTTAAAATTGCTCCCCTCTGTTGTCGTAAAATATGAATAAATTCGCTTCTAAGTTATATATTTCAAAAATTCTATTTGAGCTTCTGTACAGAGGTCTGAGCTATATACAGGCAAAATTTTATTATAATAGAAGCATTTTTCACAAAAGGAGAATATTTTGAAAATTGGTCCTTCTATGTTAATTTTTTGTCAAAGTATTGTACTTAAATAATATTTTATTGTAATACTATTCTTAAAAAAATTTATATGCATTTTCTAATCTAAGTGTCACTAAATATCATGAATGTTATCTATTTATACACTTTTGCAAAGTAATGGTTCCGAACGTAGTCGTATACCCTAAAGCACATTCGTAGCTTACATTTTAAAGATGAAGGCTTTATAAAAATAACCCACTTTTTAAAATTTATTTGCTTATTTATCTTTGAAATCCCAAGTATAATGATCATCTGTTTGAAAATGTTTTATGTTTTAAAATATATGGCTGAAATTTCTTTATTCCATTTTTTTAACTATAAAACTATTTAGGTTTTAACCCTCGAACGTCCGCCGGTGTCGATTAGACACCGGAGTGTGTTTAGTATGTTCTCCTTTATGCATTTTTGCCGGCAATTTGAAAATAGTTCATGACTTTTAATCTTTTTCATGGTTATTACACAAGAAAGGTTTTGTAGTTCTATTTTAATTAGGAGAGATTTTGCAACTATTATACCTAGAACGTTCGCTGGTGTCATTTCGATGCAAATGCAATTTGTCAATTTAAACAGGAAAGCAAAAGAAAGTTCACTAAGGAGATACTATTAATAAGACAAACTTCCGGAAGTAATATCACACATTTATTTGACCTTGAATGCTGTTTTTTGGTTTCACAGCGGAAATGAGTCAGTTATACTGCAATCTTTGTGACAAAGAGTTTTGTTACATATCATTTGCTTTTTGCTATAACGTTCAAATTACGTAAGTGCACGAAATTTGAAAAAACAATCAGGTTAAAACTGAATTTAAAAGTATTACAAACTTACTAAAACGCAAAAAGTGCGAAATTAAAGACTGTAATGGAAAATGCAAATAAAAAATGTGTATCTCTTGGAAGAAAATGGTTTGCGGAAAATGTAAGTAAAAATTGAGTACCATCTTATTCATTGCAAATGAGGTATGCACAAAACATTATGCATAAAAACGATAAATAATGATAAAAAAACATACATTTTCAACAAAATTTCAATTTTGTTTATTAATTAATACTTATGAATGCCTGCTCGTTCAAAAGCCAATGTAATCACTAATAGCTTCAACGGACAAGGCAAGACTACTGGTCGCTAGACAGAGCAATACTCATAAATCGCTGGTCAAAACCATACTGACTCAGTTCGGTGAGCTTCTCCCTATTTAAAGCTCTAACGGAATATTCCAGAAATATCCGCTTGCGTCATAGATCGTGAAATTAGTGGAATTTTTCACTAATTTCCAGAAGAATCCAGAGGGCATTGAACTCGCCCAAAATGGTCGCCAAGTCGCCAAATTGGTCATTAAAAATGATGCCATTTTGGCCTTATCGCCAAGTTCCCACTGAATCGCTTTTAAAACTTAAGGAACGGTGTTGTTTGAAATTATTACATTGTTAACATTATTAAATGTAACATACAGCAGTATAAATGCATTACACACACATTCAAATACAGATTATTTACACTAATTTACACAAAATTCGTAACAATATCTTTCAAATTTTTCGAACTTAAAAAGCTGGATGCTGCAGTAATGTAAAAAATGCTGAATGATGATAGCTTTTAAATTCACAGAAAATTAGTTTTAACCAATTTTAACGCCAGTCAACTTTTTCATTTTTCTGTATACAATTCTAATCGAAATCCTATGAAATATAACGGATAGAAGTTTTATATCCATTATATATAAAACAGTAACTTATCTCTTGTTAGAAATGGTTATAGCATGATAAATGAAAAACAATAAACAAGATATTGCTTTAATCATCCAAAATTATTCAAAGCTAGAAAACAAAGGCAGAATTGTATCGCAGCAATATATAAAAAACATTTTAACTAAAGCAATTATAAACTAAAAATATGAAGCTAACATCTAAAATTATACGAGTAGTATTGAAAAATATTTCTGTGTCTTGTGCGTTTGCAGGTATTACTTCGTTGATGCTGGAAAAATTACAGTTTAAATCAAAATGAATCAAATTTGCAATACTATGCGTTTTATGAGTAGCTAAGAATTTTCAATAATGTATTTCAGAGGTTCCCAAACATATTTGTCTCTTTGACCACTTCCCTGTTTATCTAAAATAGAAAATTGCAAATTTATCAACTTCAAATACGTTTTTAACAGCTAGTGTTGTGCTAAATTTTTTATTGGACTGAATTATATTGTAAAAAACAAGAAACACACTCGTCAAGCATTTATTGACTAGTGTCAAATAAAAATATTGTTATTTTGTTTTTAAAAAAATATACCGAGTCAGGCGAAATAAATAGTTTACCCGAATTCAGATTTATTTTGCGTCTGACTTCGGTACGGAAGACAGGATGGCAGACTTAAAAATGACGGGAATTGTCGAAATTCTTTTTCCCTGCCGTCTATCAAAGTCTGTGTACCATACATGGCGTACGGGATTAGACAATTCATGCATTTTAACATTATTAATAGATTTTCAACTAATTGTAAATTCGGAATTTAATTGGTCTAAATGCATTCTTCCTATTCCCTCTCTTTTGGTACCTTCAGCGTGCTTCTGTGTTCAGGGGCTCAGGAAAAGGTAGTCTCATGTGTATAGAATAGATACGTTTGTTATATCTTGAATTTTAATGTTACACACACACTCACGCACACATACACAAACATATGTATATATATATATATACTAATAATAAAAACAGTTTGTGTGTTTCAGCTGTTTTGGCTAAACTAGTCTACCCAGAACTATGAACGTGCCTTAGATTTTTTTAAATCAAATTTTTAAGCTATTTTTCAATCAAATGGGATACGACGTCATAATATGTCACTTCTAACTGCTAAAAATAATTTTTCAAGCAGGTCTTTAGGGAATTAATGCATATTTTGTTATAAACATATTTATTTATCAGTGTATTTATTCATTTTTTCGTACTTTGTTCTGGAATTAGTTTTTTTTTTTGAATAAATCATCATAAATATTATTCCTACAAAATTTTCTTTTTCGGTATAACAGCACATATTTGCTTACGATGATATCTTCCAAAGTGTATTGGGTTTTTAATTAAACGTATTTTATCCTTTTCTGTAATTTCAAAAAAATAACGTCATTTTTCCCTTTTAGTTAGTTTTCAACCTGAATGCTGGTGTTATAATCCAACCATGTTGTGCATAAGCTACAAGTCATCTAATGTTGACATCACGACACAGAAGGTTGTCGGCCTCAAAATAAGTAAAACTTAGAGCTAAATCTTCGCCTGAATATATCAATACAGTTAAACAGTGCTTCCGGAGTACTTCCATTCGCATGGCATGAACATTTGGTCTCAAAAAACCATTTTTATGACGTTTAATGTGTAGAATAGGTGGCTCCTTGGATTTCGCGTTGTTTATCTAGATGCCGGAATGAGTTTCGCTTTTCATTGCTTTGGCTTCGCTTCATTACTCTCGGAATACCTACCACTACATACAGGTAGTTTAGCGATTGATTCTGGTAGGCAAAAAATTGATTTTATAATAATGTAGCATCCCCATATATCTTTATATTTTAAATTCTATTATTTTTAATTTCTAATGTATTCTTTCTAAAATCTTATGTCTAGTTCATCTGGTAATTTCGATTTTTTCAGTTTTGATTATTGATTATTCATCTCTCTTTATTATAGAATTTTCTCTCTCTCTCTCTCACTCTCTCTCTCTCTCTCTCTATATATACATATATTTGGTGAGTGTTATGCAAGTAAATAGGTAAAACGGTTCAATGTGGATTATTTTATCGAAAACCAAAATTAAAGTCACTGACAGCTAAAAAGAGCGTCGTTATCGTATACATAAAAACGCCCATTTACACCTCATTAACTCCCATTTCTTTTTTTTATGCGATGGAACCCTTTCACGTCATTGTAGACCCCTGGGGATCGATATAGACTACTTCTGTAATCAATAATGTATTTATACCAAAAATATTTATCCTTATTTGACTTTTTTCCGAAATCTAATAATTTATTTCGGAATTAGTCTAAAATTACTTTTTAAAATCAAAGTTTTCGAAAAATTATTAATTGATGTTTTTGTGTTTTTCATGCCAACCGTGTTCAAGAAAATATATTGGCAAACAATTTGTAAAACTGTTTTACCCCTTTTAGAAATTATAAAAATTATTTACATTGTAGACTTAGAATTATTTAGTTTAGAATTAGGTAAATAACAAAACTGAAAATCTTCATTCGTAAAAACATTATCATTTAAATTCACTTAATATACTTTTCTTCAGCATTTAAAGATTTGGATTAATGGTGTTATCAGGCACTAAAGAGTCTTTTTCTTTGTATCAAATTAGTTCAACCAAATAAGAATCAGTGATAATGCAAATATTGGATTCTAGACAATAATTTGAATAAAAATATTTGAATTTAGAATGTGAGTTAAAGCCAAATCACGGTATTTTGTACAGCCATTCCCTTGGTAAATATTTAAAAACAGGAATAAAAAGAAATTTTAAATGTAATGCGAAGAGAAATGTAAATCTAAAAAAAAATTGAAACTTGTATATAGAAAAAAAAGCAAATTCACTTATGAAAAGTGGAATATTAAAAAAAAGCTTTTTTTTTGAGAGAGAGAGAGAGAGAGCAAAAAGTAGCAATTTGTTAGTCATTGTCATTAATAACTATTATGAGCTATTCTCTATTTGTATGTCATATTCATAATATAAAGTGTATCAATTATTACAATGTATTTTGAAACTTACGGCAATTTAAACATTGAAATAATTTTCTTTTTAGTACTTTGTGATGTAAAATAAAACATTTTAGATTCAAAATGAAGCAAATACATTTTTATATGCAGTTAAATATATGCAGACTCCTTTTTTCTCTGAAGAGGGAAAGAGGTTGCGAAGTAGAATCTTTCACATAAAATACTTTAATTTTCAATTATTAAAATTATACATAGGATAATTATTATCTAAATAACCTTTGTGCAGTTGTATTTTTCTCTGAATAGCTTTACTAAGACTTTTGCCTTCTGTGATTTAAAAGCGGTGATTTTTGCTGTGAACTCAAATTATACTCCTGTCTCCTCTAACATTCTTGACCATAAAAATACTGCTCTGTCTGAGTACTCCAAGAAAATCGCATTGCAGTGGATCCCTGGACACTGCGGTGTAACTGGTAATGAGTTTGAGGACCACCTAGCAAGGTAGGGAGGTTCTATTCAACATACAACAAGGAAAGCTGTCCCTTTTACCAGTGCCAGACGTATTATTAAGAAAAAGATGAATGATCTCCCTTCAATTCAATACGCTGAGAAAAATTCCAATAAGATCTGGTAGAATAATCTTAAAGATCTTCTCATGTGGTCAAGACGCAAAGAAGTTACCGAGTTTCGTCTGGCTACTGGACACGACCGTCTCCTCAAACATCTTCATTTAATTCATATTGCACATGCCTTTTTTTTGCACGCTGTGAGATATTTGGGAGGACATGCATGCTGACCATATTCGCCGCTTACCAGCACTAAAAAGATATGTTTGGGAGAACTATATTGGCAAACTAGGGATTTATAGGGTCCATAGACTTTTCTCGACACGTTGTTATTTCCTACTTTGTTTTGTCTGTTTTTGTTTTTGCTCTTATAATCTTGTGGTATGGCCTATTTAAGCATAATTTAAAGGCCTATTTTAAGCATAATTATTAAAGTTTTAATAGAATTGTAAATTTCGCATTATAAATTCTAAAAAATATCAATATATATTAAAAAATAAAGGTTATGCTTATCATATGTGTGACAAATCTATACGGAACTTTATCACTAACCTTCTGAGTCGACCTTTTTAGGGAAATTTAATTCCCTACCTATTTCCAATCAACTCCAAAAAGCGGACATGATTCCTTGTTATGCAGATTAGATAAAGTATTTAAGTCAAACGAAATAGTAAAGTTAGGGCAGTAGGAGATAGATATTGAAGCATAAAGTTATAGTGAATTTGAATTGAAGATTTCTTGTTGGAGATAATTTAATCTCAAGAAGAGTTGAGATTCCGTTGGTAATTATAGATTTATAATTAAAGTCTCATTAAAGTTTTAGGAGTGAGATTAAAGTTAAATGTTCAATGAGAACATTATTAAATATATAATTCTGGGATCTCTTATCGTGGTAATCTCTGCGTGATCGCTATTTAATAAATTAATTAATTGGATCATTAATTAATTAAGTTAATTTAAAGGATATTACCTTTAAAACCTCATAATACTAGTTAGATAAATTTGTCAATAAGTCTTTGATTCTATTTGGATAAGATAACCAAATAAAGAAAATTGTTTATAAAAATGGCTACTGGTTCTTACATGACTCCTATTTATTCTCGTTCTCAAAGTGAGGTCCTAGGAGACCTTTACATATGTAGGAGGCAGTGTGATATAAAATATAGCATTTTCATTCATTAATAATTTTCCAAAAGAAAAATCCCCAAACCATGCAGTATTTCTAACGAGAAATATTCAATTTGTGAAAGAAAAAATATTCCTGATATAGAGTCTGTTTAAAACTCTTTGTGGTAATTTTTTTAAATCACGCCCGCCAACTTCCTCTCGGACATAAGGCGTCTTTCAGTCCAATATAAAGCAGATGTCGCTCTAGAAGTGAGGAGGACTCCACAGTTGCCTTGCGAGAGAAAATGAAGTAGTGCGGGGCAATCGGATAGATGCTCCTCAGTCATTGGCTCGGATTTACAGAGATGGCAGAGTGGTAAATCAGCCAAGCCAACCTTAAACAGATGGGCTTGCAGGTAATCATGTTCGGTGATATCTTTGAAAAATGCCACACCCTCCACCCTAAGTAAGGCAGAAAGCTGAGCACGTCTTTGGTCATCGAGCAGACAAGACCAAGATTTGCCAACAGTCAGGTCTGTAAGAGGGGTTTTATAGTAAAATAAAAGTTGAAAACAGATGGATTATAGTACTATATGTATAATATACTTCTTCCAAATGAAAAACTGAGACAAGAATGTGGGGCTTATTTAATCATTTAGGTACTAAAGGTTATCTCTTTCACAAAAATTGAACCTCTAGAAATAAAAACAAAATAAAACAAAGTAAAAATAAATACGAGGGATGATTGATAAGTAAGGTCTCAAATAGTATAAAATGAGTTTCTGACAATGTAAAATAATAACAGAAGTATCAGAAGGATGGAAATGTATTACTCTTACATACTATAAATTCATTTCTCGACAAAGTCACCGCTAACAGCTACGCATTTGTTCAATCGTCTTATCCATTTCCTCATTCCCTCCATGTAGAAATATTCTGGTTGGCTGCGAATCCATTACCGTACGCTGCCTAGACTTCGGCATCCTAGATTCATCATTATGGCACACAACATGAGAGACAATCCATGAAATATCGCCCTCCTGGTTCTCCGAGTGTCAAGAAATTAAAAACTTTAATGTCAACAACAAAAGTTGTGGTCACCATCTTTTGGGATGAAAGTGGTGTGCTTTACATGGAATTTCTGACTAAAGTATTGACGATGAATTCCGACCGGTACTGTGCAACATTACAATCACTCAAACAATGCATCCGCAGAATGAGACCGGGAAGAAACCTCTTTCTTTTGTATTACGACAGTGCAAGACTGCATTACTGTGCACAAACACAAAACCTCGTGGGAAAACTGAAATTAACAGTGCTTCCACAACCTCCTTACGGCCCAACACATTTGGTTGTTCCCCAATTTATAGAGACGTGGAAAGGTTAATGTTTTTCAACGGATGCCCAAGTTCAGGCAGACATACGCAAATGGATACACTGCCAACCAGAATATTTCTACATGGATGGAATGAAAAAATGGATAGAACGATTGAACAAACGTGAAGCTGTTAGTAGTGACTATGTTGAGAAACGAGTCTACAATATGTAATAGTAAAAAATTTCCTGCATTCTGATATCTGTGTTATTATTTTACCTTGCCGGAAACTTATTCTATACTATTTTAGACCTTGCTTATCAATCTTCCTTTGTTTAAATACAAATAAATATTTTAGTTATCATTCCTTGGTTTATTTGTGTTGAAAAAGAAATCATCTTGAATCAAATGCAGCTATCGAACTTGTCCTTTCTTTCCCGCAAAATCTTAAGGCCGGAATAGTAGTTTCTAATTTTGAATGAATTGTGTTAAGGAAAGTGGATACAAAAGGAAATTGAATCGATGCCAAGAAACTCAACGAGGACCTTTTAATTTCGTTTAGATGAAGCTATTTTCTTTGTAAATTTCTGACGTAAATTTATGTTCAAAGATTCTATGCATCAAGTGAGTGCTTTTCAAAGTTTTAATACTTGCGACCCGATATTCAATCATAATTTTCATTGTCCCTTCCCCTTCCATACAATAAGAAAATATTGAATTCAATAATACTATACTTTGACGCTAAAACTACAATACAACTTTAACATCTTAAGTGACACTGGTGTATATAAACGTCTTGTTAAGCTTGTGCGTTAATTACCCCAGACGTATGTATACGCCTTTAAGAAGTACGATCATTTCTCTGAACTGCTATTCATAAAAAATTACTTCGAAGGATTTGGAAAGCAATAAAATAACCTTGAAGGTGTTTAAGAAGGATTTACTTATTTTGGAGGATTTGCTTATTTTTCTTTCTCTTTTACCCTCCGTCCAAGTGGCATTAGGGAGCGAATCACGTAATTTTTATTCGTCATTTTAGGAATTAATTGTGAACTGTACACATTATCAAGATAAGTATTAATTTTTATATGGGTATTGTATCAGTGTAAATGCGTACTTCATTTTTTTATTATGTCAGAATGTATTTTGTGTTTCTCTACATTCAGTAAATTATTTTTTAAGTAATAGTTTGTTTTTGATTTTTCAATTTTCTCACTCCCCCTCCTTGGGGTCGCGTCTCACACTTTGAAAAACACTGCATTAAGATATCCGACTACTCTAAAGCCATGATTTTTTTTCAAAAACTGACAAACTTTTTTTATGATTTTATTTTATAGGCCATCTTATTAGCTTAATAAAAGTACCAAGTTTTTTTTTTATTTTCCATTCAAAGGAACAAAAATACAAGTGTTTTAGTAAAAGCAGACGACATAACTTTACACAAGATGTCAAACTTTAAAATGCGTTTTACTCGAAATGTTTTTTTTTTTTTTGAAAAGCTGAAACGGGGACAGCGATTGCTCAAAAAAATTTTGAAAATAATTTGCTGAAATTTTTTTGTGTATGTTCTGTCTAACAGTAGAAGTGTTTTGACCTTCAGATTCATGAATCACTGTCTTATTTCAAAATTAACTGTCCTTTATGTGAATATAATCACTTTTTTAAAGCAATTTCATATAATCACCAAGATAAAGTGCTCTAGTATATGTAAAAAGTAAAATATCTCTTATCTTGAAGGTCATTTCAAACATGAATAACAAAGTAACACTTCAAAATTGAAAAATTGAGAATTTGTTCATAAAATGTTTGTACAAAGTGGGCCACGTTTATGTATTCTTTTGTTCATTTTCACCCATTTTTTCCCATTTTAATAGTAATAAAAAATTTATGTTTTCAGTTTTAGGGGGTTCCTTAAAATATACTACATTAATCTTAAAATTACAAACGAATCCCCAGATCTCCATTTTTTCAAAAAAAAAAGTTGTCGCAAGTAGTTGGATATCTTAAGCATCTTAGATAAGCACCATGCTGTATATGTTTATAAAATAACAAATAACGTTTGAAAGAACTGTAAAAAACCAATCTAATATATTAATATTTTATTTACTAATATTTTGCTACTTCAGATCTGGTCAAATCTACTTCAGATTTTTATACTGTTTTGGCAATGACAGAATATGTTCTAAAGGCATTGTAATGCAAAGCCCTTGTATTGCCCTAAGCACAAGATTTCTGTAAGAAGGTAAATCTTCTAAAATGTAATTCCAAGATATTTTTAAGAGAATGATTTTTATTTTTAGCCTTGAGAAAAGATGAATAAATAATTCACAAATATAAGTTTGAAATTTTCTGTATCGATAGAACTTAATAGATGCAGATGCTGTGAAGCGGTTTATAGAAAATATAATTAATATTAAAAAAGCCCTTTACACACATATTGAAAATGAATCCATCCATTTTTCTGGTTTTATATCTTTTTAAAATTATTTAATACATTTTTGTTCCACTGTTTTATTATAAAATGATGTTCATTTTGAAAGTTAATACGGAATATATTTTAATGGAATATAATGAATATATAATGAATACTTATATAATCACTATGTAATGAATACCGAGTTTTCAGCAAAATGTGTCTATGTAATGAGTAACATTTATGCATACTGTTGATTTATTATTTATGTGCTCAGTCCTGTGTTTGGTATGTAGGAAAATAATTATACTCTCTAAATATTCTAATTTAAATATTTCTATGTCATGCTATTAATTTGCTTCAGGCACAAATTCAGAGTATATATGTGTTGTGTTACAAAATGAAAGAAGAGAGTTCTGCTATCCGTTTTGTCTGATATATCAATAAATAGCCCATGGGTTTAATATGTGTTATCTCTCATCTACTGAGATAAAAAATTATATGCCTGTGAGTTTTGATAATCTTGTAATCGAAAAAGGCATTTCGGAGAATTTTGAATGTGCAGTTATAATTTAATACATCGGAGAAAACTTATCACGCATTAATAAATTATTTATGTATTTTTGCTAGAGATATAACTTAATGAGATTTTGATTTCTATTGCTATGATTTCGTATGTAATGTATAAGGTAGTTGTGCAATTTTTTCAATTTCTACTATTAGTTCACTCTTTTTATATGTTTTTTACTTATATATTTATATTGTTCACAAATTTTTCCAATCCTTAATAAAATACATTATATTCCTCCATTCAAGTTAAAATATTTTTTTAAACTTGTAGTGGATGACACGTGATGTTAATTGAATTTTTTCAAATACTGATAAATTATTTCAATTCAATTTAATTAATTACTGGCTTTTGACGCCAACTAAGATCCATCTCTATTGTTGTAACAAAATTGTTAAAACAAAGACAAAAGTTGGCGTCGAAAACCTGTTTTTCAGCCAAATGCAAATCATGCTCTTTTTTCAATTCCTACTATTAGTTCACTCTCCCCTATATATATATATATATATATATATATATATATATATATATATATATCTCATTCAAATTTTCAATATATATATATATATATATATATATATATATTAATATAAAAGTTGTATATATATATGCATATACATATATATATGTATGTAAATATATGTTTTTATATATATGTATGTATATAAATGTATATATACAAATCATATATATATTTTTCAATTCTACTATTAGTATATATATATATATATATATATATATATATATATATATATGTACATATCTCATTCAAATTTCAATCGTTAATAAAATACTTTCTTTTATCCATTTAAAGAAGAAATTGACTTAAAAATATTTTTATTATTTGTTTAATCGTAGAAACAATATTTGTATGTGGGTAAAGAATTTTATTATTTATGACTTATTTGAATTAAATAAATTTACAGACGGAAGTTTGGAAGTCTCTATGTGTTGAATAATAATATCTGTACAGATAATAATACATTTAATGACATTAGTGCAACTTAACAGACTGTTATCAAATTATTCTTGTCTAAAATTGAAGAAGAAATGGAAAGAAAGTTAAAGAGGGAAATTACTTATTTTTCTTAACTTATGTGCCAACACATTATTAAGATTCATTATTAATAAATATAAATTTTTAAATTAATGCACTTTCTACGCAGTTTTATATCAAATCATATTATCTGTGTTCATAATTAGTTTTTATTTTTCTAGCTTCAAGCAGTTTTCTCTCAATTTTGCAATGATTGTCTTAACGATTTATGCCTTACTTTATTTCATTATCTTTACAGATGGAATATGCTAATGAAACAAAGTAGTGCACTGCAATGGATATTTTTTGTTCTCAGGCTTATGACATGAAGGGGAAATTTATTCATTTAATGTTATACGGTATCTTGAGTTTCTTGTCACTAAAAACCATTTGAACATTCGTTCATGTTGTACATTCAGATTTCTTCAAAATCATGTATTAAATTTCATATACAATTAAATAAAAATGAACGGATAAATACATATATATTTCTCGAAAGGTATACTTGATACCACCAGATTGCTTATATCTATATAAAACTATATGAGTGTTCCTTATTTATACACAGCAATATGCATCAGCATATTATTATTGAGCTTGGAAGATATACAAAAATATCTAATTATGATGCAAACACTTATTTTAACACGTAATAAAATATCTCAATATATTTAACATGCAGTGAATATATTAATTTTAAAATATTCTGAAAGCAAAAAAAAAAAATGATAATATAAATTTGAAACATATTAAAAATTAAGTTCATATTTTATATCATTCGATAAATAGCAGTGGGAATTCTCTTATAATTTGTTACTAATTTTATACCTTTTGGGAATTAAATTCATTCGAATTGTAAACAATGATAGAATTTAGTCATATCACTTGATATATTGTTGATATTGTTGTGTCAAATAGCGTAAATATTTAGTATTTGGATGCGTAATGCCTTTATCTTACACTAAATTAGATTTAATTTACGTTAAAATGTAATATTCACAAGCAATGCGATCCCTTACATTATAATGGTCATCCAATGTGAATTTGGCGATATGTTGGTGTTAGAGCCAAGTTGGTGCCATTTTTGGCGACCAAGTTGACGACATTAGCGACCATTTTGGCAACTTGGTGATAATGTTGGTGACCATTTTTGGCGTTTACGGGACCCTCTGAATTCTTTTCGAAAATAGCAGAGAAATACACTAATTGCAAGACTATGACGCAAGTGGGTCTTTCTGAAATTATTAGCGATGGAGAGATATAAATAGAGAGATGCTCGCTGAAAGACAGTCAGTCTGGTTTTGACCAGTGATCAGTTAGTATTGCTCTGTTCGTTGAAGTGATTAGTGATTAATTAAGCTGTTAAACGAGCGATTGCTTGTAAATAATCTTTTATATACTTGTATTTTAGACACCGATTATTGTGTCTGAGTGCTGCTGAAGGTATGAAGACCTTCTGAGATTTATTTTGTAAATACTGTTTCTCTATCCTGTGTTTCAAGGATTGGATTTCCGACAATAAATTATCATCGCTATTAAGGTATCCGAATACGTTCAGAACCGTGATTTTAAAAAGGCGCATAAATGGATAATTGTCAAGATGTTCAGTGCCACTTAGATTAGAATATATGTATAAAATTATTTTAAGGACATTTTGGCAAAAATAGTTATTTAAATACAATATTTTGGCAAAAAATTAACTTAGAATAACCTTTTTCCAAAATGTTCTCCTTTTGTGAAAAATGCTTCTATTATACAAATATTTTGCCTGTATATAGCTCAGATCTCTGTACAGAGGCTCAACTATAATTTTTGAAAAAATCGCATTATTTTCACAGTTACCGCCATTTGAAACAATTATCGGCGTTGTTTGCTTAAAAGCTCTCCCCTCTGTTGTCGTAAAACATGGATAAACCCACTTCTAAGTTATATATTTCAAAAATTCTAGTGTAGCCTCTGTAGAGAGGTCTGAGCTATATACAGGCAAAATATTATAATAATAGAAGCATTTTTCACAAAAGGAGAACATTTTGAAAACAAATATTATTCTATGTCAATTTTTTGCCGAAATATTGTATTTAAATAATTATTTTTGCCAAAATGTCCTTAAAACAATTTTATACATATATTCTATTCTAAGTGACACTAAATATCATGAAAATTATCCATTTATGCGCCTTTTTAAAATCACGTTTCCGAACGCAGTCGGATACCTTAGAGAAATGTCGTGTTCTTTGTCACGGATTTGCATAAAATCTTCGAACCCCGGATCAACGTAACAATATGTTATATGCAAGGTAGGTAATTCAATGCTATGTTCTGTATGCAATAAAAATCCGTTCAGTTTCAGACAATAATTGAATTTCCCACATGTTGATCAAGAATGCTGAAAATTGCTTGAACGATTAATGTAATGTTTCATTTGGATAAAAGTTCAGTTAGGGTGATCAACAGAAAAAGCATAGTGCTTCAGTAAGATAAAGCGAGACCAGATGAAAGTTTGGTAACTAGTCTAAAGATTTTAAAGCTTGGATCAGATGTACTACTACACTCACCTTATGTTTCAGGTCTGGAACCTTTAGATAATTATTTGTCTCTGTCTGCACAAAATGTTTAAGTCCGTAAAATCTTTACTACAATTAGGGACATCCAAAATGACTTGGATCATTTTGGTTCAACAAATATCAAAAGTTGCATGATTGTTTGAGCATACTACTGTCAAAACAAGACAAAAAGTAAAGGGCTAAAAATAATTTTAAGTATTTCTAAACTTAGATCAACAATTTATCTATTTCTTAGAAAATTAATACCCAAAATATACACGGTACTTGCTGTTAAATACATTGTAATAAAATTGCTGAAAAACACTTTTGCTTTGCTTATATCATGGTGCATATGAACTACATTTTAGAAGTATACGAAAGAAATTGATTTCTAAAGAGCCGACTACAAAATACAAAATATGTAAGAATATTTTTAAATATCAAATTTAAAGTAATAAAATTCCAAAACTTAACTGTGCGATTCATTTATAAATAAGACTGAAAAGACATATTTCTCACAAAGCAATTTATATTTCAATTTAATCAGATTCATAGAAAAAGGAGCTTTTATATTCACAATCGCTTTTAAATATTATTTAAAGCAAAGGAACTCTGAAAAATGATAAAAAAAATTGTTGGTAAATAACAAAGCAAACAAATATTTCGGTAATATACGCATGAGAATGTTTATTCGGCCGAATATGTACCAGCTTGAAAAATTTATGTAAAATCTAATGATGAAAAAACTTAAAAAATAATTTTACAAAACTAGAAATACCCAAATTCAATTCAAATTAAATATATTCATAAACAATACTTATTTTACAGCATTTTGTACTACACTGCATCTTTTTTTTTCCATTTTTACTTCGGTACATGTAGTCAAAACAATGGACAGATATTTGGACATTCATATTGTTAAATAAATATTGAATGGAAAATAAATATATTCTGCGTTATTTTTTAGTCTAATCGTCATTGCCAGAAATGTTCAAAAGAATAATAAAGATAATAACAAGTCATTGCAGTTATTTTGAAAAATATGCGAAATGTGAATTTATTCAATTTTAAAAGAATTCCGAAAAGTAGATTAGAGGCTACCTATTTATTTCTTCCAATTGGAAACTTATGCATATTTCTCTTGAATTTCATAAAATACTGAAGCAACGAGAAATTATGTTTACATTTTTTTTTTGTTTTGACGTTAAAATTCCTCCTGTAAATATACAGATAAAGCAGTGTATTGTTTAAATTTAAAATGGGGAAATCAAATGAAATGTAAATATTTTTAATCTGAGTGTCAAGATAATAAGTAAATATTCAAAGATTTTCAAATGTATGCTATGAAATGAAAAGTATTTCTAAATGATGGGAAATAAAACATTTGAATATATATATTTTCTGGCATTAATATTTTTTAAAAATAAAATAGGTTGATGATTTGTGCATGGACAAATAAAAAAATATCCATTTTGTAAATGCGTTTTCTAAGCTATAGTATAATATTCATATTTCGCTATGGTAAGTTTTTTTTTACTTATTTAATCTTTTGGAATTCAAACTAATAAAGAAAATATAAACTAATGAATTTGTTTTCCTTGAATGTAGAATCTAACTGAATGCATTTAATTAATGGAATAAAAAACCTTTTATTGCCTTGTTCAGTTTTAGCATTATACATACTGAATATTACAGTTGTATACGTTAAAGTTTAACAATACTATCGCTCAAGTTCAGGGTATTACTGTATTATTTATGTTTAATTTAATTGAAAGTTTTTTAAGGTGGTTTTTAAGGTTTAAAACTCTTTTTCTACTGAATCACCTAACATATTGAAAAACGGAAAACCTATCTATTTCACATGCTTTGCTTCAATTAATCGCCATGGTGCAGTTTAGTAGAGAAAATTGTATAGATGAAAAAGGAAAAGTTTCATTAACTAGAAGCCTTTTCACTTTAATTTTTATCAGGTGAATAATTATTTCTAAGATCTGACACATATTTACTCGCGTTTTAAAATTTGCAGATTTCTCTTTTCTCCTTGACTGGGAAAATTAATCCAGTTTTAATTTATGAAGTAGGCTTTCCTGGATATTTACATGCTTCCCTTTTTGTTCAAATGCTTTATTATTCTCACTATAAATCAGTGCTTTGGAAGAATTTTTTAAATATGCTCATTGCCTGGAGGATGTAAAGAATAATGCATTCAGCACGATATATTGAGAATTTAATGCAATTTGCGAAAAAAAAACATTTTTACTACGTGTCTCTCCCGCAAGACATAAAACATAAATTTTTTCGGGGGGTCAGTTTTCAAATCTTAAATAAATTTTTGCATATATTTATTGTTTAAATGGAATGAATGTTTTGAATCTTAGATAATGAAATTGAATTATTTCCAAAAAGGAAAGCTTTCTTTGTTGCTTCATGCATTTTTTTATCTGAGAAGTACTTTCAGTTAAATGAAGATACAAAAAACATTACAACACTAAAAAAAGATATCTATTAAAAATGCTACAGTTTTCACAAATGTAATGTAGTTTTACTGTGATTTCGATAACATACATATATTGATGAAAAATGCGATTTAATTGTTGATATAGTAAAACATTCATAAATAATTAAATAACTTAATATTGTTAAGGTTGCATATTTTCATTTTATTTAATCTTACATCTATATACAATTAATGAACAAGATTACTTTAGTTTCATATTGAATTATTTCTGCTGTTGTTACTTTTTGGTCCACATTTTTCTGAATCTTGCTTGAGCTCCAGTTTCCAGTACACTGTAATTCATGATTTATTAACAGAAATTTAATGGGGAAGTTTGATTAAAATGTTATGCATAAAATAACTAAATAAGCGCTTAAAAATAACTAAATCACAGCGCAAGTTACTCTTAAATATAATTCACTCTAATTTTATTCAATTTCAAAACAGGAGGAAACAATAAACATTTCTACATGTATTTACTAACAATTTTAAAGTAATGATTTCTATTACTCTTCAAAGAAAATTGAAATGTTGTGTATATGGTAAAATTATTATTATAAAAAAGATACGCAATTTTACAGAGAATTAAATAATAACTAATTAAGTATTATATTTTCAGAATTTCCAGATTTATTATAATCTACTTATATTTAGAAATTTATCAGTAACTTTAACTGAATACGTGAGAATCAAAGACGTAATGTCATAAAGTACTAATTTAGGAAAAAATGTAAATACCTGTTTTACTCTTTAAGGCTCTATCCGTACTTCAAATGTTAGTCGAGTGATAAAGGTTCCAAATTCATGATCGGTGTTGTCGAATCGTGGTGCTACTTAAAACCTGCCATGTAAAGGACTAATGCGCATGTGTCTGCTTGTATGTGACACGTCTGCCGAAAAAAAGCTCAAAAATTTCTAATATCTCAAACTATCTCTTCTTAGAATGATTGCGATACAGCAGAGGTACCCAACCTATTTTTCTTCTGTGCCGCATACACAAACACATGCGTAATCTACTACACGCGGGCCGCATACATACGTAATCCATTACACGCGGGTTGCAAATATATGTTAGCTATTCCACGCGGGCTGCAACATGAGATTAAACGAAAGAGGGGGAGAAGTGCTACAAGACCAAGATAACATTGGAAATTTAAAATGGGGAAAATTGATCAAAATATCATAACTCCTGTTCTGATTTTTTAAATTATTATTTTATTTTTAACACTAACACTAAATTAAAAGAATTTAAGAAACAATCCTTCACAATATTTGTATCAGTAATGGGTTTCATTTGATTACCAATAATATAACAAACCTCATAGGATGTCTTTGTTATTGCTGTGCAATTACCACTGAAAAAACACCTTGTTGCTTTTGCAAAGAATATCCAATAAATCCTGTTTACATCTCTTGAAAGAGATATTCGATGAAAAGTGTCATTGAATGATTCCTGTTTACTGGTATTTTAAATGCAGCACTTCCATGACAAATCAAACAAGCATTGATCCATGTTTTTTTTTTCACTGCAAAACGGTCAACTTCCAAATCGTTGGAATATGTTTCGCTTGCAAGGTATGAAAGATTGTTAAAAATTAGTTCTACACATAAAATGGTTGCTACTCTACAGTTTTCTGTTATCACTAACTGCAACCGTTACAAATAGAAAAAATAATATCAATTCGCAGTAGTACACATCAACAGCAAAAATGATACATTTGATTTCTTGTCAAATAGTTTCTCCCCCGATTTTTAGTACATTATTCTTAAATAAGTGGATTTCCTAGAACAATGGGTTATGACCGGGCAACTTAAAAAGGCTCAATGGGCAGCAGGTTGAGTATAGCTGTGATACAGGATTAAGAGTCGAGCGCGTTTCTTAACTATCCTAACTTTAACATTCGTCCCATCTCTAAATATTTTGACAAGTTCGTAACTAATCACCATCTTTTGTCCGCTTATGCGTACAGGTTCAATCTCGTTTGCTCTCCAAAGTACATATTTGGGTCACCCGGGGACGGTGACCATTATGTATTCCAATGCCCCTACATTGCTGATCACCATCTTGTTAAACGTAGTCAAAATACTCTTTTCCTTTGGGTAAACTATATTATTAGTAATCACACTATCTGAAGTAAATTAATACATTGCTTAGTTATTTCCGAATTTATATGGGACAATTTTTTTTAATCCCCCACTCCTCCTTTTTTTCAGTCTCCTGTCCTTCGGATTTTACTACTCATTTTAACTTGTTTTTTAAATAAAGAAAATTTCTTCTGGTTCTTTGCTGATCCGCTCTTGCCTTTTGCAAAGTGTCAACTCCCTCCAACTTTTCTACTGTTATTTGGAAGGTCTCCCCCTCTCCTTTTCTCTTATTTAATGACTAACATTCCTTTCCGATTGCTGTTTCATTCTTTGCCTCGGGGAGAAAAGATTGGAGAAAGAAGTGGGTTGGATGTGCACTTGTAGTGACTATTTCCCTTTTCGTCCCTTGTTTTTTTTCCCTTAGTCGCACCTATTGGTAATATTTTGGGCCCCTGTGGTTATTTCCTTCCTTTGTGAGGGTATACGTCTCTGTTGATATGTGGGAACTGTCTCTCTGGACCTATTTCCAAATATATAATATGGAATAAACGTTTGGACCTGCATTGTATTTTATCTTGCATTCCTTCCATCTCTGTTTTTGAATTCCATTTTAGAATTAGCATCTCTGAGTATCCTATTCCTCTTCCAAGGAGTTTCCTGTCTCACTATTGATACAGCATCTGCGTATGTGTGTGTTTAAATGTTTGTATTTTTATTTTTATTATCAATCACATTCCGAAATGGGCGAGAAGGCACTTTTGTAAAGTTCCATACTTTGTATTATTCCCCTTATTCTGAAGAATTTGAGGAGGGTACCTCATTCAGAACCCTTTTGTATACGTGTATTTCATTTTGTATATAAATAAATTATCTTCTCGGATGGTTGGTTCACGGCTGGAAAACCTTTGGATGAGCTCGGCTCACCCGAGTGTGTATTAAACTCGAATTTCAAATATCTCGAGTTTGAATGGTGTGGAAGTGTGGAGAGTAAGGTTTCACCTCATGCGTCATCTCCGTCCCTTGACAGAGGTTCAGGATTACGAGGTCACTCTTTGTAGCCATCACGTTGGTTTCAAATAAAAACCGTTAAAATTAATCAAATACAGTTTCTGATGTATTTGAGAAGTATAAAAAATATAAAATTAGACTCGGCATTTGTGCTAGTACATTTATTGAAAGGAAGATGCTAAAAAGCTAAAGTGAATATTTCACAAAGAAAAATTAAGAAATTTTTATCCGATGAAATGATCACTTTGAAAACGAAGTACACTAAGATTATACGTAAGTTATGAGATAATTTAAGACTTTGCACTTAATAGCGAGATAGGAAGTTGAAGGTTTATGCTACCAGAAAAAATGAAATAAAATCGGAAACTTTTGTTTTAGTTAAAGAAGATTTACAAATCGTTTTAAAAAGGATCAATTATAACTTTTGTAATAAAAATAAATCGAATAAGAGTCAAATGAGAATACGTTTCTATTTCTTTTTATATATATGCTCAGAACCGACATTAATTTTTCTCCTTTTCTTTCTAATGTGTGTTTCATACTTATATAAGCCCCGTGGGATACTTTGTAGTAATACTCAAAACATTCATGCATTTTGAAAAACGAAAGGAAAGATAATACTCTTGTTTTCTGGAAAGAATTTATTAACTTATATAAAATTACATTATATATCTCTCTCTCTTCCTTCGATCCTCAGTAGATCTACAACCCATAATGAGCCTTGATCTTCTCAAGATGCATTTTTCAGCCCAGCCTTATTCCTGCTAGTGTTCTCTAATTCTCAGTTGTCAAAATTAAGACATATTTTTCTAGGCGATCAATCCATCTAAGATTTAGTCTCTCTCTCTTTCTCTGTATATACACTGGTGTGTAAAAACTAAGGACGAGACGGTTTTTTCAATATAACTTTGTACAAAAGCTTTCCAAATCAACTCATTTATTACCGTAAGATCCCCAATACGTTAGGACAAGTGTAATGTAAGCAACACTTACTAAAAGAAAAATCAGAGGGATAGAAAGAAGCTTGATTGAAAAAGTAGCATGGAGCGCAATGCGACTGAAGGCCGAAACATCCCTGTGATGGGTGTCTAGCAAGAAACATTCGGTCTTTAGTAGGGAATATGATCTCCCCTGACTGCTAGGCAGGTTTCACAGCGTCTGCCCATGCTGAGAATAAGGGTGTCAATGAGTTGTTGAGGCATTGCTGCCCATTCGTCTTGCAGCACAAATCGAAGCTCCCGAATCGTTACTGGTGGTAAAGTACGAGCTGCCAAGCGTCTGCCTAGAAAATCCCATACAAGCTCGATGGGATTGAGATCCGGAGATCGTGCCGGCCAATCCATACGTTCAATATCCTCACTCTATAAGAGCTGTTTGGCAGCTACTGTGCGATGACATGGTGCATTGTCGTCCATGAAAAGGAACTTCAGACCCATAGCGCCTCTAAAAAGACACACATATGGAAGAAGAATCTCGTTACAATAACGGGTCCCGTTGACTGAACCTGCGTCGAAGATGTGAAGGTCTGTACGACTACCAAGCATGATGCCTCCCCAAACGAGAACACCGCGACCTCCATACCTGTCCCTTTCAATGATGTTCGAGGGATGATTGCGGCTTCCCCGCTCTCTCCAGATGAGTATGCGATGAGAATCGCTACTCAAACTGAATCTGCTCTCATCTGTAAAGAGTACTTGTCCCCATTCATTGTTTCTCCAATTCCGGTGTTCCCGGCACCACAGAGAACGCCTTCTCCGATGAGCAGGCGTTAAAGGTACACACCGTACAGGACGTGGTGCAAACAGACCACCACCGTGCAGTCTTCTGGCCACGGTAAAATGCGATATTGGTCGTCCAGTCGCCTGTGTCATGTGTCTAGCGATTTCTCCCGCTGTCTGCCGCCTGTTTCTTCTGGCCTGTAAGACAATGTACCGGTCATCTTCGGGTGTGGTTCCTCGTGGATGACCACTACTGAACCCCCGGATAGCTGTTCCTGTAGTTTGAAATTGTCTCTAAAGTCGTGAAACGATGCTGTGAGCAATTCCGAACTCTGCAGCCACACTTGTCACACTGCAGCCTTCCTCCAACTTCCCAATTTTTCTACCTCGGGTAAAAGCATCCAGATGTCGTCTAACAGGTTGATTATTCGCCATTTCTCGCTGAGGCAGCAACTCGGTGTGATTTTAACTGCTATACGGCGTGCAATCTCTTTGCCAGAAATACTGATCTTACACCGACAACATGCTTTATACTACTCAGACACTCCCCCATTATGTCTACCTGCATATCTGCGCATGTGCTACCATACATCACCTTACTTAATCTCCTGATTGGTCTTTCTGTCCGCTCTGCCTCTTCGTTCAGCTGATATGCTAATTTTTCGACTTCGTCCTTAATTTTTGCACACCAGTGTATATATATATACTACTGACATTTAAAATTGCTACACCAAGAAAGCGGCATGTTACAGACGTGACATTTCAAAGACAGCAAGAAGGTTCTGGAATATGTAAATGATTAGCTTTTCAGCGCGTTCATAGAAGCAGGCGCTAATAGCGACACCTACAATTTGTTTAAATGAGGAAGTTGTTCAGATAATTTCTCATACAAGAATTGCCTCGTGTAAGAAGCAGAAATGCATACCATCACATTTCTTTATATATCTCAAATTGTAGCTTATCGGGATTGTGCGGGTTTTGGTATCGAATCGTTTCTGTCGAAGCATTGTTATTCGAGATCCAAATGACTATTAGCAAATTATAAAATCAAGGAGTTCAGAATGGTAATACCTAACGCCGTGCTATATCTCGACGTCCCCCTATAACTTGCAGCCCAGAAGATGGACATGCTACCCATAAGGTGTTAATGAATCGAACAGCCACGCCACGAGTTCCAGTTACGAATGGGGATCATATGTAAGACAAGTGCATGAACGGACCGCATGAAGCTACATGCTCTCTCAGCTCATAGACCATGGCTGCCGCTACATTTGATGCTGCATCAAGAAAAAACCGTATGCATTGGTGTGGTTAATGACGAACCTGGGCGCGCTAATGGCGAGATGTCATTTTTTAAAAGAATTCAGGTTCTGTTGACAGCATCAAGATGGTCGCATGTGTGTTTGTGGCGAATACAAAACGAAAGGGTACCTTCATCATCGTCATACTGGCCCAGCACCTGTCGTGATAGTACAGGCTGCTATTGGATACACGTCTCGGTCAACTCTTGTTCGCCCTGACGGCCTTTGGACAGTGCACGTTACATTTCTGGTGTGTTACGACCCGTTGATGTACCCTTTTTTCGAGTCCTTCGAACCTACGTTTCAACAGGATAATGCATGACGACATGTTGCCAGTATTGTATGTATTTTCCTTGTTACGGAAAATGTTTGGCTGTTACCCTGGTCTGCACATTCACCAGATCTCTTGCCAATAGAAAACATCTGGTCAATGGTTGTCGAGTGACTGGCTCGTCCCTATACACCAGTCACTACAGGTGAAAAGTTGTGGCATCGTGTTGAAGCTATATGGGCATCTGTACCTATGCATGTCATTCTATAATTAGTTGGTTCCATTCTCAGGGGTATAAGTGCTGTTATTATTCTCAGAGGGGATTGTTCTGGAGTTTAAAAACCTGTTGTTTCCAGTATAATATGTTTGTCCAATAAATATTTTGTTATCTGCCTTTCTTCCTGAGGTATCAATTTGAATGGCCAGTAGTGCAGATATAAATAGTGTTTTTTTTTAAGGTAGAGACGTTTAAATTGGCATTACTTTCAAAGATGGCGACCGATTTCACAGCTGTCAAGTGATTTATTCTCAGTTTGGTTTGACAATTCATCAAAACGATCATCAAGCAAGACGTAGATTCGTCGAATGGGCCCAAAACGAGATTGCCGTTGTTCCCGAATTTCATAAGCGAGTTTTGTTTAGCGATGAAGCGCACTTCTGGTTGAATGGCTACGTCCACAAACAAAACTGCCGCATTTGGAGTGAAGCTAATCCACAAGTGTATGTCTAAACACCGTTACATAAAGAAAAACTGACTGTTTGGTGCGCTTTATGGGCTGGTGGAATCCTTCTTCAAAAACGATGAAGGCCACAAAGTTACAGTCAATGGTGATCGGTATAGAGCCATGATTACTAACCTTTTCATTCCTGAATTGCACAATCATGATGTCCAGGAGCTGTGGTTCCAACAAGACGGCGCAGCATGTCACACAGCTCGTGCCACAATCAATGTATTGAAAGACACGTTTGGTGACCGCCTAATTTCACGTTTTGGACCTGTGAATTGGCTTCCAAGATCTTGTGATTTAACACCGCTAGACTATTTTCTGTGGGGCTATGTAACGTCATTGGTCTATGCAGATTATCCCCATACGCTTGACCATTTGGAAGACTACATTCGCCGTGTTATTGCCGATATACGGCCACAAATGTTGGAAAAATCATCGAAAATTGGACGTCCAGATTGGACTACATCCGAGCCAGCCGTAGCAGTCATATACCAGAAATCATATTTAGAATGTAATGCCACAAGATTATCTTTCGAATAAAAAACGTTCATGTCAATGGAATAATACATCGTTGTTTTATTGCAATTTTAATTTCTATATATCTAAAAAAACACCCTTTATATCAAAAATGTATAAAAATATGATTCTATAGAAAACAGCAGGCTTTTAATAAAACAATGAGCTTTAAATGTTTATTATTTTTATGTATATTATAATGCTATTTTTATTTATAACCTCTAAAATATCTAGTTATAATTAGTTATAAATACCAACTATTTATAAATTACTTCTTAAAAATAATATACTACAGGATAAATCATAATACTTTTTTTAGAAGTGATGAAAATATTTTAAAATCCATTAAAGTATTTTTTCCCTTTTAAATAGTTTTATTCATATACTATTTATTTTAAATTTCATTACTGCTCTTATATTTTTTTTCCATACAATAAAATAAAAAAATCGATTTGAAAATACTAGATATTATACTTAAGTCAAAAAATAGTTTTATTCTCTACAATTGTTTTTAAATAGAATATTTACATAGATCTTTCATCAACCGGTTGCAATAAAAGTGTTTGAACTAAAATAAATATTAGTATTCCTATTTTTGATTTCTAAATATTTGCACAGTCCATGTGGTAATTCAAAAATCAGTGAATGAACAACCATAGTATGCATTTAATTTGTTTGTTTTTAAACCCATTGTCATAGAATTGTGAAATGCATTTTATATATATATATATATATATATATATATATATATATATATTTACTTGGTTTACTTATCCGTCATTTAAATTAAATCAGATAAAAACATTTGGTAAGAGATGAAATAATAATCCACTAGTATACAACTACACATTGCTTTTGGAATATATTTCTTAGTTTGTAGAATTTTTGAATAAACTGGGATAATTTATATATATTTAGGAATTACGTTTTCTTTTGACAAAGCAAATATTTTGATACGTAAATAAGCAAACAGATGGTATCTGTACAAAATCATTTTGTTTGTCAGAAACATCACAGAAACACCCTTTTTGCGAACACTCTAACGAAACTTGGCAGAAATAAATTTCAATTCCAATCTTCCAGGCTATATGGTTTCCGCGGGTTCTATGATGAGTATTTTAGAGGGGAAGGTGAATATTATATATATATATATATATATATATATATATATATATATATATATATATATATATATATATATATATATATATATATATTTATACAACAGAAGTTACGTTTCCAGCTGATATTTTGATCGGATTTTGAAGATTGTATTTTTTGTTCTGAAAAAGTCAACGACAAAAGTTATGTGTCTTATTTTTTGTATGTTAATTAATTAAGACTTTAAAAAATCATTTTAACTGAACAGTAAATATAATTAATGTTTGGGGTTCTTATAATTACCGGCAGTGCACTACATTTAAGAACTAGAATTTCGTTTAATTTTTTTTCATATATTTCATCCACGCAACTTATTTTTTTCAATTCCTACTCTTAGTTCACACTCTCTCTGTATTTAAATATATATCTTGCTCAAATCTTTAATAGTTAATAAAATAATTTCTATTCCTCCAATCAACTTTAAATAATTTTTTAAACTTGTACTGGATCACACTTAATGTTAATACAGTGTTTTCAAATATTAATTTATTACTTAGATTTTAATTAATTACCAGTTTTCAAAGCGCAATTAGATTCCTCTCCGTTGCTGTAACAATATAACTATAAAACAATTGGTATCAACAATTGGTAC